>OZ008355.1:10677118-10934118 GCA_963931975.1 Cataclysta lemnata
CCCTTTGTGAAGGTTATTAAGTTTGATGGCCTGAATTAGGTACCCCTTTAAATATTAGGTACTGCTCATTTCTGTTACACCTCAGGGAATCAATAATCTAAACCTTTTAAGAGCAATGCTTGTTGGTAAGGTACCTACAGAAGTTTTTAAGAGACTATTCGATCCCCAGGTGAAAGCGCTCCTCGCTTTAAAAACACAGTACAAATCGACCACCGGCACCGACTGGACCCCAAGCGCATCTCCTCCCGCCGCCGAAAAGAAACAGCAGGTAAACAATTTTCAAACAACAAAGCAGTTAGTAGCAGTTCGGTCACTTGCTAGCATTTTGAAATTAGATTGTCTCTAGCAGCTCCATTCAAAGCATATACTATAATTATGTAACAGAAATAGCGCAACCCCCTGAATTATATCCGTGCTAATGATATTTAGTCCTATAAATATTATGGTGGTATTAAAAAATTTAAATTGTTAAATGAATTTTTTCTTTCCCCATACTCCGAACAATTGGTCAGTCAGTAAAGCAAAATGTATGGAAAATTTGAAAATTAATTATACCATTTTGAATTTTCACTGTAGTTTTTATATGAATCAGTATGGGTAGTGTTCAGGATGTGCGTTATTCCTGTTACACGTTGTATATTAGACTGGACTGTAACCCAAAAGAAATTACTCAGTATGCACAAACAGTTACCTATATCTACACGATTTCCTATAAAGTAAATATTATTTATTTCATCTTTTTCAAAATAATCAATTAATTTTCTTTATGAAAATGGCATCAAAAAGAATAATTAGGTTAATAATGGCCATAATATAAATTCACTCAATATGTTTGTTTCTTTTTTAATTTCTAGGAACCCGTAGCAAAAGCTGAAGTCAAAATGAACGGTACTGACGACAAAGCGACGGCGTTGGCCTCCGAGATCACTAAGCAGGGTGACCTGGTTAGAGACCTCAAGGCCAAAAAGGCGGACAAGGTAGTGTAACCATCTAAGGCTGGAGTTCACCAACACGTAAATTAAGCGATTAAAAGATAACCGTCAGTTTTTGATAGTGCTTCCATACGGAAAAATGTCAAAATCCGACGTTTAAATAATAATCGCCTGTATTGGTGGTGGTAAACCAATCTGAATTTCCGTCTATCAAGGGTCGGTTTTTTTTATGCATATTTAACTCAACCAATTGTAATAAAATTTTATTAATGGTTGTATATCAGTCTGATATTTATTGGTTGAGTTCACTATGCACCAAAAAAATGCACCTAAGCCGCAACGCAAACAGAAGGCGGCGAGGCAAAAGATACGGCGATATCAAGGTGTCCTTGCAACGTAATGTAATAAAAAACACAAATTAAAAAATATATCTGGACGATTTGGTATTTTTTTATTACGTTGCTAGGATACCTTGATTTCTGCGCCGTATCCGCACCTTACCTTTGCCTCGCCTCATACATTTTGGCTTATTTCTGCAGTAACCACGCGACTGATCGAATGGCCGGTGGGTTGATAAAAAATAATTATTCATGTTCAAGACTTAATAAATATTTATTGTGGTGACGGCAGAGTAGAATACAATTGTCACCGCCCCAAATCTCTCCCGTGGGTGTCATACAAGGCAACTAAGGATAAATCAGCGATGAGGAATGGGCAGCAGCGTTCCTCTTATATCACCTAGCAATAGTACTGCAACATGGGACCTAAAATAGCGATGCGTGGGTGCTAGTTCACCT
Organism: Cataclysta lemnata; assembly: GCA_963931975.1. Classification (NCBI taxonomy): domain Eukaryota; kingdom Metazoa; phylum Arthropoda; class Insecta; order Lepidoptera; family Crambidae; genus Cataclysta; species Cataclysta lemnata. The sequence continues at coordinate 10,678,848 of OZ008355.1, forward strand.
CTGCCTACCCCTTCGGGGATAAAGGCGTGATTTATGTATGTATGTATTTTCAGAAAGGAATTTGTGGTTAGAAAAATTTCGAAAAATAATAGTCTTGATATGTGGGAATATTTGGAACTTTTTCTAACCACCAATTTCTTTGTGATAATTTTTCTAACATTTATAATGTAATAATGTTGAAATAAAAATAAAAATAATAATTTATTTTCAGGCTGCAATAGACGCCGAAGTGAAGAAACTGTTGCAGCTGAAAGCCCAGTACCAGACGGAGACGGGTGCCGCGTACGTGGCGCCTGCGCAGCCGCGCGCTGACAAACCTGCCAAGGAGAAGAAGCCCAAGGAGGCTAAGCCTAAAGAGGCCAAGGCTAAAGAGGCTAAGGTGAAGGAACCTGTAAGTGTATGGTTTATTGGAGTACATTCCTCTCTTTGTGATTTGATTATTGTTTAAACATTATATATGTCGTCGCGAAATCGTAGAATTGATCACTTCATGATGTGGCCGACCATTTCATGAAATGGTGGCATTTAATGAAATGGCCAACTAAAACTAACCATATCATGATAATGGTCTGGCCAGATCAATGAATAAACAACGTTTCACGATATGAACAGCTAAACGCATGGCTATTTCATGATATGGCCAAACATTATTAATCATATCGTAAAATAGTTACATTAACCACCGTTAGAGGCGCTTATTTCAATTTGTTTTTGTGATGCATCATGGCGGCGGACACTTATCCTAATAAATAAACTATTAGTAATGTTGAAATGAAAGATAAAAATGAAGTGAAATGTAAAACGTAAAATTCTAGTAAACACCAAATTACTAGAATTTTACGTTTCAAGGCACTCAAAAAACGAGGGCAACGTAAAAATACTAAACATTAACTACATTAATGATATGGCCAAACGTGGATGGACATATTATCAAACGTTGACGTTTCAACGATATGGTCAGTTTTAGCTGGCCACTTAATGAAATGCAACCATTTCATGAAATGGTCGGCCACATCATGAAGTGATCAATTCCACGATTTGGCCACGACATATACACTACGCTGTTCTCAAAAACACGTATTGCCGATCTATGAGCTAAGAAAATAAGGCGGAAAAGTCGCATACTGCAAGACATGGACGGAATAGTGGATGGGACACATTTTCAGAGGGTATTATAAATTAATTAATTCTTAGGTACTTATTCCACTAAAAAATAGAATACTATTTATTTATAGCCTTTTAGGTACTCAAAATCATGTTTTACTACAGTTTGTTTAAAAATAGCCGTGTTGTGACGGCAGAGTAGAATACAATTGTCACCACCCCAAATCTCTCCAGTGGGTGTCGTACAAGGCGACTAAGGATAAATCAGTGATGAGGAATGGGCAGCAGCGTTCCTCTTATACTACCGTCCTGACAATGTACTGCGACTTTTGTGCCCGATAAATGGCAATAGGCTCGCCACCTATTACATGGGACTTAACATAATTGGCGAAACGCGGGTAAGAATTCACATTTGCCTACCCTTCGGGGATATGGGCGTGATTTATGTATTTATGTATGTTGTTTAAAAATGCCGTTTTAACGCCACGTTGTGAATCTGACAGCGCGTGACGTCATTTTTGGTCGTATGCATTGAGAAAACTAATAGGTAGTATACCCGTTTCATTCATGATTGCCCGCAAATGACCTTCCGCTTTGGATGTTAGAAATTTATTTCTACTTTGCGATCGTACCCGCTGGCTTACAACGTGAAGGGTAAATGTTACAAAAATTTACGAATATGTTTTCAAACATTTATATAATGTTCAAACAAAAATGGCTATACTTATAACATGTATACTTTGCGTGTCTTCGCAGTCACCGAAGCCAGACAAGGAGGAGTCCTCGACGGGTCCGAAGAAGATCACCCGGTTGGGGCTCGAGGCGAGCAAAGACAAGGACCTGCCCGAGTGGTACACGCAAGTCATTACCAAATGTAAGTGATACTTATTAAATAAAAAAAGATTTATTATAGTAGTGTAAACTGGTATTACATACATACATACATAAATCACGCCTATATCCCCGAAGGGGTAGGCAGAGGTGAACTAGCACCCACGTATCGCCAGTTATGATAGGTCCCATGTAATAGGTGGCGAGCCTATTGCCATTTATCGGGTACAAAAGTCGCAGTAGGTACATTGCTAGGTGGTATAAGAGGAACGCTGCTGCCCATTCCTCATCACTGATTTATCCTTAGTCGCCTTGTACGACACCCATGGGAGATATTTGGGGTAGTGACAATTGTATTCTACTCTGCCGTCACCACACGGCCTAACTGGTATTAATCCTACTAATATTCTCTTCGGTCGGTTCTATATACGATCAATATAGGTTAACACGGGAATACGCGATTATGTTATTACCTTTTTAATGCCTGACGTTTCAGCCGGGTTAAACCGACCGTGGTCACAGGCGGACTTTAACCTTGTTAACCTATATTGATCAAGCAACGTGAAAGTTTAAAAGTGATTTCGTTCTATATGCGGTCTTCCGTGTGCCAGCTGCGATTCACCCCTGGGGTGAAAGTTGTAAAAGTTGAAAAGTTGTTGTTGAAAGGGGTAAAAGTTGACTAAGCGAGATTGCCCCGTGTACACATTAAGCCCCTTTGGACAGCCGAATGGTGAGGGGGAATTACCAACAACTGCATACCCAAAGAGGGTTGGTGTCAGGCAGGCAGGCGGTAAACCTAAGCCAATTCCTTGAGCAGTACGGATTGGAATGTTGTCATTCCAATCACTTACCGTTCATCGAACTCTCGAAACAGTCCTTTCCGTCTCTTTTCTATGCATTCATTTTAAATATAAATAAAACCTCAGTGCCTACTACTGCGCCATCTAGCATTCACAGAACGTAAACCTATAAACCATACAAGTTGGGGGATGCCCCTTTATTATACCTCTGGCCCCTTTAAGTGTGTGTTTAATATTAATAATATCACGGAACAGCGGAGATGATCGACTACTACGACATCTCCGGGTGCTACATTCTGCGGCCGTGGTCCTATTGCATCTGGGACAGGATACGGGGATTCCTCTCCCCAGAGTTCCGGAAGCTCGGAGTCAAGGATGGGTACTTCCCCATATTCGTGTCTAAGGTAAGGACTATTTGTGACTGTACTGTTTTGCAGATCACATTGAAAAATGTAAATACTTATTCGTCATTGCTTTAATTTTTCATTTGAACATTATGTAAATGTTACGAAAAATAGTACTTACAGGGAAAATTGTTAATTAATGCAAAGAAAAATAGGTAAACATTTTTTCGAAATTTATTGTTCGTGATATGATTAGCCATAAATTTTCGTTTTTTTTCGTACCTTTTTTCTTTGCCTATAACTATTTGGAGAGTAAATATTTTTACAAGATCCAAGGCGCGAGTTAAGCTGTAACCATATAACCAAAAGATTAAAATATATGTATGGTTTTTGTTTATCAGCTTAATTAATATACGTTGAAAATGATCTAGTAGTTGAAAAATCAGCTTACGCCCCATTCTCCCTATATTATTGTACCCATAGGAAAGGCCTATGTCCTATCTGCCCGACAATGATGACCACGAAAACACTATATGTTATAGCCATTCATCACTTTGAACTCTCAATAATCATTGGATTTTTGATATACCAAAGTGATAAATGCCTATAGGTATAGCTATTTTATCGCTTTGAACTGTCAAAACCCAATGACTTTTGACTGTTCAAAGCGATAAATGGCTATAATAATATCATGTTATCGTGTTTCGGTGGTCATGCTTGCCGGGCTGAGCTGGAGACCAATCCCGCGGAACTTACAATCCATAAAAAAACCGTCTGTGACGACAGGCGGTGCTAGAGCGCGAGAAGAACCACATAGCGGACTTCGCGCCCGAGGTCGCGTGGGTGACCCACTCAGGGTCCTCGGAGCTGGCCGAGCACATTGCCATCCGGCCAACCTCCGAGACCGCCATGTACCCGGCGTATGCGAGGTGGATACAGAGCCACAGGGACCTGCCCTACAAGCTGAACCAGTGGAACAATGTCGTGGTGAGTGGAACTTGCATAAGGTGGTAGCAGCAGTCCTTAGGATTTGAAATAAAACAACTTTTAGGGGTAAGACTCGCGTATAATTATACCCCATTCACTTGGGTTTGAGATAAAATTTAAACAATCTTGATAGGTCTTTTTATCTCCGAAATGCTCTTAAAAATAAGTAACGTGTATTCTCAAATACATCATCAATTATAGACAAATAAAACTGTTTAATTCATAGCAGCTAGCTTTGCATACATACATACATAAATCACGCCTATATCCCCGAAGGGGTAGGCAGAGGTGAACTAGCACCCACGTTTCGCCAGTTATGATAGGTCCCATGTAAGAGGTGGCGAGCCTATTGCCATTTATCGGGTACAAAAGTCGCAGTAGGTACATTGATAGGTGGTATAAGAGGAACGCTGCCGCCCATTCCTCATGACCGATTTATCCTTAGTCGCCTTGTACGACACCCACGGGAGAGATTTGGGGTAGTGACAATTGTATTCTACTCTGCCGTCACCACACGGCCGCTAGCTAGCTAGCTTTGAATTATTGGTATTAAACATTTTTGTTTTTGTATAGCCCAAGTGAATGGGGTATAGGTGTTTGGCATTTTTATTATTTACCTGACGTTTCCGAACAAGTGCTCAGGATTGCAGCAACTGTCTTCAGAATGGTATTCAAGTGTTGCCAGGACGACAGATATTATAACTGTCACATTGACGACAGTAACTATCGTACTGACGACAGTAACTGTAATCCTGACAACCACAACTATCATCCAGACGATTATAACTGTAACCCCGATGGCAATAACTATCATTTTGACGTCAATAACTGTAGAAAGATTTCTACTAATCTACTACTACTAAAAATCTATCTACTAATTTTTCTAACATTTATATAATCTATTCGATTTTAATTTTAACATTATATAAATGTAAGAAAAATTAGTACAAAGATTTTGGGGTTAGAAAAAGAATTTCGAAAAATTATTGAGGCGGGAATCGAACCCGCGTCCGCTGCTATCCGGGCAGGTGCCTGACCGCTCGGCCACCCAAGACACTAATCAACTTGCCGAAATTCTTCTAACCTTTACACTTCACGTTGTAAGCCAACGGGTACCCTCGCAATGTAGAAATAAATTTCAAACATTCCAAAGCAGATATTTTTACAAATACCGTGCGTTCGGTTAAGCTTGGGTTTGCTTTATAAACTATTCGATTTTAATTTTAACATTATATAAATGTTAGAAAAATTAGTACAAAGATTTTGGGGTTAGAATTTATATAATGTTAAAATTAAAAATCGAATTGTCAATAACTGTAATCCCGACAGACAGTAAGCAATTCCGGTGACGATAACTGGCATCCTGCAGACAACAACTTTCATCCCGAAGACAGTAACTGTCGCCTGTCAGGCTTTATGTGTCTATGATAGGAGCTAATCTGTATTCGCTTTGCCCCCTAGCGGTGGGAGTTCAAGCAGCCCCAGCCGTTCCTGCGCACCCGCGAGTTCCTCTGGCAGGAGGGGCACACCGCGTTCCGCACCCCTGCCGAGGCCGGGGAGGAGGTACTGCAGATATTGGGTCAGTACTGCCACATAGGAAAGAATTGAATGGTTTGTTTGGTCCAACATGGTGGAAGGTTGGTGAGGTTATGCCTACTACGAGAGTAGGTTTGGTACCTTGGTTTAGTCGATTTCCACATAGGAAAGAAACGGAGCAGAGGCACAAAGCCGCCACAATCTTATCAAAATCTGTCGCCATAATAATAATGTTTACAGCATTATTGTTCCGACATTGTGTGATAAGATAGCCAGGAGTAGAGCCTCACCTGGAACCCTTTCCACAGAGGGGTTGCTGTATTGTATACAATATAAATTATAATCTTATTAATTTTTTTTTTATTTAAATTTGTATTGCCCTGGGTATCGAACCTGGAGACCTTAAATCCGGTGAGCGAAACACTACACCACGGAGTGAACCTCTTATATCACCTAGCAAGATACTGCGATTTACGTTCCTGATAGATGCCAATAGGCTCGCTATTTATTATATGGGACTTAAAATAATTGGCGAAACGTGGGATTAGTCCCCTTTGCCTACCTCTACGCTACGTGGATAACTAGGTTTAGCTTTGAACAAAGGTTTTTCCGTGACATTTATATGAATCTTTTTTCTGATTAGAACTGCATTTTTAAATGTGATTTGAATATAATTTTAGTACAGTGATGGGAGCTATTCTTTAGTTTATATATTTTTTACATATCAGGGTTTATTAGAAAAGTATTTTGCAGAGATTTTACTTAACGTCTTGTCTTAAACGTTGTATGAATTTTAGGCTATTGTGTGTTAAGAATTTGTTAGCAATAAAACATAATATGTTTACTTAACTACCTAGACCTCTACGCAAGAGTTTACGAGGAGTTCCTCGCGGTACCAGTGATCAAGGGCCGCAAGACTGAGAAGGAGAAGTTTGCTGGCGGCGACTACACCACCACCGTGGAGGCCTACATCCCGGCCAGCGGCAGGGGGATTCAGGTGAAGTGGAACTGGTTTTATCCGGCTCATAGGACCAATTTTCTGCTGAGTCAGGATAGTTATAAAATGTGATTTTATTCTGTACTAGGCATGTGTTGTGAGAGTGTTTTAATTTAGTTTATATTAAATTTCATTACGCTAGCTCTAATGTTTTAGGAGATAAGGTTCTTTAGTGATACCTCTTCTCTCTCACAGTATACACATGATATTGTAACAGTGTTGGATGAAAAAAGCCAACAGCCTAAAACGGAGACCAACCAATCGCAAATGCAAAATTTACTTAAATAGTTGCTCGAAATAAAACCAACATTAATTATTTGTTGTAAATTATTCTTTATTGCACACTTAAAAATACAAATAACAGAAAAGTATTTACTTACTTATTGCCCGTAGCAATTTCTTGCAAAGAATCTGTAGTGTAACAAAATAACTGTTTTTCTCGAAGCCATATCAGCTGTAGGTGGTACTGTCATGCTATTGAGTTTTTTTGTGAAATCCTATGTATCCTTTCCAACAGGGTGCGACCAGCCACCATCTGGGCCAGAACTTCTCCAAGATGTTCGAGATCGTGTACGACGATCCCGACACCCACGAGAAAGCATACGTGTACCAGAACTCTTGGGGCATCACCACCAGGACAATAGGTACGGATTGAAATTCATGAGGAAAATAAAGGCAGAAAAATTAGTTCGTTGTTTAGTCTTGATGCGGGAGTCGAACCCGTGTCCTAAGCAATCCGGGCTTTTGTGGGACTTTTTGTGACCTTTTTTTGTGATATTTGTCTAATATTTATACAATGCTCAAATCAAAATAGCAGGTTTGGCTTTGGTTAATTCGCATTGGCGATTATAAATCGAATCGAATCCGCGACGTTTCCTACCAAGACAAGTTGTCCAACGTCTTGGTTGGCCGAGTGGTATAGGCATCTGCCCGGATCGCAGAGGAGAGAACGTGGGTTCGATTCCCGCATCGAGACTATAATTTTTCAAACTTTTTCTAACATTAATATATTCTTTGTATTAATTAACTAAACTATAACAATTTAATTTGTTCAACATCCTGCAGGTGTAATGGTGCTCGTGCACGGCGACGACCGAGGCCTCGTACTGCCTCCTCGCGTGGCAGACATCCAAGTGATCGTGGTCCCCTGCGGCATAACCGCGTCCAGCACACCCGAGGACCGGAAGAGTCTCGTGGACAGCTGCAAGGGTCTCGTCGAGGAGATGGTCGCGGGAGGCCTGAGGGCGGAGGGCGACTACAGGGACAACTACTCGCCCGGCTGGAAGTTCAACCATTGGGAGCTGAAGGTTGGTATTCATTTATACATTGTACAGTGGGATACAGAAATGAAATCGTGTAAAATGCCGTCATGTAGCGAAAAACCAGCCTAAAGCCTCCTTCATGGTACATTTTGTATGAAACGATGTTTCTGCAGTCCCCGTCCTGTCCACGTCCCGTCCGGGGTATTTTCCCGTTACGTATGCAGAGCCCTTGCATTATCCCGTAGCCATGGTTAGGAATTCCAAAAATGTTTGTAGGGACCTTCACCACAACATCAAACACGTCACAAGACTTATTTTCAATGATTCTGCATAATTGCACATCAACGCGGATGCCTGTGCATCAAAATAACACCACTTTCACGGCACAAAATCCACTCTGAACCAATTTTTTAATTAGCGAAAACAAATTTGACTGACATCACGTAACGCGCCAAACACCTCTTTAGTGGCTTGTTTAAACGCACCTGAAAAGGCGATGGTTTTAATTGCTAACTCTCTGTATAGGGTGTCCCGATCCGAGTGGAGTTGGGATTTTTTCTGCATTAATTGAAAAATGTTACAAGATTCGAGTTTTAGGGCAATACTCATATCTAATGTTTCAAAAATACGTAAAATCGGAAGCAATCGAAAGTAATTTCGTATACATTTTGCTTTCGTGCACGTATTGAAGATTCACTTCGAATGATTCAAAAATGGGCACCCAACGCCTGTTGAGCTATTTTAGTTGCCCGTGTAACCGCACCTAAAAAGGCGATGGCTTTAATTGCTAGTCCTGTGGTGACGGCAGAGTAGAATACAATTGTCAAATCTCTCCCGTGGGTGTCGTAAAAGGCAACTAAGGATAAATCAGTGATGAGGAATGGGCAGCAGCGTTTCCTCTTATGCCACCTAACAATGTACTGCGACTTTTGTGCCCAATAAATGGCAATGGGCTCGCCACCTATTACATGGGACCTGACATAGTTGGCGAAGCGTGGGTGCTAGTTCACCTCTGCCTACCCCTTCGGGGATGTGGGCGTGATTTATGTATGTATGTATGTATGTTTGTTTAATTGCTACCTGTCTGTATAGGGCGTCCCGATCCGAGTGGAGCTGGGCCCCAAGGACATGTCCCGCGGCGAGGTGGTGGCGGTGCGGCGTCTCAACGGCGAGAAGCTCACGCTCAAGCGGGACGCCGCCCCCGCCCAACTGCTCGCGCTCCTCGAGAGGACGCACCAGGAGATGTTTGACAAGTGGGTGACATGTTTCTTTAGCGAGGTGGTACTCGCTAGCGCAGTGGCACAGCGCGCTTGGCCTGCGATTGCGTAAACTAAGCAATTTCGCGAAGGCCGCTCATTGGATGGGTGACCAGAAATTTATTATCACGAGCTCCTCCGTGCTTCGGAAGGCACGTTAAGCCGTTGGTCCCGGCTGTATCTGCAGTCGTTAGTACCCCACCAACCCGCACTGGGCCAGCGTGGTGGGTTAGGCCCAATCTCCCTATATTCGTCCATCAATAGGGAAGGCCCGCACCCCAGCAGTGGGGACATTAAAGGGCTGGTGATGATGGTGGTGATGATGACATATTTTTATATCTCTTTAGAAATCTATATGACGTCTAATGGTTCGCCCACCGGAATTAAGATGCAGAGGTCCCGGGTTCGATCCCCAGGGAGGTACAAAGGGAGGTACAAATTTATGCTTGGTTTGGTTAGTGGTAGGACTTTTTTCATAAAGTAGCGATTACGATCGTTTCAATCGCATCATCATCACGTTTGTAATCGCATGAATTTATCCATCATGGGCCATCGTGTAGAGGTCGCAATAGTCTTATACTCAACCAAACAATAATGTCGCAGAAAATTGTAAATTTTGTAATTTTCAAGATGATTGATGGGGAGTAAAGATGTCCATAATGAATATTAATTAAATGTTTACTATACTCTAGCCATTGTAGCGAGAATAAATTTAGCACAAGTTAGATGTTTCTTGCCGCGTGGTGACGGCAGAGTAGAATACAATTGTCACCACCCCAAATCTCTCCCGTGGGTGTCGTACAAGGCGACTAAGGATAAATCAGCGATGAGGCATGGGCAGCGGCGTTCCTCTTATACCACCTAGCAATAGTATTGCGACTTTTGTGCCCGATAAATGGCAATACCTCGCCACCTATTACATGGGACCTAACATAATTGACAAAACGTGGGTGCTAGTTCACCTCTGCCAATACTGCCTGCCATTCGGGGTTATAGGCGTGATTTCTGTATGTATGTATGTAGATGTTTCTTCCATTTTAGAAAATCAAAACTGCAAATAATATCTATACTTTTGAGACTTTGCAAAAGTATAGATATTATTATTAATACACATATAAATTCTTTACATTTTTTTCTTTGGTTATAATGGCTGGAGCTTAGATGAAAATTATAATATTGTATAAATTATTAGTGCTTATTTTACAAAACAGGGCTGTAAAGGAACGTGATTCGAGATTATCAGTAGTGACAAAGTGGAACGAGTTTACTGATGCTCTGGAGCGTAAGCATATACTGCTGGCACCATTCTGTGGGGACATGCCCTGCGAAGACAATATTAAGAAAGACAGTGCACGGTAAGATATTATTATTAGAACAGTAAGCACATTGAGTTGAGTCATATACATAAAGCAAAAATTATGTGAACAGAAGTTATTTTGGTACACTTTTTGTATAAAAATATTTTGTATGTCACACCTGACCAGATAAAGGCTGCTTGGTGTACGGAAAATCCCAATTCCTGGTCAGGGGGTGACATAAAATTGTATACTTAGCTCGAGCGGTAAAAAAAAGCCTCGAAGAGGGAGTAAATAATATGCGTTATTTACTCCCACCTTCAAATACTTGCGATCTGAGACCTTTGTTTTGCCACCCTTGATAATAATGTACTATATACAGGGTTATTTTTAAAACACCAAAAACCTCGTAGGAGTAGATAGCTAACATCAAAAGCAATATTGTTTGTTCTATGACTTGATTATTCGTAAGATTTTACTTTTATATCAAAATTAAATACTAATTTAATTTACCCCTCTAAAAGTCAATAATTCTACGTACACCTACTTGCACCGGCATTAAGCAGCGCGCGGGCCTATCGTAGCGTCGTCCTTTCGTTTATAAATGAAAACTAGACATTAAATGTCACGATAGTACAATAAAAACTTAAAAAAAATAATTTTGCACAATGTATTGCTTTACATTAAAACTCATAAAACAAACATTGTTGTTTATGATGTTAGCTATTCAGCCATGGGAGGTTTTTAATGTTTTAAAAATAATTCTGTATACATAAACCATGTTTAATGATTAGACTACCACAAACTTATCTGTGATATACATTAGACAAAAATCCAATACTAAGCTGTAATTGATAATTTATTTGTTACAGAACTGATGATGATACAACCACTGATGTGAAGGCACCAGCTATGGGTGCCAAATCCCTGTGCATTCCTTTTGAGCCTTTGCGACAACTTTCTGATAAAGATGTTTGCATCCACCCTTCATGTAAAAACAAACCTAAGTTCATGACCCTCTTTGGACGTAGTTATTAATAGGTGATATGAAAAGAAAAAAAATGTTTTTACAAATATAATTTATTGTTTCAAATTTTTTGTTGTTTTATTTACTTCGCATTGCGCATATTAAAATGCCTAGTGACTTTATTCAAACTTTTGTATATATTCTTCTAACAACTGAATTCTCTTTTTTTTCTCATTCAGCAACTGTGCAAATCTACCATACAGATTAGACTCTAATGATTCTTTAAGAGCAACAAAATTTTCTAATTCATTTTTATATTCATCTAGACTATCAGACAGTACATTGTTACGGTTTTGGCAATCTTCTATAGTGTCACCCAATGTCTTATTTTCGTTTAACAAAAAATCTATCAGAGCGTTTTTTGGTTCAGACTCCTCATCAAGTTGAAGGTCAACCGTACCATAGGGCATTTCTGTGGCATCAGTGAATACTTTTGTCCAACTAAATTTAGCCTCATTAATAGATAAAATATTAAAATTCAAAATATATTTCTCGCTTATTTTAGACATTGCTTCTCTGACATTTTGCCTATATTCTTCTATTGGTTCATCGATAGAGCTCGCAAAATCGGAGCAAAATCGTCCAAACCAACACTTTGATCCATCATAAAGTTTTACACTAAACAAAAAATGTTCGTCATCCTCCCAATCATATTTTATGTAAATATTCCGGCCGTTAATGTTGCGCTTGATTACAAAAGTGGTTTTATATGAACCCATTTTAGTTCATGAAAAATTAAAAGTCTAAAATTTGTAATCAATTACAAAATATTCTAATTCTTCTTCCTTCACAAAAATATTTGTACAACGGCAATTGTCAAAGAACTGTCTGTCAGTGTTACTCAATACTCAAGTGTCACTGTCTTGTCAATATTTTTTTATTTTTTTTAATTCTTCCTATATTTTAGGGAAGGCAAAGGGTCTAGCCCATACAGCCAAGTCTTTAGTATATATTTTATCAGTAGTCTTATGAAATAATGAGTGGGTGAAATGTATGAATGAAATGAATTTTACGTTGAAATATGGGTGTCACACATTTTAACGCATCTAGGGAGTGCTTGGAGCGAATTTAATGGTAACAGAGTTCATGATGGTGCCTGATGAAGTGGATAAAACCACTTTTCAAGTAGGTTTCCCCACAACATCAAACACATCACAAGACTTGTTTTCAATGATTCTGTATAATTGCATATCAACGCGGATGCTTATGCATCAAAATAACACCACTTTCACTGCACAAAATCCACTCTAAAAATTTTAGAATTATCAAAAAAAAACCTGACTGACACCACGAAACGCGCCAAACACCCTCCACAATAATTTATTTATAAATATTTTAATTTCTTGTCCCTTTTGGGAAGGCATCGGTGTTAGCAATTTCGCCAATATTTAATTATGTCGACAATGACGATATGATGCAATTTCGTCTTGAAGTTCTTAGTAGGATCTGTATGGGCTAGATGATTAAAATTTTGTCTTCTCTAAAAAGGGAAAATTAAAACAAAACAAAAAAATAGAGAAGTGTATGGCGCGTTTCAATGGTGTCAGTTATATTTTTTTTCTTAATACAAAAATTGTTTCACAGTGGATTTCGTGCAGTGAAAGTGCAAAGCATGTTGATGTACAATTATGCAGAATCCATTAAAATAAGTACGTATTGTGACGTGTTTGATGTTATATAAGAATTTTATAGTGGTTTTCATCACCTCAATCGTCGCCATCATTAAACGTAGTGTATTATATACTCTTTGGCCATCATGAACTCTGTTACCATTCAATTCACGCCAAGTACCCCTAGATGCGTTAAAATGTGTGACATCCATATTTTAATGTAAAATTAATTTCATTCATTCATTTCACTTGCTCATTCATGCATTTAAAAATATATAATAATATGAATAATAATAAAAATATTAGTCATGGGGTGTCTAGGCCCTTTGCCTTCCCTAAAAATAAAGAGAGAATGAAAAAAAGATAACAAAGAGTGTTTGGCGCGTTTCGTGGTGTCAGTCGGATTTATTTTCACTAATTCAAAAATTGTTACAGAGTGGATTTTGTGCAGTGAAAGTGGTGTTATTTTGATGCACAAGCATCCGTGTTGATGTGCAATTATACAGAATCATTGGAAATAAGTGTTGTGATGGGTTTGATGTTGTGGTGAAGACCACTTTAAAAAGTGGTTTTGTCCACCTCATTAGGCACCATTATGAACTCTGTTACCATTAAATTCGCTCCAAGCACTCCCTAGATGCGTTAAAATGTGTGACACCCACATTTTAACGTAAAATTCATTTCAGTCATCATTTCACCCACTCATAAGACTACAGATAAAATATACACTAAAGACTTGGCTGTATGGGCTAGACCCTTTGCCTTCCCTAAAATATAGGGCGAATTTAACAAAAAAAAAAAAAGATAATGAGTGTTTGGCGCGTTTCGTGGTGTCAGTTAGATTTATTTTCACTAATTCAAAAATTGTTACAGAGTGGATTTTGTGCAGTGAAAGTGGTGTTATTTTGATGCACAAGCATCCGTGTTGATGTGCAATTATGCAGAATCATCGAAAATAAGTCTCATGATGTGTTTGATGTTGTGGTGAAGATCGCTATAAAAAGTGGTTTTATCCATTTCATCAAGCACCATCATTAACTCTGTTACCATTCAATTCGCGCCAAGCACTCCCTAGATGCGTTAAAATATGTGGCACCCATATTTTAACGTAAAATTCATTTCATTCATACTTTTCACCCACTCATTATTTCATAAGACTACAGATAAAATATACACTAAAGACTTGGCTGTATGGGCTGGACCCTTTGCCTTCCCTAAAATATAGGGAGAATTAAAAACAAAAAAAGATAACCTCTAAATTTTAGTCCATTATTCCATTGTTTTGTTTTTATTTTATAAATAGTAAATTATTTTAATTTTTGTGTATTATGATACACAACCCCTGTATATTTTTTAATTTTAATATTTTATGTTTGGTTTCTAACATAAATCATGAGCAGTAGTAGCGATGAAGATAACTTTATAGAAGAACATGGAGATGAAAATGAAAGAGTAAGGCTTACTACAATATTTTACTTAAAAATTATTTAGAGAGTGTAAATAATTTAACCACGCGTAACGTCTAATTTGTGTTAGGAAATAACTGATAATTTTAATTTATTGACAGACAGCAATTAGAGCAGATTTATCATCTTTGTCTTTTGAAGAGCTACAAAAGTTAAAACAGAGGGTTGGTGCTAAGGTGTACAAGGAAGCTTTATTTGGAAACGATGCTAAAGATGCAGAGAAGAAGCCAAAGGTATTCAAGAGGGAAAATAAAAATCGTCCCCGAGAGATGAGTTCCAAGAAACCAGTCCGCTTTTTGTCAGATGCACCTGTAGTCAAGAAAAAAGAAATTCGTGATCCGAGGTAAGAAACAGACTTTATTATATTTAAAATGAGACCACTCTTCATATTGTAATTTCAATAACTTTATAGCAGTTGCACACTGCTGCTAACGTATTGGCATTTTAATATCAATTTAGAAACAACAAATTATGTTCTTTGATTGAAATTTATTGTGCAGCCTTAGTTATAAATTAAACCAGTGTTAGGAACTGTACTGTAACATTACAACAAAATAGTGATCAAAATCACTGTTATGTTAATTAACAAATTCTATATTACAGCTCTATATTACTCTCTATTCTGCTCTCACCACAATATATTTCTATTTAATGCGAACTTTCAGGTTTGATC
Source organism: Cataclysta lemnata (assembly GCA_963931975.1). Taxonomy (NCBI): domain Eukaryota; kingdom Metazoa; phylum Arthropoda; class Insecta; order Lepidoptera; family Crambidae; genus Cataclysta; species Cataclysta lemnata. Next base: position 10,694,036 of record OZ008355.1, read on the forward strand.
CACTATGTGGTGAGTTTGACAAGACAGATTTCAAGGAGCGCTACAATTTCCTATCAGATATTCGAATTAATGACATAAAAGCTATTAGATCAGAATTAAAAGAGACCACAGATCCTGATAGACAGCTTAAATTGAGAAGATTGTTACAAAGGCTTAATGACCAACATAAAGACACAAAGAGGAAAAAAGTGGAATTGGAGAGAGTGGAGAAGCATAAAGAGCTCCAAAAACAAGATGTTCAACAGGGCAAGCTGCCACACTTCAAAAATAAATGTAAGTGAACATATTCTAACATTTTTTGTACAATATTGTATAGTATACAAAAATCACATCAGATATTTTTATCGTTAAAAAGTCTGTTGGGTTTGGCAAAGGTGTAACTACTTTTGGAATTATTCATACAGATACAAAAAGAATATTTGGAGTTTAAAAGTATACATGAAGAATGAAATAAAAGAAAGTCAGAGCAGAATAGAATTGTCACCAAACCCCAATCTTAACCACATAAGGTCACACAAGGTCTAAGGGCTGGCCTTGGCGAATATTGCTTAGTATTTTTTGGTATTTGATCAACCTTTTTAATTGTTTTTCAGCTGAAATGCGAGTTGAGGCATTAGTAAAACAGTATGAAGAGTTGAAGAGAGAAGGAACTGGGCGGATACAACGCCACCTTAAGCGCAGACAACAGAAGGTTAAAAAACGATCCCACAAGGCACCTACTGGAGTGAGCTGATTGTTAAGTGATATTACTACTTGTTAATAATTATATAACAGGTCTGTTTTTAAAATAAATGGTAATATCAAAAGCCAAAATCATAAGGGTTTATTTGTTCCCCCCAAAGCAGAACTAGGAGGAGCAAAACACTTGATAATAAGAAATAATGTATACCGCTTTTTGGCTAATCACTTTACTGCAGTGCTAAGCCAACGGTACCCCTGTTGGCTTAGCACTGCAGTCTCAAAAAGTTCACAATCGGATAAGTAGTAAATAATGGTTAAGTAATAGATTGTAAGGCATTGGCTCACCACCTATTACATGGGACCTAAAATAATTCAAGGATTTTGGTGGTTAGAAAAAGAATTTCGAATAATTATGGTCTTGATGCGGGAATCGAACCCGTGTCCGCTGCTATCCGGGCAGGTGCCTGACCGCTCGGCCAACCAAGACATTAATAAACTTGCCAAAATTCTTCTAACCTTTACACTTCACGTTGTAAACCAACGGGTACCCTTGCAATGTAGAAATAAATTTCAAACATGCCAAAGCAGATATTTTTACAAATACCGTGCGTTCGGTTAAGTTTGGGTTTGCTTTATAAACTATTCTATTTTAATTTTAACATTATATACATGTTAGAAAAATTAGTACAAAGATTTTGGTGGTTAGAAAACCACCAAAATCTTTGTACTAAACAAAACAAAACACAACAAAATAAAAGGCCACAAATAAAAAAAAACAGTATTTTGTTGCAAAATGTTTATTAACTTAATTATATTAAAACACAAAAAACAACAGTTTCAAGTTTTACATTAGTTATTATAGGTATCATTGTAGTATATGAAACTAATAACTATATAAAATTCTAGTATATTTGGAAATCTTTGGTAAATATTTAAATTTCTTTGGCCATCAATTCAATTAATTTAAATAATATTTTAAAAGATACTCAATACAATCAAAGATATTGAGATCCGTGATTGTATGAAGTCCCAACCACAAAATACAGTAGGTATCTTCACATTTAAATCCTCCTGGTAAACTAACACCTATATACTTTTGATGAATAAATTGAGGGTTACTAAGTAGGTCAGAAAAATCCGTATTAGAACATAATTAATCACAATTTTTAAAAAACTGACGAAAATTGACATAGATAATTTAACGAAAATTTTCTAAAATTACATTTGCAGTAGGTAATTCTTTTAATGTTAAAAATTAATAATAATACATTATGGGTATATGTATTTTTAACTTTCATTAAAAATTATACCCACTCAAAGCTAATTTGCAGTAATTTAACAAGTGAGAACTTCGAGCGAGCGTAGCTCTCTTAACAACTAAACCTTCGATTTTACATCTACAAATAAATAAATATAAATTTCAATATTGCTTACACTAAGACACCTGTAGAATATGCCGATTCACCCCTTGTGTATTTAAAGTCGACCAAGGAATATTCCCTGATGCCACCCGAATGGTGGAGAGCAACCACCAACAACAGCATATCCAATTACCCAAAGAGCGTTGGTGTCAGGCAAGCGGCTGGCATAACCTTATTGGCGAAATGTGGTTTACACCTCTCCCTATAGGTGTGTGAGTAATGTATGCGCACCCTTCAACTACTTTAATTTATGAATACAAATGATTGTAGAAAATCTAATATCTAGCTAGACAAAGAACTAACCCCCGAATACAGAAAATCACTTAAATTTTGAGCACTGCTTAAAAAGTTAAGTGGACAAAATCTGTCAAAATTTGCATGAAAAAACGTAAATTTTGACAATACTTAAATGTTAAGCAGGTCTCAAACTTCGAGTAGCGTTTCTGTATTCGGGGGTAAATCTCTTATTTTTACACAGTACCCACCTGTGCAGTATCTATAAAATTAAAGCGTCAAAAGCTAAACAATTTCTTGACTTCGTCGGTGATTCGGCTGGCGTACCGGTATCCGTTGAAGAGTAGCCTGTCCAACACAGGAGCGGGCTTCACTGAGTCGCCGTCTCTGAAAGTATAAAATTTAGTTTTTATTTCGTCTTCATCTACTGGGTTTTTTGGTGAAGGCGAAAACCGCGAATGGTGCTCTCGAGTTTTGGAATCTAGCACTCCTTGGGAGGGTATTTCTCAGCAGGCATGTAGGCATCTCCCGGGGGATACTGTAGGCCTAGCACAAGAAAATAGTTTCCTCTCGCTCCAACTCGCACTAAATCCGGAGATAAAACACTGTCAAGTCACGTGGTGGAGAGAGATTTTGTCCACGTGCCGTACTAGGCCTACTGTCGTGGATATTTTTTTAAAGGACTTAGGTTCTTGGCCGACAGGCCTTTAAAGCATCTACTGGGTTTTTTGGGGAAGGCGAAACCTTGTCCTCAAGCCTTGCAGTCGAGCACTCCCTGTGGGGGTACCGCCACAGCAGATGTTCCCCATTGGGGACCGCACCTCCCGGGGGAGATACACTGCCGCGGAGAGCCTCATACGGTGCTCGAGTCGGAGCGTCGCAAGGTGTTACTAATCGAAGCGAGGCCTTGCGAACAAGGGTAACTAACTATAACGAATGCACCAACAACAAAGTTCTTTGTTGGTTTCGTACATTATACACGGTGAGTTTTTTTTCGGGTCAGTATGGGCAAATTCTAAACTATAAGAGTTAGATAAAAACTCCCTTAGGAACCGTGATTTTAATTTTAGATAAAATAAAAATGGTGCTTAAATTTTTACATCTGAATAGATTAGGAGATATCGGATTTTTATTTTGATTGATATACAATCAAAAAAACAAAAAAAAAAATTCAAAAAATATGTCCAATAATAAGTTCTGTCAGTCGAACCTTAAACACAATATCTCACATTTCATTGAGAAATGCAACTCGAGAGAGACTAAGGATAAATCTGAATATGATTAAGAATGGGCAGCAGCGTTCCTCTTATACCACCTAGGCTAGCAATGTACTGCGACTTTTGTTCCCGATAAATGGCAATAGGCTCGCCACCTATTACATGGGGCTTGACATATTTGGCGAAACGTGGGTGCTAGTTCACCTCTGCTTACCCCTTCGGGGATATAGGCGTGTTTATGCACTCCCGACCCGTGGTACAACTACGATGTCCAACTGTTTGTACTACGGAAAAGTAAAGTTACCCATGGTTCAACTGGTTGTTCTACGGGGAAATATCTTTACCAATGGTTCAACTCGAGTGTTGTTCTTTCCTTGGTCCAACTAGTTGTACTACTGGGAATTGAATGTATCTATGGAACAACTAATGGTAATAAACAGGAGATTGTATTTTTTTTTTATTTTTCAATTTTCTCGCTGAGAGGGGATGAAAAGTTACGTGTTGCACTCGAGTGCAAAGATTTTTCACCTTGTGCTCTTTTGATTCCCTCACTTTTCACTCACGTATAACAAATAACTATTCAATAATAATAAAAGTTTATTATTTCACTTCATTAACATCACACAACAATCGCTTGCACCCATTATTTACAATCAATATAGTTGTCAGATTACTTAACGATAGTCATTTGTTTTGTAGACGTTCATTTGGTTTACATGATCATCTTATCCCCATGGTCCAACCAGTTGGACATAATTCCACCGTTGTACGACGGGTCATAATCATAAATATAAAAAAAAGAGTTGAACTATGGGTAACTTTACTTTACTTTACTTCCCACGGGTCGGGAGTGCGTTTATGTATGTATGTATGTATAAGATAGAGTTTCTTTCGTGGGATTAAGGCAAGTGGCAGATTTTTGGTTTTGTTTTGTTTCAGTCACCAATATCAAATAGATAGTAAAATGTATCTTTAATAAAATGTTAATTTCAAGCAATTTCAACAACTTCTAGCAACTTCAGACCTAAGCGGACGCTCGCTTGCCTCGTTCGGTTCGTGCTGTTAGTTGGTTAGTATACTGTTCTAATTTAACCAGCTTACTAATCTATCTTGGTAAGTAGTAGATTTTTTCAGCAACCAGTCTGGCTGTTGCATATCATTCAGGCCGCTAGTTGGACAGCGCTATTTAGTAAAGAGGCTAAGCTGTTGAATGAACGGCTAGTTATGCTAGTTGGCTGCGACATACCTATACATTGCTTGGTGGAGTAAGAGAAACTAGGAATTCACTACACGGACGACATGCCCGCGTGGACCTCGTTTGTATAGGCCAGACTGACGGTCCTGCACTAGGCAAACATCGCACGGACCTAATAGAAGCGGGTCCGGCGGGCATGTCTGCAGGCATGCCCGACGTCCGTGTAGTGAATTCCCCGCTTTACTAGTTGCTGTAACTCTGTCATACGACTTGTACGACACCCGCGGGCTTTGTAGGCGCAATGGTAAATGCTTTGTATGTTGAACATTGCATAATTTTACCTACTTGTGCCACGTTTTTTGTATGTTAGACAGGGAAGCTCTTGCCCTTCATCTCACCTGATGGTAAGTGAAGATAAGGGCTGAAGATAGAATCGGGCTTTACCTGGAACCCTCAACCACAGAGGGGCTGGTCATCTTACCACACATTGTCGGAACACAGTAATGCTGTTAACATTATTATTATTATAGCGGATTTCAAAGAAATCCTACCACCAACCAAACCCAGCACAAATTTGTACCCCGCTGGGATCGGACCTCTGGATCTTCATTCCGGTGGGCGAACCACTACAGAGGCGGGTTAAAAAAACGTAAAACTGATTCCATGCAGGAAAAGTGTTCAATGTTGATGATGGTGATAATTTTATATGAAACATTTTTGTGAATGAAATAAGGATTAATGTCCCCACTGGAGCACCGCTGGGGCACAGGCCTTCCCTATGGCTGGAAAAATATAGGGAGAATATGCTGACGATGACTCAGTAGGGATTGGTGGGTTTAACGACCGCAAATGCACCTAGGAGCAATAGCTTAACGTGCCTTCAAAAGCACGCAGGAACTGGAGAGACTACATAATTTTGATCACCCATCCAATAACCGCTTTTAGCGATCATTGCTTAGTTTACGCAATCGCAGGCCGAGCGCGCCTAGTCACTGCGCCATCGAGCGCCTTCCGTTTTTTTATTTTTCGAGATTATTTTTGTAAGTATTCATTATGCCGTGTGGTGACAGCAGAGTAGAATATAATTGTCACCACCCCAAATCTCTCGTGTGGGTGTCGTACAAGGCGACTAAGGATAAATCAGTGATGAGGAATGGGCAGCAGCCTTCTTCTTATACCACCTAGCAATGTACTGCGAATTTTGAGCACGATAAATGGCAATAGGCTCGCCACCTATTACATGGGACCTAACATAATTGGCGAAAAGTGGGTGCTAGTTCACCTCTGCCTACCCCTTCGGGGATATAAGCGTGATTTATGTATGTATGTATTCATTATTTATCTAGAATTCCAGCTTATCGTCAAATTCTCATACGCCATATCTAGCCGTCACTCGAAAACTCCATATAATAAAGTAGGTTGTGGAAGGAAAAACACAAACGGGTTACTTTTGTGCATTATTTTATTAAAAATCAAAATGCAGGTCGCAGCCATGCAGAGATATAAAAATAGTGTTGTCACATTCTTTTGAGATACATTCCAAAAATTTCCTTACATTAGCTGTTCTAAACATGGGAAAGCACAGGAATTCATCCGCATTAAAAGTAGAAACACATTGCACAAAACTTATGAATCTAGGATTAACTTCTTGTGTCTCTGTCGATTTGAAACAAATCGACAAAGATAGAATACGGTCTTAGGCCTTGTTTCACCGCCTCTGATTAGGTTCCCAATAAATTATTTACCAGTAAAATTCGTACAAATATTGTTCCTTATTTGAATTTATCGCTATTCGAAAAAGGTGAAATCATTGAATCTTTTACTAAACCTAGATTAAAAAGTTGTGTGCTAGTGCACCTAATAATTGTAAGTTTTACTATAAGTAATACTGATCACCATTAATCACAAATGAAAATCTACTATGCTAATCGAACCCGATGAAACAAAAATTTGACTCCGTAGAGGATGGCGATCGTTTGATTACTATTGTGAGTATATTTTGTGTAAAACTTACAGGAAAGTCGAATAGTACATCGATGGGTTTAAGGGGAAGAAAAGATTGTACAAACGTGCACGTGCCATCTTGCAGACTTACTTGCAGCGTATTTTCCATGGCTCGTCGACGTAGTAGATGTGCAGAGTTACAAGCCCGTAGGAATCACCCCATTCCCCGAGGCAAGAAGGCGCGTATGGGATAACAATCTGCAAACAATACCAGTTATCAATTCCCTGTGTTTGCTAAGGGTGGTCATTGGATGGGTGACCATAAAATATATTATCTCGGGCACGTTGCTGTTGCATCCAAGGGCGGTTCTAGGCGGTGGGTCATGGAAGTCATGACCCCTCCCCTGGGCTGGGTCCAGGACCTAGGTGGACCACTAATTAAAAATTTTTAAACATAGGTAAAACCAAAATTAAATTATAACTTCTCGTGACATGACCATGACTAGGTATATGACTCCTCCCTCTGGCGCTAAAGCTGGATACGCCCTTGGCTGCACCTACAGTCGTTCTGGACATTCACACTGGGCCAGCGTGGTGGGTTTTAGTTAATTCTCCCTATATTCTTCCACCCATAGGGAAGGCCTGTGCCGCTGCAGTGGAGACATTAAAGGCTGATGATGATGAACGATTGATAGTCGCGCGCCTCTGAAAACCATTCACAAGCCATTCATATTCTGCAGAGAGACTTACGTCAGAAATGTTCTCTCGGTTGACAGAATAGTCTCTGGGATATTCCGTGGAAAGACTCATTCTAAAGATATTCTGTGGAAAGACTCATTCTAAAAATATTCCGTGGAAAGTCTTACGTCAGTCAGGAGCTCCTTCGATGGCGGGACCTCGAACCAGTGCCGGGGCTTCTGCGGGGCCAGTTTGCCGAACATCATGAATCCGGTGCCAATGGTCTCGCCCTCATTCGTCAGCACGAACCACGGGAGCAGGTCCTCGCACTTCAGGTCGCGGCTCATTTTATAGTAGTAGTGGGTGCCTGGATGGAAGATGAAGGTAAATAGCTTTTATTTTATTACATATTAAATCACATTGGGGATGATGACGATTATATTCTACTCTGCCGTCACAACTGGGCCATAGATAACTTTATTATTCATAATATTTCCACTTACAGCCGCACTCAGAGACGTCAATTAACGTTAATGAGCCGCCCCTCTCCCTCTCCGCCACCGCCCCTCATACCGCAGAAAGGTCGCGCACGAACTTGTCAGACTATAGTCGCTATTCTTGCATAGTCTACTAGATTTAAATGAAAGTTTTTGGTTAAATTAAATTGACGTCACTGAGTGCGGCCGTTAGTACCTTTTTTAAAATGATCTTTACAATCTTACCCATGTTGGGAATACAGTTCTGCCTTGTGAAGGCCGTAGTGTTGAGCTCCGCTTCCGAGAGGGGGATCTTGATGAGCTTGCTGTCGAGCCCGCTCACCCAAACGCCGTCATCTTGAAGAGTTCCCCCATTCTGCACCTGGGGGCCTGCCCCGGCCTTCAGGGAACCTAAACAACATATATAAGTTATCAAGCTATGAATATTCAATTCGAATTGGAATAAATAATAACGAAAAGATATCTCCGTAGTTTTCTTAATTTTCCTTGCCGTCCGAAGCTTTTGCAAAATATTGGAAAACTTTAAAAATGGCTGTAGCCCGACCAAGGGACACAGGGATTCTAAAAAATAAAATTTTTAGGCCATGAAATCCATAGCGCAACCTATTTAAATTGAGTTGAGTAATTGGTAAATTGATATAGACTACACTAAATTTAAATTTATTAGAAAAGAGACTTGATTTTTTCTCTAGATTTTTAAACGCTGCGCTAACGAAAAACCTACTTTTTCACAATTTCTGAGAAAAACGCGCTTAAATTTTTTTTTCTCAGTACATTTGTATGAACGGAGCTGAGCTATTTATTTATGTAAAAATTTGAATATTCAGTATATTGAAATGGTCTCTATGGGAAAGTTATAGAGCTTGTTTTCCTGATTTCAAATATGTATATTATAACTCAATTTCGCTAAAAATCGTACTACATAATGCGTTTTTCGTAAGCGCGGCAGAGATGTTAGTTATATTTTGTGGCCGATTTGGTAGAATGGTCAGATCGCTTGCAGGGGCAAATGTATTCTGGACATTTTGCGTTCTCGATGTGTCATGGTCTTTTATGAAGTATATTACAAATATCATCTAGACTTGTATCCATGACACAGGTGTATATAGTGCTTATGCTACTTACTTTGGACTAGATAGGTGTGAGTGTAAGAAGAAATAAAGTAATATTTATTTATTTGACAACTTTCAGTGATAGGAATGGTCACTAACTTCAGACAGTGTGATCAAATGCAAAAAAACAATAGTTGAGTGCCTACCTTCCGAGATGTAGAATTGAGTGAGGGTCCAGTACTCCTTCGAGGGTTCTCCATCGGAAGCAGGCGCGCGCCATTTCACGAACTTCTTCTCAGGTTTGATGGCCAATGACTCATAATCGTCTACTGGCAACTATATAGATAGTGACAAAAATGAAATATAATTCGTTACCTATATTTTAACTAACAAAAAAGTGTTATGCAATCTTCTATGCTGGCTTGGGAGCGAAAAAACCAGCCCCAACTACCCCAGGGATATTGCAAACTAAGGGGGATTACCCGGTGTGCATAGGTACATATGAACCAACAACAATTCAAAGAGGTTTCAAGCAAGTGGCCGGCAAACATCATGCAATCATGCAATGCAATCCCAATGACTCTCTCCATTCATGGGTCTCTCGGCATGATTTTTTTAGTTTTTTTCTTACATGGCGTAAAATACCCTTATGTTCGCATTTGGTTCATGTTTATGCGACCAGCATTGGGGACCAGCATTGGCAGTCTAATAGATCGTTTACTAAAATAATACATAGAATTGTCGTGGCGAGCGAAATAGCCTGCTTAATAGATTGGTTCTAGGTACAAACACGTTGCTTCACGTGGGATCTAATTCACTTTCAAATTGCTTACGGTGCAACCACATTTCTTAAGTTGTATGAATGACTAAGGAATGTAAACAAACATCTTAGAAAGATAACGTACTGATTTTCTTATCTTTCCATTCTGGCATCATCTTTATCATTAATTCCATATTTTACATTCTTTGTTTGTAATTTATACCAAAATAATGTTATCCTGTAACCCCAAATCTCTCCCGTGGGTGTCGTACAAGGCGACTAAGGATAAATCAGTGACGAGGGATGGGCAGCAGCGTTCCTCTTATACCACCTAGCAATGTACTGCGACACTTTTGTGCCCGATATATGGCAATAGGCTCGCCACCTATTACATGGGACCTATCATAATTGGCGAAATGTGGGTGCTAGTTCACCTCTGCCTACCCCTTCGGGGATATAGGCGTGATTTATGTATGTATGTATGTATAATGTTATCACTAGCAGAAATCGATACATTTGGCAACAGTATCTATATTCTTCTTCCTCTTGCCCTTATCCCGCTCTAGTCTAGATCGGCACAACAAGTTTTCTACTTCCACTCTTCTCTATTCTTCACCAATTCCTCATCCACTCGTCTCGCTATCATATTCCTCCTTTGTACAATCCGTCCATCTCTTCTTTGGTTGATATTTAAGTTACTAATCATAATTCTAGATGGACGTAACAAGTACCTCTTGCATCGGTCCACGACCCTATCGGGAATGATCTTGCTCATTCAAATAAATTAGATAAACGCTCGGCGAACGGCCGCCAGTCAGGATCTCTTTGTTTGCCTCGATTTTAGCTTCCTTGACACACTGTTTATTGTTCACTTCGTTCATTGCAGAATTGAGAAAGCATTCATTTGCGTTTGAGGAATTAACTATGACATTACGGAATCTGAGTTTTGAACGGCATAAATGATTCTATAATCGTATGGGAAAATTCTACGTCAATAAACAATTCAACAAAAACATTCTACGTATTTTTTTCTGTTCCAGGTCAGCATGGAAGACTTAAACAAACGATTATTGGCAACTGTCGTTTATAAATCTTCTTCCTTCTGCCCTGTGCCTCTATCTTGAGTCTATCTTGGGGTCGGCGCAGTACGTTTCTTTTATTCCTATTAGTTAGACGTCATCAGAGCATCCACCCCCTTTTGATTCTTACCATCCATCACACCGTAAAGGTGCTAGTGATGAATTAATGTATAGAAAAGAGACGGTTTGATGAGTGATTCATTTGTGATCCATACTACTCAAGGTTTTGGCTTAGGTTTAGGCCTAAGATCGGTTACGCACTACGTCCGATCTGAATTCGTGATCTAGAAAACTTGACGGAAATGGTCTAGAAAACTTGATTTGACAGAAAGAAATTGGATGGCAAAGACCGGATCTAGTGCGTAATAAGTTACCATAGAAATAGTTCTACGGTTACTACGGAACATGTTCACGGATTCGGATCGAACGTAGTGCGTAACCGCTCTTAAAGTTTTAGTATAAATAACGGTATTTATTAGATCCTAGATTCAAAGCGGAAATATAAAAATAGAGATCATTACAGCAAGCTGCAGTCCAGCTACGAAGCCACCGGCGTCGAAGAGTGGGCAGACCCCTCTGCCGACGGGGCAGTACATCCTGAGCTCCGGCAGGGGGCCAGGCGGGCGCTCCGTCCGCTTCCAGCCCCCGGCCTCCGCCTCGCTGATGGTGCGAGGGATCTTGTAGAAGTACTCTTTGTCGGCGAGCGCGTCCGAAAATCCGAATTTGACTACGAACAAAAGGGCGAACATTTACCGCCTGAAACACAGGGTTTTCCTAGCTCAGCCCGGCTAGTATGGCCACCGAAACACGATATGATATAGCCATTTATCGCGTTGAACAGTCGAAAATCATTGGATTTTAACACTGGAATAAGTCTGAATTGACTAATTGAACAAGCCTTTAAGGCTGGCTATATCTTGAAAATATATCCATTTATCGCTTTCAACTGTCAAATATCCAATGATTTTTGTAAGTTTAACGCGATAAATGGCTATATCATATCGTGTCTGGGTCGTCATGCTAGCCGGGCAGGTATATTGCTATGTTTTTGCCTGAGTATACTAATATTATATTTTTAACTATTGTTAACTGTCTTAGCCCTAAGTTTTGCCAATAAAGATTTATTGACAGACATATATATCAATAAGACATATATTAATCACGCCTTTCTTTGGTTTTTTCACACCCGCGTTTCGCCAGCTTATTCTAGGGCCCATGTAATAGGGGGCGAACCTATTGCCATCATAGAAACCTTACAAGGCAGACCGACGATCTAGTGAAGGTCGCTGTAAGCCGCTGGTGGCGGGCAGCGCAGGACCGATCGGTTTGAAGAACCTTGGGGGAGGCCTATGCCCAACAGTGGGCGTCTCTCGGCTGACTGACTGACTATTGTCATTCATCGTTCACACCTGGAACTTTAGTTACAGTAATTTGCTAAATTTTATTTCGATAGATGGTCCACCAAGAACGCTGCTGCCCATTCCTCTTGTATGATAATTCTAGGGCTGGTGTTCACCAACACGTAAAACAAGAGATTAAAAGATAGAAGTCAATTTTTGACAGTTGTTCCATACGATAAAATGTCAAAATCTGAAGGTTAAATAATAATCGCCTGTTTATGTGTTGGTGAATTAGGGCCTTAGGCGCCTTGTAGGACACCCACGAAAGAATAGAGGTGGTGACAATTGTATTCTTCTCTGTCTACGGCTAACATTGAGACAAGAAAAATTTTAGTATTCCTCATTCTACGAAACAGTTTCATGGAAAGAGTCACCGATTCGTTGAGTTAAGTTTAAAAGAAAAAGGTCTTACCTCGCAGTCCATTGTACTTTACGCCTGCAACAAATAAAAATGAATATTTCAATAATTTCATCAATTAGTCTTAAAGTTTGTTCTTCCTTAGTTATGCACATCAGTAGGACTATTCGCTAATTTTCTTTTGCCACTTGTGAGTGATAATCATTGATCCATTACTACTTTACTATAAAGGTATTGGGACACTTGTCCTGTGAAAACAATAATGGATAAGTAAATAGTTCGGTGATCATCACTTTCAACTGTCAAAAAAAGTTAGCGAATAGGCCTACAGGTATTATTAGTAGGGAGAATGTGGCCTAAACTATTTGAGCTTTGTTTAGTATATATTTGAGTTTACGTATTATTAATTTCAGAGGTTGATAATTAGGATAGTAGTAACGATAATTATTGTAAATTTTTATTAGACTACTCTCTATGATAGGCGTTAAAACCTGTCTGGTTTGTTTGTATGCAAACTATCAAAAACATTTTCAAATGACAATCCGAGCTACATAACCAAGCGAATCAATTTAATCCGGATCCAACATACGACCTCCAGTGGGTTGATTGTTTTGTACCTAGGGGCATCGTAATTACTAGTTCATGGCCATACCAGTAACACCGTACTACCACAGTTTTCATATTTTATTTTTTAATTTATTATATTGTTGTTTTTTTTATTAATTTATTCAATTTTTGTAGAACAAAGAGGGACAATAATAATTATGCGTTTTGTGTTGATATAAGGTATTATGTCATGCTTACCAATCACATGTTTTTGTATTATAGAGCCCAGAATACTCTATTGACAAATAAATAAATATTTCTTACAGTATCGCCTATCATGTAGCTGGCCCAAAGTAAGTAGCATAAGTTAACTTTGGACTCCAAATATATTATGAATACTAGATCACGGACAAATTATAATATAGTTACATAATTTATAATTAATTATAAATTACTGGCTGACCCGGTAAACGTTGTTTAACCCTTATCACCTGAGGGTATAAAACATAGCCTACCTATTCTCAGACCTTCCAAATATAGACAAACAAAATCATAAAAATCGCTCAAGCCGTTTTGGAGGATATTAATAACAAACAGTGTGACACGAGATTGTTATATACTAAATTATACATATATAAATAAGATTACTATTTATATTTCTCAATACTTCCCGAATCACTATAAAGTTCAAGATTATTTGTTTTAAATCATTAAGATGGTTTTAAATCTTTAGGATCAAACACCCTTCATCGTCTTAAAACAATATGGAGCCGAATATAAACAAGTGAAGATATTATGCTTGCCGAAGATATTATGACGTGTTGATGAGCTTTAAAATTATACCCCAATGTGCGAATATAGTCCTAAATGCACAAGTGTGTATTAATGATAAAAAATTGTCCTATGCATATTATTATAATTTTGTCCTGTCGATTGGAGTTCGTACACCACACGTGACAAAAAAAATATATCTTACGGTCGATTTGTGTAGTTTCATTATCCTCGTATTTCCAGTTTACGAATATTGGCGACAACTTACTATGCGATTCAACCTGTTTCTTGGCAAGGAAGGAAAATACAGCGGCAACCCATGTTTGAGGAAAAATTGTTCAACTTGGAAAGTTTAATGCAAAACAATTACAAGCAAATGCACTGTTACCTCTTTATTTTCGTTATGTTGCGAATTAACATGTTTTGTTTTCCCCAGATCAACATTTTTGGTTTGTTTTTTTTTTTAATTCACATGAAGTTTAGAGATAATTCGACCATTTATTTAAATATAGTTTACAGTTAGGTATAATAAATAAAATGTTCTAATGAAAAATGCTGTAAATGTTTTTTTTTATGCTAGAGCCTTGCCTTCATTACCTGCTGATAAGTGACGATAAAGGCCGAAGATGGAATCGAGCTTCACCGGAATCTTTAACCACAGAGGGGCTGGCTATCTTATCATAAATTGTCGCAACACATAATTAATAAGGCTGTTAACATTATTATTATGGCGACAGATTTTGATAAGACGATTAAAAAAAGCCCTACCATCAACCAAACTGAGGACAAATTTGAACTCGTCTACGGATCGAGGTATCGGACCTCGGGATTTATGAATGCGTTTGTAGCAAGCATTTGTTCATAAAATGTGATCAACATCCGGCATTTTATCCACAAATCATTTAATTTCTTAAGAAAAATAGTAATTATGTACATAAACCACTATTTTTCTTAATACAATTGTAGTTTACGCCGTTCCGCGGGGCAAAACGGTTTCGGTAACCTAATCGAGCATTATCTAGCAGCATACTTTAAGAAAAGGAGGAAAATTAATAGTTAGTAAAAACAGACGAACCAAGCAGTCTTGGTTGGCCGAGTGGTATATGTATCGTCGCGGGTTCGATTCCCAGATCAGGACTGTAATAATGCGAACTCTATCTACCACAGTTTTCTTTGTGACGATTTTTGCTAATTTACATAAAGTTCAAATAAAATCAAAATATACATATTCATTTAAAATGCAATGCTTCCAATACCTTATCATTACAGGTTATATTATTATACAACGACAAGATAGGATATTGTATAACCCCATCTTTTGTCAAATTTATTTTTAAAACTCGTGACCTTAGCAGCAGTGTGATGGTCAGTTATCAATATAACCGGTTGTTTAAAAGTAAATATTATTTTCTTTCATATACTTCTACACGAACCCTAATTCAAGTTTAACTTTTTTTGCATAGAACTTTCTGTTTTATTTTATTATTTAAATGTATGTTTTTGGACCGTTTGTGTGTACACAGACCTTCCAAAGTAATTATTTTCGATAATGATGTTGTCTACTTAAAGTTTATGCCGCATTAAATAATAATAATTTATGATCACTATAATTAACTGTATTTGTATTGGAGCATCAATTGGGAATTTTCACGATTCACATGTGCACTTTTTTTAAAAATCTTAAAGAAGAATCTTTGAAATGTATTTTTTTTTCGGCAATATCACAAAATATTTCCGAACAAAATTAGTAATCCGATTCGAAAAAACATTGTCGTTTCCAATTAAACATGATTTAGAATTATATTATTTTTATTTATATGTATGTATTGAAGATGAGTCAATTCATATTTTTCAAAAAGTTATGCATTTATATAGGTATCACATGATTAAGGTAGGTAATCCAAATAAACCAGTGGACACAATAAGAATATTATTTTAATATTGTAATGTAATTTATTTATTATTTAGTTACACTACTGATTTTTATTTTCAACTTATTCTATAACCAACGTGGCCTGGAGGAGATTGCTTATATCTCTATACATAAGGCCGCCTATTGTTCATGCATGTCCATTTTTTTGTTATTTTTTTTGTTACTGTGTGTAGTACGTGTACAATAAACAATTTCTGTATTGAATTGTAAAAATACAGAAAATATTTTAATATCGGTTAGGAAAAATTGTATTTTTTTCCCATTCACATTTGATTATAGCTCACAACCGCGATTGGCCTCCTTTACCCAAGAACATTTCACTAAAATATTTTATCGATATATTTATACTTAGGTCTATTTTCAGGTAACTTCTCTAATGCGTAGAATAGGATTAGTTGTATAATCTCTATCTTGAACGTTAGAAAGATTCTTTAAATTTCAAACAGGTTATTACTTCAAATTACATATTAAAAGAAATATCAAAATTAAAAGATGTACACCATAGAAAGATTCTTTAATTTTTTTCATCAGGTTTTCTCTTAAAATTACAAATTGAAATAAATTCTGATAAGAAAAATGAAAGATGCAGGTTGTACTCACCAGAAGCCAAGGAGGCTACCGCCAAGACCAACACGAGTGCCCTCATGATGGAAGCCGCGAGGTTTTGGATGTGTTCCCGTTCAAGATCAGGCGCAGAATGCGTTGCTTCGCCGGCTTAAGAGCAATTTGGCTGGCGAACCAAGCGCCCGGTTCAATGGAAAATAGAGCTGGCCCCTCCAGACTGAATATCGATATCGATGTATTTTTAACCGACTTCGGAAAATTAAAAAAAAGCCGTGTTGTACATTAGATCATTGTAGCTACCTCCATCTCTCCCGTGGGTTTAGTAAGAGTAAAGACAGCGATGAGGCAACAGCATTAGTCTTATACCAGCTCGCAATATACTGCGATTTACGTGCCCGATACATGGCAATAGGCCTTATCCTAATTGGCGAAACGTGGATGTTCATTTACCCCTGCCTTCGGCTATGTGGGCGTCAATTATGAACGTCAAAAAAAACCGACTTGAAGAAAACTCAAAGAAAAACTCCTTACCAAAAACACTTAAAACCTGAAAAATAGACTGAATTATTTATTAATATTTATTACTAAATATTACAATTTAAATAATTGGCATTTTGTTTTCATGTCAGTTGGTTTTGTTAATTGTTTTTCATAATGTTATTCTTGTTCCCAAGTTACACATCGACGCTAAAAAGCGAAACTGCTGTAACCCACAAAGTACAAATTGTTTACCAGAGCCCAAAAACTTTGGAGATTTCAGAAAAAAAATCATATCTCCTTATCTATTATACCTACATATGTCATTTTTGGAACATAAATGTATTTTCTGATCCTTTATCAAGATGAATACCTAAAACCTATTAAAAGTTACTATTAGTGTATGTTTGTGTGGGTTACAGCAATTGCACTTTTAGTTTTTTTTTACCCAAAAACGCTGTAAATGAAACAGATAAATGTATTGGGAATGGGAACTCTAAATCAAGAGTATTTATATAAAGCATAATTGCTGTAACTACTTACTAGATAACATTTCATTTGCCTTAATTTTGACTTAAATGAAATATTTTTATGTAAACAGGAAAACCGAATTGATGTTACTGGTAGAAATAAAAAAGGATAGTAAATTCAAAACGATGTTAGAATGGATTGACATTAATTTAATCATTTTATGAAATGTTTAGAAAAAAACGCATTCCAAAATCTTAAAAAAAATACAATTGAGATCAAAAATTAAACTTAACATCTCATCTCTCATTTTTCCTTCGCAATTTTTGTAGGTTTCATCACTTAAAATTTTAATTTTTTCCTTCTTTTCATAACGAGTTTGATTTTCATCACAATATTGCTTCAATAATTCTTTCCATTCTCGACGACGTTTAGACATCTATAATTATATAAAATTAAGTCGTGTTAGTAACACTATTTATAACTCAAGAACATCTCAACCGATTTGGCTGAAAATTTGTGGGGAGGTACTTAGAACCAGGATTAACACATAGGATACTTTTTATCCCGTTCGACCGCGTTCCTGTTTCCCGTGCCTGTGGGACGTGACATAAAACCTCAAAGAATACAAGTAAATGACAGCTAAACATCATTTTGTCAGAAACCTATAATCAGTAATTTGTATTCTATTTGAAATAGTAAATATTAGATACCAATGCCGCGACCAAGACGGTCAAATTTTTCTCAACAAAGCTGTAATGCAAGACGGATACAAAACATTGCGAAAAAAAGGGCTCAAGAAGAACAAGAAATTGCCCATAAAGAGTGCCGCGTTAGTACCCATGGCTCGACTTCGTGCTTCTCAATCACAAGAGCTAAGCGAGGCACCCCGTGAAACGGCTCGGTTGGCAATGCGAAATCGTCGAGCGAACAACAGAGATCAACGAGTAGATAATTTTCGACGCACTAGAAGAGATTTATCAAATGTTGATTTCGACAGAGTTTCGATGATACGATTGCAGCACTGATTACTGCTTGCATCCTAGCGTTTGTATTGGGCCAATGGAAGTCGTTTGGGAGTATTGTGGTGCATTGAAGTTTTCCGGAGAAACGCCCGGATTGTGCTGCCTTGGTAGAAAATTTAAATTACCATTATTGACTCCACCACCTGAGCCATTGCATTCTTTATTTGCAAGTGTGTGAATAAAGGCGATATGTGCTGTAATGTTTCTAATTTAAAAATACCGATATAATTGCTCCTCGGTTGAATACTTACGACGAAAAATTGCTCTACCAAATTCGCCGGTACAACAGCTACAATGAATCTGTCTGTCGTATCTTTGGTTTCCAAAAATTTTAATTAAATTAATTATTATATAATTTTTAAAAATTGTATTTACTTTTAAGAGATTACACCAAAAATATGTATGTAATGAAGTAAATTGAGTCATATGGAAATGAATTCTTGATGTTTTATTATTTTTATAGACCGTCATCGTCCACAGCGCTCCAAGGGACAGACAGCCAATCAATAGCTTTAAATTATTAATTATAACGTCTCTGTTTAGAACGGGGGTCAAAAACCAACTACTTACAATAAAATACCACGTCTATACCACATGAATAAATATAATTCGCGCTTGTATCAATGGCGGCGTAAATCAGCGTGATCAAAATTCTACAGCTGTATTAAAAGATAAAATCTAAGAAACTTAGATTGTTTAAAAGGGACGTAAATGATAATTGTATGTTACTAAGCATGTGTAATTTGCAGTAAACAGGTTCATTACTAAATTCTTATACACAAAAACGCTGTAACCCGCACTCTTAAAAATATCTATAGCGCTTTAACTACCGGGGTCATATTATTTGCAAAAGCTAAATTGATTTAAATGCAAAATGATGAAAAATGCTGTTTTTATGCTATTTACAGCAAATTATCAATCATAATTTGGTAAAAAATAGGATTTTTTTTATGCTGTACAAAATTTTCTATTAGTCGTAGAGCTACGGGAGTTGGACCATTCGACGCGGAAAAAATCGCCGATTACGAATATAAAATAAAATAAAAAATTGTCTGGGTTGCAGGTTGCAGCTGTTCCGCTTTTTAGCGTCTATATAGGTTGGTGCAGTATGTCCAGTATGAAACTGCCCTAAGATTTGATAAGATTTAAATGGCCTGCCGCCTGCATGACCAATCCTCCCAGGGTTGTGGGTAGATAATGCTGTCGTAGTAGTTTCCTTTCCGTCGGTTTTGACCCACAGTGGAGTAATCTCTCTGATTTTGATTTTTATTTAAACAAAATAATATAAAAAATATTACATAGAAAAATAGGTGCGAAAAAGTTAGAAAAATTATCTCGTCTTGATTCAAGATTTCAAGATCTCGCATCAATAATTTTACGTTTTAATAAGCAAAGTCGACAATTTTTTGTTTTTTAGGTATCATAATATTCCACGACTTAACAAATTCCATTTTCTATCTCTATAAATAGAGTTGCCAATTATTTAAATATTTTACCAATTAGTAACTAGTAGTAATTCGTTACATTCAGTGAACATAATTGAACATATGAAAATTATACATCTATTAAAGCGTATATTTAACTAACTTAAACAGAATTTTCCCGTTTTATATTAGTGGCGAGTAAAACGACTCTACTGTGCCTTTTAAAATGGGATAAAATTAAAAATCGAAAACATTTTAAATTCTAATATTTACCCTTTCGATATATTTGCTTTTTATTTCTTTAGCATTAATGTGATGGATTACCCTGGTCTATCGTAAATATGTATGTTCGTCGCTTCTCTACATGGCAATGTTAGCCTCCATTATTATTAGTTTATTATTCGACGTTATAAATTTATAACGTCGTACTGGTTAAGGATAAATGCAGTTGGAATATTTTTTTGATGTTGAGAATACCTGTTTTTCTTTTTAAACAAATATGTAGGTAGGTAGATATTGATGCAGGTAAACACGGGCGATAGAAGGGACACTAGAATGGATGGAATCATTTTCGACTTAATTATTTTTTTTTACTTCAAGGGATTTTTAAAGTAACGAACAAATCGGGTCCTCCACTATCTTGGAAATGTCATTTGATGCCCTATCATAATAATACTTACATCTATCTATACATACATAAATCATGTGTATACCCGAAGGGGTAGGTAGAGGTGAATGAATTAACATCCACTTTACACTTTACATCTATCTAAGTTTATGATAATTCTCATAGGGTCCCTATTAGACGATCAAAACTGCATGAAGCAAACTGCATGAAATGTTTCACAAGCACGCTTGTGAAACATTTCATTTCGTCGTTGTTGCCTTACAAAATCTAAATTTTTCATCAAACGTTGTCACACGCGTAGTTTGCTTGTCAAGCGCAACAAGTTTCGTTCTAAACGGTAAAATTGCTAGACATGCATTCAAAATTCACGTGCTTCTCATGAAATTTTGATAGTGTATGGTCCCTACACTGCCCGCACCACGCAACTTAGCGCGGGAGAGTGTTTTTTTATACCAGACAGGGAAGCTCTTGCCCTTCATCTCACCTGATGGTAAGAGACGGTAAGGGCCGAAGTTGCACTTGAGCTACACCTGGATCCCTCAACCATAGGGGGGCTGGGTAACACAATTGTCGAAACACAATAATGTTGTTAACATTATTATTATGGCGACAGATTTTGATAAGATATCTAGCCAGGCGGACTTGGAAGAAGTCTTACCACCAACCAAACCGAGTACAAATTTATACCCCCCTTGGGAACGAACCCGGGACCTCTGGATCTTAATTCCAGTGGACGAACCATCAGACCACGGAGGCGAAACTTTTATATTTGAAACAATGCTAATTATTTAGAATACTGAACATAAATATTTTTGATCCTTTTACGTTCGGCGTTAAGCTAAATCAGAAACACATAGTTTTCATTCTACATGAAAACTATGTGCTATACGTGACGCCTTTCGCCCACAGGGTTAGGCAGAGATTACTTCTTTCCACTTGCTACGATCCTTACATACTTCTTTAGCTTCATCAAATATTATAAATAAATCTTTTATCATTTTCATTTTATATCATAACTTGTCTTAAACGTTTAATTACTTTCCAATTGGATTTGTCATTATTTTAACGACTGGTTTTTAACGGTGCCTATTTTGGAACAAATGTGTTTTTACCCATCTCTTTTGTAATGATGAAAAAAATCATTCTGTGTTCATTGTCGAATCAAAACGGTCAGCTAATCGAATTTGATTGCATCATGAGTCGTTTAACTATAGTGTTGACAGTCTGTGTTGTATCAGGATCTTTGGTGTACGGTACGTGTGACAACTACATAGTTACATACAAACTTAAGGATATTTTACTTGACGGGAGAGATCACTTCTTTATTTTCACTTGATACGATCCTTACACACTTTTTTCGCTTCATCCAATCTCATGATTGTCCTCATGCATGCCCGTTGCTTTCAGGCACTCTCGACTTGGCCATTTTTGATAGGCTTTTCCCATAATGTAATGTTTGATATTTAAATAATGTAAAGTACCTGTAAAAGTAAGAAAAGTACAGGTTTTTACTACAGACAGGTACATGCTGCTACAGACGGTTTTTTTAAATAAATAAATAAATTAAAAATACATGTTTTTATTGTATTTTATAATAGTGTTTTTGTTGCAGGTTTTGGACCAAACTTCGGACAATGGGGTAATATTTACAGTTGCAACGCAATATTGCGTTGCATTGCCTGTTGTCGAAGCAACTAATTCTTCTATTCTCACGAAGACGAATACAGCTCAATGTGTATTCAAATATTTATTTTATTGATAAAAACCTTTTTTTTTCATGGCACAGGATCTGGTTCTGACTTCAGACCCTGGGGTAAGATAATATTTTCAACTTGTAAACTTTTAATTTTACTCTACAATAAACTTTTTTTTGACTAAAAACCAACGTGTATATAGCGCTTTCGTAGATCTAGAAATGAATTATCACCGCGAGTGGTAAGGAATGAACTGTGGTTGATGTATATGTTTGAGGTGCTTTTTACTTTTTTTGTATAAAACTCGCAATTATATTACATAAATATTTTTTAAATAATTACATTTATAGAGCGAATTATATTTTTACCAGCGCGCTTAATTTGTTTTCAGTTTAGTAAAAGATTCATATTCCTTTTTAGGCGGTGGCGACTTCAGACCTTGGGGTAAGTATGCGTCATTTGACGGATTGTAAATGAAATGTTTTTGCTTTATAACTACATATATTTACAAAAGGTCCCATTCCTAAGTACATATCTATGATATATTTTATAAAAGCTATATTTAAGTTTATTAATATAGTATTTTAAATAAATGTAAAGTGTCAAACGTCTCTTTATCACACCTATATCTCTGCCGTGGGTGTCGTACATACAAGGCGACTAAGGGATGAGTAATGACCAGCAGGATTCCTTTGATACCATCTAGCAATATACTGCGATTTTTAAATGGGACCTAACTTAATTGGCGAAAAGTGTATTTGTGTGTATATAAATTGTGTATATAAGTGTATATAAATTTACACCCACTGGCAGTATTTACACTTAAAGGCGTAATTCTTGTATGTAAAGGGTCAAACAGAATGGGAAATTTTGACAGTTTACGGTAACCTTGCATGTGTTGCCTGCATAAAATCGCACAATTTAATGCGTTTATGACAATTTTAATTTTGTTACAGATAATCCTATGGATGATCCCCGTCCCAGAGGTAAGATTTAAGCATTCTCCTGTGTAAAATAATGTCTATACAACCAAGAACGCAATGTGAGCACTTAAATTTACACCAAGAAGAGAGCAGATAAAAAGATTAACGGGACTATTTTCACATAATTTATGCAGGAAAGTGCTGGTTTAAGGTACTATATATATCCGCCTGGGCCGCCTTCCTCTTGTATTGGGGTTTGATTTGAAATCTGATCAAATTGGAGCTTTGCTGCATTAACAATCCGTTTGTTTGTAGTTTTCACGATAGTAGATTATTAATGACCTTCAACGAGGGTAAATATAAATAGAAAATAAACGCCGTTTATTATGCTCTACTTTTCACTAGGACTGTAAGAGAATAAAATAATCCAATACAATATTAAATAGTTCATTTTATCAAAAAATTGCCCAATTCAGGACATTTTTCCTAATTTAGTGAGATGAAGTAGTAAATCTCGTGGTTAGATTAACGTAAATATTGTTTTTTTTTCAGGATTGCCGTACAATGGCTTGAGAGGTACGTAATAGTAGATTAGATATATGTATACCAAGGGCGATATAACAACGTCAACGTCAATGTCTCAAATCGCAAAGTTATAGTTTTGATGCGGGAATCGAACCCGCGTCCTCCACAATTCGGGTTGCTCGCTATACCAATCGGCCAACCAAAACATTTGTCAACTTACCGAAATATCTCTAAACTTTACACTTTACGCCGTAAGCCAAGGGGTACCCTCGCAAATCTCGCAATGTAGGCCCTAAAAAGTTCTCGTAGATCTCGATGACTCCATCACACATACCAACCAAAGAGCCGAACACAGCACGCGCACTAGATACAACCTTGCCAATACACCGCACCCGTCGAATAAGAGTGCGAAGACCCGGTCTACACACAAGGCTCCGACTCCTGTGAGGCTCTCGGTGGCAGTATATCTCCCTCGGGAGATGCCGTGCCCCGTGGGGGACGCCTGCTGTGGAGGCACCCTCACAGGGAGTGCTCGACTGCAAGGCTTGAGGACAAGTTTGTCTTTAGGACAAGGTCTTCGCCTTCCCCAAAAAACCGGTAGATGCAGTAAAGGGCTCTCGGCCAACAAAAAAAAAAAAGAAAAAATAACCTTATTTCTAACTTTTTCTTACCTACTTTTCTATATAACTAAATAACTAACTTCTATGTATTATAACCGCCTCCGTTATCTAGAGGTCTTAAGATCCAGAGGTCCCAGGTTCAGTCCCAGGGCGGTACAAAATTAGTACTCGGTTTGGTTGGTGGTAGGACTTCTTTCAAGTGCGCCTGGCTAGCTACCACCATCTTATCAAAAATCTGTCGACATAATAATAATGTGTTACAGCATTATTGTGTTCCGACAATGTGTGTTAAGATAGCCAGCCCCTCTGTGGTTGAGGGTTCCAGGTGAAGCTCGATTCCATCTTCAGCCCTTATCGTCACTTACCATCAGGTGAGATGAAGGGCAATAGCTCTCCCGTCTAACATTAAAAAATGTAGCTTATATTTCCAGTGAAATACGGCCCGTCGTCATCGGGCGCCGACACGGAGTACTTCTTCAGCTTCCCGCGCACGGTGACCGAGGCAGCGCTGTCAGGGCTGCGCCTGACGAAGCGCCCGCCGGGCCCGCACCCCATCTTCACCATGTACTGCCCACCGGGTCGCGCCGTCTGCCCCCTCTACGATCACACCGGCTTAGTCGCTGGCTTGCAAATTGCTGTAAGCTCATTTTTACATTCAACTATTTATATACTAGGAGACCACCTGCCTAGCTAGCATGAGCACGACAACACGATAATATATAGCCATTTATCGCTTTGAACTGTCAAAAAACAATGGATTTTTGACAGTTCTTTGCAGTAAATCGCTTCTCCGTACGGGTGCCGGGTCCAAAGTGCGGCAGAGAGGGAACTCAGTGGCAGCGCCTGGGACTTGTGACCCAAGTGTAGGTTTACGGGGCCCCTTCACAACTACCTATGTCAACTCAATACTCACCTTCGCCACTCCGACTTCTCTCCCTGCCCAGCAGCTATTACGCTGGAGGTACATTCGTATCAATATTTTACTTAAACTTGTGTGAAGAGTAGCTCTATAGCGCGCTCGACCTGGGGGCCTACCGCCTAACTCGATTGCTGATGATAGCTTTAAAGCAATGCATTTCTTACGGCTATCAATTTAGCAAGCAACCATCTTGAATTTTTAGGCGGTACGGATTTTATTCCAAATTCATACAAAATCATTTGGTGATCATTTGTTCAAAGCTATTGTTGATAGTTTAGGTACATTTGGTGCGAAATTACAGC
Source organism: Cataclysta lemnata (assembly GCA_963931975.1). Classification (NCBI taxonomy): domain Eukaryota; kingdom Metazoa; phylum Arthropoda; class Insecta; order Lepidoptera; family Crambidae; genus Cataclysta; species Cataclysta lemnata. The sequence goes on from OZ008355.1 coordinate 10,719,371, forward strand.
ATGACGTCATAAACTATAGCTTTTGCTTTAGCAATCGAGCTAGGCGGTACGCCCCCTGGGATTCCGCAAACTTAGCAATGTTGGCTAAAGGCCGGTCATTGGATGGGTGAACAAAATAGTATATCTCGAGTTCCTCCGCGCTTCGGAAAGCACGATAGGCCATTGGTCCTGGGTGCATCTGCATTTGTTAGTACTTACCAATCCGCACTGGGCCAGCGCCACGCTGGGTGTTCACAGTGACAGGTTAAAATTAACCTTATTAATAATTATTTATGCTATAATATAACTCTGCTTTCCTCGCCAAGCGGGCCAGTCTGAACGGGCACTTAATTATTATTGATCCTTTACGGGTTACACAGCTGCCGGTAGACGAGTACAAGATCAGGCAACCAGGAAAGAACTTCGTGCTGTGGCAGGCTCCCGCCGCCGGCGACGAACCCGCCAGGGATTACTGGACCCTCACCCAATACTACATTGCTGAAGGTATTCCGAGTCACAGTAAAAGCCCGATATTAAAGTTGTTTGAGACATAGTTTTACCACGATATATTGAGGTATTGATATCTGACCCCGTATTATGTAACTATGTAAGCCGATTTCTGTTGCTCTGGTCTACCCGTCACTCTCACACTTTTCTATTATTCTCAATTAGTGAGAGAGACGGGTAGACCAAACCAAAGCAACTAAAATCGGATTTCATAATACGGGGGCAGATATCTTTTCTCGATTTCGTGTTCCTCCGTGCTTTGAAAGGTACGCTGTCATCCATTCGCCATTCAACCTATATTCTTTCATCCGTAGGGAAGTCATGTGCCCAGGCAGTGGGGATATTAAAGAGTTGGCGATGAAGTATTTGCCTTGTCTACTTTGTCCATCTAGTTCTCCCTTCAGCTATCGTGTTAAATACGATTCGTTTCCTATCCTTAGTTTACACACAGTTAAACAGTATTAAGTGAAAAAGACACATTACAACAATAGTTTGTTCTAAAAAAATTACAGATAAAGAATTTGTATCGTATCAAAAAAAAATCTTTTGTTACAGGGTCTTTTAATCCTCTCATGGGATTTCCGTCAGAGGTTGACACGTTGAGGGAGCAAGGTGTGTGGGTGCAGGACCCAGCAGGCATGATGATGAAGATCCCTACCTCAGAGGTCGAGCTGAACACCACAACCGCTTTTGTGAAACAGCAGTGCGTGCCTAACATGGGTAAGTGCGAGTATAACGATGTTCTGAGATTGCTTTTATAATTATATCAATAATGGCAGGACTTCTGAATCATAACTATGAAATCTTCTCGATCGATAGATTCAAGAACTAGATGACGTTCACGTGTCAAATTATTTTTTTTGTACCATGATTTGCAATTTTAAAAGCCATGAGCTAAGATTTATATCAAATATTCTAGCTAGTCTGTCACTGTAAAGGGAAGGATGCGGAAAAAAAATTATCTTCAAGTTTCAGTAGAAGAAGGAAATTTTGCTATCCTCTGCTGCCGATATTTCTTAATACTATCCTAGTTAGTCATCGTAAATGTATAAAAGTTAAACTAAAGATCACATTAATACCGCAAATGAATTTCTGAAGATCCTGTAAATATTGTTCCTACTATATTGGGTAAGGCACACGTATAGAGGATTTACCCCCCGAATACTGAAACGCTACTCAAATTTCGAGTCCTATATTGTCCACTTAACTTTTTGAGTAGCGTTTCTGTATTTGGGGTTACCTGCAATTATTTCATCCGTATTATGGTTTAATCTGGGTTTGGTTTTTATTCATATAGAGGGAGGATTCCAACAGACACTGATCCCAATCAACTCTAGACCTAATTTAGAATACTTCTTACAGGTACTCATTACTATTGGAAAATGAGCCGCAACCTTCAGTGCGAGGACTTATTTCCGTGGTTCGCACTCGTCAACAGAGGGCAGCTGATAGGCGTTGGTCTAATAATGTTCGGCCAATTGGCGCCGCAAAATCCTCGGCATTATTTTGAAATACCACCACAACAAAGAGCAGATTCTGTAAGAATTTGTCTTATCTCGTTACCTAAAATAAGTCATAAGTAGTTTTTTAAGTACTGAATAGACGAATATGCCGTGTAGTGACGGCAGAGTAGAATACAATTGTCACCACCCCAAATCTCTCCCGTGGGTGTCGTACAAGGCGACTAAGGATAAATCAGTCGTGAGGAATGGGCAGCAGCGTTCCTTTTATATCACCTTGCAATGTACTGCGATTTTTGAGCCCGATAAATGGCAATAGGGTCGCCACCTCGCCACATACATGGGACCTAACATAATTGGCGAAACGTGGGTGCTAATTCACCTCTGCCTACCCTTTCGGGGATATAGGCGTGATTTATGTATGTATATATGTATGTGAATAGACACTAGCTAAGAGTAAAATCGAAGAGGAGTAGCTCGATAAATTAAGCAATATTCGCTGAGGCTAGTCATTGGATGGGTGACCAAAAATAAATTATCTCGAGTTCCTCCATCCTGCGGAAAGTAGGTTAAGTTAAGGCAAGCGAACTTGGTAACTTTAAGTGAAATATTTGAGGAGATGCAACGTTGTGTTCATGACCTAAGTTGAGGATTTGGATTCCAATCATTCACCACGAGCCAGTACTTATATATAGAACGATTTAGTGAAAAATAATGTTACTTAGCTTGTTTTTGTTTCACACAATTTCACGGCTTTGTCTTTTAGCCTATTATACCAGATGCACCGCAGTGCCTGGCCGATTGGCAAGAAAAATATGGCGTGACCACCATGCATATCTACTACGTCGATGATCCATGGACCATAACTTGCAAGTAAGTTCAAAGATTTTGGTGGTTAGAAAGTAAAGTTTTTCATTTCAATCAAAAAACACACATTTTTAATTTAGTTCAATTTAAAAAAAGAATCATCAAGTAATCACAATTTTCTTTCGAAAATTGTGATTACTGAAGTCCAAAATATTGGCACTATAAATTGGGATATATATGGCACGTCTGTGTACGTATATTCTGGAAGGTGTATTGATTGATACCCACTTGTTGCCCTTTGATGTTAGATCACTAGCACGTACTCATATGTGCATCCATTGCAATGCAGTTAAACCGTCATATGGTAATCTTGTTAGATGTGATACAAGAATTACAAGAAACGTTACTGCTGATACTGTGTACTTCATATGACACTCGCGTGAGTGATAGGAGAGGGTATTCAGTTTCTCTCTGAAATCACAAAATTAGAAAATCCTGATTCTATAATTAATAATAATATACATTAATTAATCACTAGCACCTCTCCGGTGTGATGGACGTTATGAATCAAAAGGGAGTGAAGGGGTTGATGATGACGTCTGACCGATATGATAGACGACCCGAGATAATGTAGAGTACTTTTCGATTCTAACATTTTGTGTAGTTTTCTACTTATTATCATCAAGAGAATACGAAGCATTCTATTTGTATCGGATAATATTGAATCGGTAATATTTTGTACGGTCAGTACTCCCAGTTCTGATAGCATTTCATCGAAGCCTAGCTGAAACTATTGAGGTTGAAATAGGATAATACCCACTGGGCGCACTTTGCAAAGTTTGAGCATCAAAACATTAGCGTCCTCGAAATTCTCTTTTGGGAGTTGCGCAGGGAAACTAGTTACTAGACTTCTGTTGTCTAATGACGCAATTTAAAGTTTGGAAAGGACAATGTTGCTCAAAATTCATGGCGGAATCATAATTAGGCGTATAATCTTTTTCGCAGCCTTCTTCCAAATTACGTGGGCTCTGATGGGGTGGTGTGCATACGCTAATAACACTGACGAACTGAAAACATAATTACTGTTCACTTGTACTTGCAAGATTACTATAGATTTGTATTAATTTGATTTAAGTCGCGTGAAAGGCGCTTATAGGTATTGTTTTGACGACTAGTTTGGCCGAATGGTCAGAGTGCTGGCCAAGAGGTCCCGGGTTAGAACCTTGGCATGGTTATGACGAAAGAAAAATTATGTCTCTAAAAATCATTGAACTACTATTACTAGCGTATTAGTTTACCATATAACTCAATGTTAAAAATGGTTAACACCGAGTGTGTGTTAAGGCTGAAGTGTGCTTTAAGCATCTATGTAGTATTAATATCTTTGACTTCACTTTCAGTGGCGATTCGACCGCGGAGTCAGTTAAAGCAAGCAACGGTCCAAAACGGGTTCCCGCAGCAGAAGCAGTGTCGCCATAAATTTCGAGCCACCCAAAAAAATCGTCTACATATTCCCAAAAAAAAACTTTAAGCAAATTGTTTTTGAAAATGTTGCCAATCCTATCCTTTCTTCTCAACAACGGCATTTTTTGGCACCGATTCAAAAGTTAATTAATGTCGTCCTCGCTTGCCCCCATAAATTTTGTTCAAATTCTATGCAGCTTAAAAATTGTTAAATAAGAAGTTTTGGCAATTCGAATGACATGTTTTATTTCACATTTCCTGCATATCAGTTGGACAGTCAACGAAGATATTTATTATACATATAATATCGGGATCCCTTGTCTTATTTTATATTTTTTATCCTAATTTATTTTAGGATAACTTGGTGGACAATTTAAATGATGTACTGTATATTCGCATAATTATAAATAAGGAATATTGTATAATGGTTTTTTCGTCAGCAGAAAATAGTTGGCGAAGCGTATGTTACGATACACTTCTGCCTACCCCTTCGTGGATAAATAGGTATAAGTAATGTAAATAAATTAAGACACATTGGGTGTTTTTTTTCTGTTTCGTTGCTTATATTTGTTTTCAATCAGTTTATAAAAAATAAAAAATTATCGCAAACATAATGGCACTATTCTACTTGTTGGGCATGAGTTTTAATTTTAGGCAAAGCATTGCTTACACATACATATTATTCTTTATATTTTGCTTTTTTTGAGCATTGCATATATGTTAGGAAAATTATTACAAAGCAATATAGGTCAGAATATTAAATAACTAAAATTGTATGCAACCCTTTCTTTGTATTTAACTCATTTCCAAATACTGCTTCTAAAATCATGAAACCTTCCCTGAGGGATAAGGAAAAGTTTAATGATTTTAAGGTAGTCATTTGGAGTACACTTCCGTTCGTTTCCTTTTACTTTTTTGAAACTTTTTTGAAGACTTAGTTGCAGCGAATGTTCCACGGGTCGTCCACGTAGTATATGTGCATCGTCATCATGCCGTAGTTGGCTTGCCAGTCCCAGAGGCACTGTGGCGCTGTTGGTATGATTGGCTGGAATGTACGATTGTATTAGAATTTGTCATACATCGCTGTATATTTGGATGCGGGCAGCACAGGACCGATCGATTTGGAGATCCTTGGGAGAGACCTATGCCCAGGAGTGCGACCGTTCCGAGACCTCCTTTTGGCGCACACTGGGCAACGGCTGGTTGATGTCTTTTGACTTTCCGACCAGACGGCGACCTTCGGATCGTAAGTTGTCTCCAGCGGTAGTGTCTAGTACCTATGCTCAACAGTGGGCGTCTCTTGGCTGACTGACTGATCTCACTAGACATTATTTTTTTATCAGGTCACCTATGGCTATAGGAAAGAGACAGAAATTCTCACCACAGACACCTGGTCCCTTGAGGGTATCTCTTCTCATAACATGATCATCCAAGTCTATTACTCCGCAGTCTCTCAGTCACTGGCGCTACTTTCAAAAGTCCCCCTGATATTAATCCACTTATTACCACACCTCAACAAACATTCGCATCTCTGTAACATGCACTCTTCTTTCATCAGTCGTCTTCATAGTCCAACTCTGTTCCATACATGACAACATCTATAGCTATAGAAAGAAAACAAATCCTCACCACAGACACCTGATCCCTAGATGGTGGCACTTCGAAGTAGTGCCTGGGTTGCTGCTGAGCTAGGCGTCCGAACATGATGAATCCTACACCGACGAGCTCTTTGTTGGTCGTGAGAGCGAACCACGGCAGTAAGTCTTCGCACTTTAGGTTAGGAGTCATTCGCAAATAGTAGTGGCGTCCTGAAAAAGAAATATGTGGAAAATATGAAGATGGTGATGGGAGGAGATGGATAGCACAGTGGACTAGCGCGCTAAGCCTGCGATTGTTGAAACATGGGATAGGTGACTAGAGTTCCTCCGTGCTTCAAAGGCACGTTAAGCCGTTGGTCCCGGCTGCATCTGCAGTTGTTAATATCCACCAAACCGCACTGGGCCAGCGCGGTGGGTTATGGCCCATTGCCCCTATATTTTTCATACACAGGGAAGGCCTGTACCCTAGCAGTGGTGGGTGCCGTTAAAGGGCTGGTGATGATGTAAGTAAATGTACGATATGTTATTTGAGAAAAAATAATCCTTACAATTGATCCTTTTCATCGGAATAGTAAAAATACGGGTGGTTTTTTTTGCTACTTGGCAGGTTCGATTCTCGGTTCAGACGGACGATTATTCAAAAATCTTCGTTACAAACGATAAAATTAAAAAAAAACAAAATGTTGTCTCCTTTTAGTAAAATTCCACCCTCCATGTGGCTCTGTATAGCTGAACTGAATCGAAATGTCTACCTCTAATCGATCTGAATTACTTAAACAAATAGACTTTAGCAACGGTCCTAGAATTTTGGAAAAGAAGAGAAAATAATAGTTATTTGTTGTACATGAGTGCAAAGTTGTTTTTTAACCGCGTGCTCAATTTTGATGACCGAGCTAGCGAAGGATTCTAAAATATATATAGCGTAGCGAGTGATTCAAAAATTAGAATCCTGAGCGATAGCGAGGGAATCAAAAGAGCACAAGGTGAAAAATCTTTGCACTCGAGTGCAACACGTAACTTTTCATCCCCCCCAACGAGGAAAATGCAAAATACAAAAAAAAAATACAATCACAACAGTTTCTGTTTTTACCCAGAAACTTCCACAACACCCTCCCATTAACCCAAACACACTCTCAGCACCCACCCAGAAACACCCACAACATTCACACCCATCCACTCAGACACACCCATTCACCCAGAAACACCCACAAAACACCCATTCACCCAGAAAAACCCACAAAACACCCATTCACCCAGAAACACCCACAAAACACCCATTTACCCAGAAACACCCAAAAAACACCCATTCACCCAGAAACACACACAAAAAACTCATTCACCCAGAAACACCCACAAAACACCCATTCACCCAGAAACACCCACAAAACACCCATTCACCCAGAAACACCCATTCACCTAGAAACACCCACAAAACACCGATTAACCCAGAAACACCCACAAAACACTAATTCACCCAGAAAGACCTACAAAACACCCAATCACACCCAAAAAACACTCAATCACCCAGAAACACCCACAAAACACCTAATCACACCCAAAAAAAACACCCATTCACCCAGAAACACCAACAATACTCACCCATCCATTCAGACACACCCACAAAAACCCATTCACCCATACACACCAACAAAACACCCATTCACCTAGACACACCCTCAAAACACCCATTCACCCAGAAACACCCACAAAACACCCATTCACCCAGAAACACCCATTCACCTAGAAACACCCACAAAACACCGATTAACCCAGAAACACCCACAAAACACTCATTCACCCAGAAAGACCTACAAAACACCCAATCACACCCAAAAAACACTCAATCACCCAGAAACACCCACAAAACACCTAATCACACCCAAAAAACAGCCATTCACCCAGAAACACCCACAATACTCACCCATCCATTCAGACACACCCACAAAAACCCATTCACCCAGACACACCAACAAAACACCCATTCACCTAGACACACCCTCAAAACACCCATTCACCCAGACACACCTCCAACAGCCACCCATCCACCCAGCCACACCCGCAACATTCATCCAGACACTCCTGTAAGTCCCTTATAAAAATTACCGTCCCTAATGGAGTTCCGAGACGGTCAATCAGCTAGAGTCAAGCATGTTGATTTTCTGTATGTTTTTGTTCCGTTGCTAGCGTAAACAAATCAAACAGACCTAAAAAGCTTTTTAAATGCTTGACTCAAGCATCCAGCAAGCGTTGTAGACGATCAAAATGTTTAAAGCAAGATTGACGCCAAGCTGATTGACCGTCACGGAACTCCTAGGTTTTAACAAATTTATGACGTGAAAAGAAAATGGCGCGCGCAAAGCAAATTACAAAAAAAGTACACCAAGAAGGTTCCGATTCTGAGTTTTTAACAAATTAAAATAGGTTGCATGACAATTTCGGCACCATGGAGGTAGAAATAAATATGTATAATGATGTTTTGAATTCACAAACTCATTGCACACGATGTTCTACATTCAAATTTACTTTAACCTCTAGAGGATAAAACGGCTTTTGCACTCAGATATTGAAGAGCAAAAACGCTTTTTCCGAGATGGTGGGATGAAATAGTAGATTTTCCATCAAGTGCACAAAACGAATCATTTTTGTCCGAGACTTTTAGCAGCCCGAGCCGAGGGCGAGGGCTGATAGTAATATCGAGGATAAAAATGGTTTTGTGGACGAGGTAGAAACTCTGCTTTTCACTTCGATTGCGAGGAAATAAAACAGTAGTTTATCATAACATTTCTTAAAATTCAAACTAAAATTAGTAAGGAAAAGTTTTTCCCAGTGATATAAGGTTTGGGCTGCAGACCTATACAGCCAAGTATTAAATTAATTTTGAAATAATAATTTTGGTAAATTAATTTAATAAACTGCCGTACCTACTTGAATTAATATTTTACTATCTTTTATATCTTAAAAAACACATTAGGCAAATAAATTTAAGTAAATATTTAAATATAACAAATTCTATCTCTGAATTTCTCATTGTGTTTGGCTGCATGGCTCATTTTCTTTGCCTTGATATAGACACATTTATGAGTAGATACGTTAATGCTCTAGAGCACAAAATTCGATTTTGTGCAGCCTATATCCTGCACAAATGAGCATTTTCAGAGCATGAGAAGTGAAAAGTAGCTTTATCAAATGAATATGACTTATCAAAAAAACCAACCCATGCTCGGTATGCAATGCTGTCTCGTGAACTCGCTGGCATTGATGGCGGCTTCAGTCAGGGGTAGCTCGATGAGTGAGCCTCCGGGCGCGGTCACCCACACGCCGCCATCTTGGAGAGTGTTGCCATCCTCGGGGAACGGACCTTCCCCTTTTCTCAGGGAATCTAGACAATTGTAATCATAAATTAAACAGTCTGTTCCGTTTCCTCTGATCTGAAGATCGATGCGCAATACTGCCCGGCTAGCATGACCACCAAAACACGATATGGTAATAGTCATTTATCGCTTTGAACTGTCAAAAATCTATGGTTCTATATCATATCGTGTTTCAGTGGTCATGCTAGCCAGGCCGATTGCTCCGGGCCTGTCATATTGTAGCAAGCAATGTTGGTTAACAACATCATAGGGCTGAGAGTATTGCCTTAAGCGGGAAAATCACTACACGGACGTACCCGCAGGTATGCCTGGCAGACATGCCCGCCGGACCTCGTTTCTATTAGGTCTGTGCGATGTTTGCCTAGTGACCATCACAGTCAGTCTGGCCTATACAAATGAGCTCTGCACGGGCATGTCTGGCGGGCATGTCCGTGTGTGAATTCCTCGCTTTAGTCTACCTGTCACTCTCAAACAGCATGACTCAAAAATAATTTTAAGTCACCCCTGACCATAAAATGGACTATTCCGCTCGCTACGCATACGGAAAATACTACTTCCTGGTCAGGGGGTGACAAAAACTATGATATTACCTCGGGCGATAAAAATGAAAGTCTCTGATCGCATATTTGCGATCTGATGCATCTTCTGTTTTAGCGCCCTTGGAAATAATCTACTATTCCGTGTTCATGACACAATCATTGGTTTGCCTGTACCAGAAGATGGTAAGCCGTTACTTACTTTCAGATACGTAGTATTGAGTAGTGGTCCAGTAGTCTCTAGCGGGCTCGGTGGGTGTGGCCGGTGCATGCCACTTTATAAACTTGGACTCTGGATTAAAGAACTGGTAGTCGTTCACAGGAATCTGACAAAATAAAACGATAGTAAATTTTTTTCAGCCGCGTGGTGACGGCAGAGTAGAATACAATTGTCACCACCCCAAATCTTTCCCGTGGGTGTCGTACAAGGCGACTAAGGATAAATCTGAATATGATTAGGAATGGGCAGCAGCGTTCCTCTCATACCACCTAGGCTAGCAATGTACTGCGACTTTTGTGCCCGATATATGGCAATAGGCTCGACACCCATTACATGGGACTTGACATATTTGGCGAAACGTGGGTGCTAGTTCACCTCTGCCTACCCCTTCGGGGATATAGACGTGATTTATGTATGTATGTTAAATTTTTTGTACCTCACTCAAGCTGCAGCGGTCAGCGGTGGCGAGCAGTGGCAGAGTAGGTAAAATAAGTATATTATTCAAACCAACGCGGTCAACGTTTGTTTGGGTTCGCCACCGCCACCGTCCTGCCAACGCTGCTGTTTGAGTGAGGCTTTTTTGACTTCTCTGAGTGCAGCAGTAAGGTTATTATGTAACAAGGAGAGGACAGCAACGTTCCTGGTGTAGCTAGCCAATTACTGCGATTAAAGTTCCCGGTAAATAGCAATAGATTCCCCTTAAGTACATGGGACCTGAAATAAGCTGGCGAAACGCGGATGTGTAAATACCTCTACCTTCTCATTTGGAAAGAAAGACGGTGTTTATGTATATGTATGTTGTACTGTTCAATTCAAAGTGCTCTCTTGAATGATCTGACAAAAAAACCTCTTCGCGTCACGTCCAAAACCTGAAAACCGCCGGAAAGCTAGTCCTTTCTCCTATTGACACCACAAAGAGAGAGAGAGACTGCCGCACTCAGAGACGTCAATTAACTTTAATGAGTGTTTAATGTCAAAAATTTTCATTCAAATCTAGACCATAGACCCGGCAAGAATAGCGACTAGTTTTGAATTTCCATTTTTTGACATTAATTACTCATTAACGTTAATTGACGTCTCTGAGTGCGGCAGTTAGAGTATTTTCCGCTAATAGGGCTAAAAAAAAAGTTTGTGTACTACTCACAGCTACTTGTAGGCCAGCCACGAAACCGGTGTGTGGGTCATAGAGTGGACATACACCCCGGCCCGGGGGACAGTACATGGTAAGTTGGGGGAGCGCGCCGGGGGGTCTCTGGGTCTCCACCCATCCATCAGCTCTCGCGGTGCTGACCGTACGTGGAATGCTGTAGAAGTAATCTTTATCCGCCTGCTCTGCCGATGGTCCATATTTGACTGAAATGGATATTATTTCAGCGGTACAACAGGGATATATGTTATTTGTGAATTTGTGCATATAGTATAAACCACGCCTACTTATCTCCTAAGGGTTAGGCCAAGGTGAAATAACACCTTGTGGCATTGAGTTATAAGGTAAACTAGAGACGCTATGCCAAACAACAATATTCTCCCAACTCGAATCTACCTACGGGGGCGGGGTGTGCGGGGCCAGCGGGCGAGCGTGGCGTGGAATCAGTTATATGCTGCAGCGCTAAACAAACAACATAAGCGCTAAACAATTAGCAGCCGATTATCGTCTACCCAAAGTATTAAAACATGCAGCGCTGATCGCTGATAGAATACAGTTTTCTCGCGGCCAAAACATCGTAAGCGCCGCCGATTTCATGGCGCTTACGCGTTTCTTTCAACGCAGTCTAACAAAAATATCCTTATAGCCAATTGATAAGGCTATAACATACAACAACATACAACAATATTTATCATTCCGATTTTTCACATTTATTCCATGATTTTTACTTTACCTCTTAGTCCTGTGTACCGCACGTCTGTAACAAAATAAAGTTTGGGTATAGTAAGAAATGAGAGGAGCTCGCTAGCGCAGTGGCATAGCGCGCTCGGTCTGCGATCGCGTAAACTTAGCAATGTTCGCTAAGGCTGGTCATTGGATGGGTGACCAAAAATGTGTTAATTCATTACTTTATGGAATAGGTGGCGAGCCTATTGTAATATACCGGGCACGTAATTCGCAGCAGATTGCTAGGTGGTAAGTTTATGAGGAACGCTGCTTCCCATTAGTCATTATTGTCTTGTCTTATAACCTTAGTCGTCTTGTATAGCAGAAGCACATCATAATATTATTATGAACACACGTACTTTGTCACAGTCAACAGTTTGTACAAATACAAAATAGTAGCAACTATAACATGGCATGACAGTGTTATGATGATGACTGTACGAAACCCGCGAGAGAGATGGGGGTGGTGACAATTGTATGTATTCTGCTCTGCAGTCACCAGGCAAGCTTAGTTTTATACCGTATCTGATGTAGACAATTTCTTACATTGTTGTTTATTGTTGTTCTCATGGTGGTGGTGGTGCTGAATGTTGTTATTGTTGTTGTTGTGATATCCTGTTGAAAAATGGGGTCATTAATAAAAAAATATGATAAATTGTCTCATGAGTCTTAATGAAATGGAAAATATATATTCCAACGGCTACACGCACGGTAATGGTGATGGTATGGTGATCAGATAGTTACATACCAAAAAATAAATAATAATTTCGTACACGCACTGCCATGGATATGTGATGGAAAGGTGATCGGACCACGTAGGTATTATTTAAGCCGATTTCAGTTGCTTTGGTTTACCCGTCTCCCTTACTCGTTGAGAATAATAGCAAAGTGTGAGAGAGACGGGTAGGACAAAACAACTGAAATCGGCTTACATAATACGTATAATAAGTTCACATACGAAAAAATCAATAGATAGGAATTTTCATAAAAAAAAGTAAAAAAAAATGGTTACCCCAAATAGGCCGTCCATCGTGATGATACTGATAATCTCCTGCAAAAGAACGGCGCAGTGTTATTGTATTTATTGTACCTTCTTCTTCTTCTCCCTGCCCTGTTCCCAGTCTATCCATTCATATCGGTCAGTCGTCATCAAGCCATCCACTCCCTTTTGATTCATATCATCCATCACACCGTAAAGGTGCTAGTGATGAATGAATGTATAGATTCAATACATTATTGTAATGATTTATTGTACCTTCCTACTAAAGAATATTTGGTAGTATGTACCTATGTAATTATTCCATTAATGTACCTAATTAGGCCATTTACCAAAATAACCCTTTAAAAGGTGCAATATTTTTTCATTGCTTTTAAACTTTTCGCCGTACCCTGAAGTACCTATTACTGCCGCACTCAGAGACGTCAAATAACGTTAATGAGTACTTAACGTCATAAAATGACAATTCAAAACTAGTCGCTATTCTTGCCGGGTCTATGGTCTAGATTTGAATGAAAATTTTTGACATTAAATACTCATTAAAGTTAATTGACGTCTCTGAGTGCGGCAGTAAGTGCGATCCAAACGCGGGTGACCAATCGGGACGCTCAAATTCAAATTAAGTTCAAATTATGATGGCCTTTTTTTTCCATCGTCTTCCTACTCTGATTCGAGTTTATCGGCACAATATGTTCGCTATTCCGTTCATATCGGTCCATATCCATATCATATCCATACCCATATCATCCTTCACACCGGAAAGTTGCTTTATGAATGTATAGCAAAGAGATTCGTCTCTTTTCTATTAGACCATGTCGTGGGGGTAGTATTATCTGTGCGGCACAATAATTACCAAATAATAAACGAATGAATAAATACGATGATCTTTTAAAATTAACGTCCTAATCTCTATAAAAATTCTTCATATCATATTGTTTTTATTTATTTATGTAAACACATAGCGTTATACAAAAACAATCACATAAGACGAAAATCTAGGGTTTAATTCTATAAGTAGGTACTTATCATTAATTTAAAGACATAAAACAGTGAGTTACAACGACTCAGCTTGTTTTGTAGGTAGTCGAATAAAATAAGACTAAATCAGACACTGCCTAGTGAAATGCTAATAATTCAATTTAAATGGAGTTGGATAAAATTTAGGATGTTAAAACAACTTAATGTGTTGTTGGAAATTAACAGTCTGTTAAGAGTGCTAAGTAGCCCAGTTACATACAGATGTATGCGCATAAAAAAAACTAGATGTTATATTTATTTCTAATACAGTAAACCATAATAACAACTAATAGAACAGTCTGACATGTAACACAATAACGGCGTACATAGCTTTTACTATCAATTACAACGTGCGTCATGTATTGGGAAAGGAGTTTGTAAGTAATGTTACTGGTGAGGTTGTTTTGAAAAATAAATAAACATTCATTAGTAAAGACTACTACTTAATAAATTCAAAAGTTTAAGTACCTAGTCAGGTTGTTAACTAAATTAACTTGATTTTGAGCGACAAAAAATTTAAATACCTGTAAATCAGTCATAATAGGTTGGTTCACTCACCAAACGACTGGGGCAGCAAACACACTGCCAGTATCGCAATAACGTACTCCATACTGAAGTCTTCGAACCTCAACGTTGAGGAAAAGTTGCCACACACGCACTGTTTCCGAGCTTGGCACTGACTGACCGCGAGTAGACAGTGACTGACTACGGGGCGTCTACAGGACCAGAAAAACGACAAAATAGATGACTCAACATATCTTCAATTGATTGTCAATCTAGTGGCATTCAGATAAAGTGCCCAATGGACTGTGTGATTTAGTTCGACAGTTCCGGTAACTTGAAATTACAGTTTTGAAGTAGGTAATGTATTCTCTCGTCCTTTGCACGTATATGAGGCAATGTCTTGAAATAAATGGTTTTAATTTTTATTTAATGTTATTGTAAAGTATGACAATTTATGTACTGATGCCGGAACATACATGCTTGTATCAGTAGTACCGAAGGGCAAGTAAACATCCCACCGTCATTATCAACACAATGGGACATGTGGTATTTATATTCCCACTCGTCCCATTATACAAGGTGTAACAGCGAGGTGTAGTCATATTTAAAGGGGTTATTCAGGCCATCAAACTGAACCACTTTTGCTAAGGGACCAAAATCGAAATCTCAGAAAAAGAAACACTCCTCCATACAAACTGATGTCAGCCGGTTCTCGATTTAGTATGGGGAATTGGGGAATGAATGAGGATTATTAGCGGGGTATTAACAACAGCGTAGAATACATTGTCACCTCCCCAAATCTCCCGTGGGTGTCGTACAAGGCGACTAAGGATAAATCAGTGATGAAGAATGGGCAGTACCATTCGTCTTATACCAAATAGCAATGTACTGCGAATTTTGTGCCCGATAAATGGCAAAAGGCTCGCCACCTATGGGACCTAACATAATTGGCGAAACGTGGGTGTTAAATCACCTCTGCCTAACCCTTTGGAGATATAGGCGCGTTTTGTGTATGTATGTATGTAGATAGATGCAGCCGCGAACAACGGCTTAACCTGCCTTTAGATGCACGGGGTAACTCGATATACCTAATATAGTTTTGGTTACCCATCCAATGAGTGGCCTTAAATATGGAGTATGGCTTAGTTTACCGGCGAGCTTGTCAATTTACCACACCAAGATAAATTAACATTATCCAAATAAAGTGACTAAGCCGAAAAACATGTCAACAAACAACAACAAACAAAAATGAGGAAATTAGAAACGAGGGTTTTAATGACATTATTTATACGTAGAACATTCAAGAACAGAAGAACTCGCGATACGCAGGTAGTTGTATTGAGGAAAAACAATATTTGAGGTGAACAACGTTATTAATTTTTAAGTTGTTTTTTTTTTAAATATTCCAAGTATATCTATTCTGGGGAGGGTGAACATAGGGCAGTGGCACCCTCTTTTTTTTACGTGTCATTGAGGCAAGGTATATTATCCCTATATTCTCCAAGGAAGGCCTGTGCAATAGTGGCTACTTTTAAGGGCTGCTGATGATGATGATGATGATGAGGGAATATAGTGTGCCATATGCGACCTCCAATTGGATGATGATAGATATTAAATTATAATCACATAACACTACTTTCTATGTTCTGTGATTATAATGGTCAAATAATTGAGACACTTCCAGTAAAAAAACTCAATATGTAATTGTGTCAGTGTTCTATGGTGAATTTTCTTCCCCAATTTTTTTTTCTTTAATGACAGAGATATCTCTTAGGCAAGTACCGTTTTTACCAATATAACAGTTTTTTATACATTTATTTTAAAATAAGAACTAAATTTATTTAAATCAGGTTGTTCACTTCGCTATGCAGCTTTAATTTAAGCCATATCGCCTAGTAGATACTTTATAGCAATTGTATAGTAACGAGAAATGAGAACCAGTCATCAACAACATAAATTTTCTAGTTGGTACAAAAAAATACATTTGTACAAAAGATAACAGCCAATTTACCCACAAATTGTCAAAGGAGAACAGCCACTTTGTATGGAGCTATAGTACCAATGAGAAAGTAACAGTACAGCTTTTAAACGTATATCCTTTTATAGCTTATTACAACAGAAAAAATGTGGCATTGATTTAACTTTAATATCTAGTGGGGTTCATTTACAAATAAGCACTTGTATAGAAAAAGTGCTTTACAGGTTAATTTATCGAATAAACTGTGGCAGGATTATATCTCGCGACTATAAACCTGATATTTATGGTGGATAACACATGAAATCATCAAAAAATCGAAATCTGTAAAAAATAAAACAAGTCAATAATAAAGATAAAAACACAGGCACTTTCAAACAACGCAATCACAACAACCAACGACAGCAGCAAGCGACGACTATATTATATAATAGGACGGCAATGGAATGTAGTACAAACAGCCATTAATCAAGAAATTCATACATACATACATACATAAATCACGCCTATATCCCCGAAGGGGTAGGCAGAGGCGAACTAGCACCCACATTTCGCCAATTATGTTAGGTCCCATGTAATAGGAGGCGAGCCTATTGCCATTTATCGGGCACAAAAGTCGCAGTACATTGCTATTGCTAGGTGGTATAAGAGGAACGCTGCTGTATTCTACTCTGCCGTCACCACACGGCAAGAAATTCAAAACTCTTTATTTATGCTTTGTAATAGGTCTTAGAATAGTTTTAGGACCTAGGGTTGGCTTAGAAACGACGTAAGTGTTAGTTTTTTATTTTTTTGGTTTTAATATGCGAGTTTTTGAAAAAGAACTAAATGTTTCGTTTTACGCAACGTCCACCAAGAGTTTCGTATTACAAAAAACATAAATGGATATTAAAAATGTTTCCCACTGTTTCCGACATTATTACTTATATCAAAATTATCCTTTTAAAACCTCAAATAGAATGCTATACAATATAGCTGTACAGTACAACTCTGGTACCATTTTGGTTGGTCTCCTTTTTTCACTTATTGATTTAACAATTCTAATAAAATAAAAATTTTACACAATTAAATGTTGGCCTATAAGAGAAAGAAAATGTTGTAAATTGTAATGTTCTTATAATTATTATTTGCATGAGCACTGTTCTATTTGAAAGGAAGTGTTGTGATGGCAGCATACATAACGCTTCCCTAAGGAGCTCTGAACATAACACGAAGCAACTGCAATATAAATTTGTTACGAATTTCTGCATGGTGCATGCAGATATTTCCCCAGACGAATTCAAATGGGAAATACTTTTGTATCAATATTTTTAAACGTCAAAATGGAATAAAGTAATGGCGAAATAGCTACCCCTTCGAGGATTCATGCATTTATGTATGTAAAATAAACCACAAAAATCGATTATCTTGTATGATGATAATTTTTATGAATTGTCAAGACGATAGAGATCGAAAAACCGTTCGTCCAAGTGAATCTACCTTCTACTAGAGGATCTACGAGAGGATAGGCCTCCTCTTTTAACCACCTCCGTGGTCTAGTGTTCGGGCGAACAGCCAGGGATGTACAAATTTGTGCTGGGTTTGGTTGGTGGTAGGACTTCTTTCAAGTCCGGCTGGCTTGCTACCACCATCTTATCAATATCTGTCGCCACAATAATAATGTTAACAGCATTGTTGTGTTGCGACAATTGTGATTAGATAGCCAGCCCCTCTGTGGTTCAGGGTTCCAGGTGAAGCTCGATGCCATCTTCGGCCCTTATCGTCGCTTAACGTCAGGTAAGATGAAGGGCAAGAGATTCCTTGTCTAGCATCTACATCTGTAGCAAAAAATAATAGGCGATGCCGCAGGATCTCTGGTTACCACCTAAACGATCGCGAAAGAAAGACAGTTACCACATAAGTTGTACGGTCCGCTTGTGCGTCCGGGGGGATTTATCCCGGAACTGCTTGTGCAATGCGCGCTGATTGTCACAATAGTCATGTCGGGATATAATGATAATAGCTCGTGGCATTCATTAATTTATCCGTGTTGAAACGTCGGGCGATTGTGGCTACGATTTGGTAATTTTGTTATATTGTGTGTTAGCTTTTAGCGTTTGGTGTGAGTTGAAATTGAATTCAATAGGTTTGTAATAAAAAAAGATTGCGTAGGTACACAATATACAACAATTGAAAAGTAAAAAAAATTATTAACTTTCATTAAACAGATGTCAGTTATTCAAACAGTCAACTGGAATTAGCTCCTAAAGACCAGCATTAATATTTACAAAAAGAAACGAAAAGGCACAGAAAAAATATTCAAATTTCAGAAATAATATTGTCCTGGGGTGAGTACGAACCCGCGTCCTCCGAAAACCGAACACTATACTATAGTTAATATGCCACAATTTTCTAAGGTTTATACTTGTTTTAGTTTCAACTTGTTGTAATATTGCCTATTGCCATCTATCGGGCACGTAACTCGCAGTATCTCTAGGTGTAAGAGGAATGCTGCTGCCCGTTGCTCATCGCTGTCTGATTAAGCCTTGTACGAACACCCGCGGGAGATTTGGCGACAATTATATTCTGCACGGCAAGTTTATATAAAACTATCAATAAATTAATCAATTGCATAGAGTCTAAGTACTAGGAATAGTGTACGATGCGTTAGTTATATGTAATTGTTCCCGAGGTCCTTGCCAACAGGATTTGAGGTAAGAATTATTAAGCTGGCGGTACACCCGAATCTTTTTCTATCATTCAGCTAAGTTTGTTGGCGCAGTTGTCTAGCGCTCTGGTCCTGCGATTTCGTAAACTAAGCAAGGTTCGCTAAGGCCGGTCATTGGATGGGTTAACTCGAGCTATCTCGACCAAAAACATGTTATCTCGAGTTCTTCCGTGCTTCGGGGGGCAAGTTAAGCCATTGTTCCGGCTACATCTGCAGTCGTTAATACCCACGAATCCGCAATGGATTAGGGTGGTAGACGGCACAGGTGATGATGATGAGGATATCCAAATAATTAGTAGGTATTGATAAAATACACCTTCCTCTAATGGTTAGACATTGAAATACGACCGATCCGATATACTAGTTAAAAGGGACTTCATAATTTTATAATTAAAAGATGTTAAAAAACTATGTACATACATACATAAATCACGCCCATATCCCCGAAGGGGTAGGCAGAGGTGAACTAGCACCCACATTTCGCCAATTATGTTAGGTCCCATGTAATAGGTGGCGAGCCTATTGCCATATATCGGGAACAAAAGTGTCGCAGTACATTTATTTATTTATTTATTTTAAGTACACAAACAGGTTACAGTCATAAAAAACAAATGGATAAATATAATTGTACGTGGAACTGGACCCTAACCCTTAATAGTGTACATAACATGCATAGACATTGAAAATATTTATAAAATACTAATATCATAAAAATTGTGATTATTAAACAATTGTAGATACATTACATTAAAATAAAAATGTAATGTTCAGTAATAGAATAAAATAATAATATAACTGAAATTATACAATTTTCAAATTACGTTTTATATAAATGATATTTAAAATTCTTACGTAATACAAAAGTTAGGAAGACCACACCACAGGGCTTTATCAATGCTTCTCCGAAACGAGCAGAAATTGCTAGGTGGTATAAGAGGAACGCTGCTGCCCATCCCTTAAAAAACGATGTAATTACTAAAATAACTAAATAAGATTAATTGAAATAGTTTATTGCCCTTCTTAAAACTTTCGTTTGATTATTTTCCGATTTTCGTTTCACGAAAATTAGAAACGAGAAAAATCATCATCAAAACCAGAACAATTAGTAGGAAAAATTCTAGTAAATCCTTATCATACAAACTGATAATTAATTAATTAATATTAAATTTCGTATGAAACACTAGTGATACGTTGAATATTAGAGGTGGCACTTAAAATATCCGTTCTTGTGTTACATTTAAGTTATTGGCGCGTATCTAAGACAGCGATTAACCCGAATGTATCACGGCCTTATCAATAGACTAGCGCAAGGCAATACGCCCGTGAAATGTAGCCGCTTATCACGCAATGGGAAGGCCCGCGGCTTGCATTGGCATTGTTCTGCCGTGACACCGATTTCGGATCCGGCGGGCTAACCCTGTGGGGCTGTCCGCGTTAATTGTGACACTCCATTTGGTTACGACAAATGACGGGGTTAGGAAACATTAGATATTTCGTAGCATAGAAGTCGGTGAGGAGCTCGCTAGCGCAGTGGCGCTTGGCCTGCGATTGCGTAAACTAAGCAATGTTCGCTAAGGCCGGTCATTGGATGCGTGGCCAAAAATTCATGGTCTCGAGTTCCTCCGTGCTTCGGAAGGCACGTTAAGCCGTTGGTCCCGGCATCTGCAGTCGTTAATACCCACTAACCCGCACAGGGCCAGCGTGGTGGGTTGTGGCCCAATCTCTCTATACTCTTCCATCCATAAGCAAGGCCCATGCCCCAGCAGTGGAGGGGGGGGGGGGGAGATTTTATTAATAATAATAATACTTTAGTTTATTGCCACATTGGTGTAGTACATGGTAATTTACAAAGTACAAGGATGGTATAAAACATTAAAGGGCTGGTGATGGTGATGGTAGTAGTCAGTGTAATTAGACGCAGGACTGTAGCGGGCTTCGTCACAGCGCTACACAAACAAAGTAGGCGAGTAACCGAGAAATGGTTGGTCAGCGAAAAGTGGAGTCAAATCATATCGACATTAGACCTAATGACTATTGTGTATTAAGGCTGAACGAGATTAGCAAGACCTGGGGGTTTACCGCCTAACTCGATTGCTGAACCAAAAGCTTTAGTTTATGACGACTTGCTGACATTTCACACAAAATGTACCTAAATTATCAGCGATAGCTTTGAACGAATGATCACTGAATGATTTTGTATGAATTTGGCAGAAAATCCGTACCGCCTAAAAATTCAGGATGGCTGCTATAGTCGTAAGCAGTGCATTGCTTTAAAGCTATTATCAGCAATCGAGTAAGGGGGTAGGCCCCCTGGATTGGATCACGATCACAAAGTTCTGGCAGAACTCAGAATATTATACAGATCCTACACAGTACAATCGGACCGCGGTCTGCGAGCGCACACCTAATTTGAAAGATCTTCCGCACACCCAATTTGAAAGAATTCGGAAGGTACAACGCATCCTCAGCGAAAAGCGCTGAGGATGCGTTGTACCTTCCGAATTCTAACATTTGTAGGCCTTGCACAGGACGTGGACAAAATCTCTCTTCACCAATTGACAGTGTTTTGTCTCAGGATTTAGTGGGAGTTAGAGCGAGAGTTTAATATATTTTTTTTCCCCGAGAAATTTTCTCCACGTCCTGTGCTACGGCAGCAGTTTAAAATAAAACAACGGAAGGATTCGTGTTCAAAAGTTTGTCGCGTTAAGTACTTATTGTAACAACCAATATTGAAATTCTAAACAATGCTGTTTGTTTTGTATGCTCGAGAATGCGCGAGAATTTTTTTGGCTCGTATTTAGTTTGAACTATTTGTATTGTTCTGTTTGCAAAAATTCGCTTCCAATCCATACCGCGGCGGTGTAAATTGAGCCTTAAGCTCTAAAGTTTATCTACGTGATGGATCGGTAGCGGCGCACCCTCGCCAGGCTAAGAATAGCAACGTTTAGTAATTGGTTGGAGCGCGATGGGTGACTTGTCAGATTACGCCGCGTCCGTCTGTCTGTCAGCCTTGCGGATCTGTTTTTCATTCGGGATCTGATAGTAACGTAGTTCCTTCCATGCGGGCTTGGAAGGGAAATTATAACGTTGAATGAGGAGGGCTAGCACGGTACGTGGACAGAACCTCTCTTCACCACTTGACGGTGGTTTGTCTCGGCATTTATTGGGAGGTTAGAGCTAGAAGAAATATGTTCTTTTCCCGAGGAGATTTTATCCACGTCCCGTGCTACGGGTGCTAGGGTGTCGTCGATTAACTGACATTGCCAGGTGTAGACTTATACCAATAAGCACCCTGGGACACCCGATTGGTAGAGGGCAAACCACCAAAAACAGCATACCCAAAGGCAGGCGGCAGGCTGTAAATTCTAAACCAAAACCTTGAGCAGTATTAAAAAAAAAAAAAAAAAAAAAAAGCGAGCAGTATTGATTGGAATATTGCCATCCAATACGTTCATCGTCTTCGGTTTATCATTCGGTTTCGACATGATTCTTTCCATTACTTTTTAATATATTTATTCATCACTTCCGGTTTGATGGATGATAATATACTGCGTCGCGACCCCCAGATGAACTGAGAACAGGAAAAAAGATGATGATTATATTATGTCATTCCTTACTCCCACAGCACAGGGGTAGGCAGAGATCACTTCTTTCCAATTGCTACCATTCTTACATACTTCTTTCGCTGCACCCAATTTAATTAATTGCCTCATATAAGTTTAAGGTTGATTGTGATTGGAGATATTTGGCCGTTTGTATAGAATGATGTGCTGTCAACCGTACATCAAATATAAAGGTTGCCATTCAGCCTATAATGGGATTTCCGTAACGTTGAGTAATTCCTAGCGTAGTGGAGCTAATCAGGCGTTGAATAAACATGATAAATGTTTCACATTAAGTTGGTACCTCGTACTAAAAAGGAACTCATGAAAATATCCAAAACACACATTTACCTACTCAGTAGTTTCGTATCTGAGCAGCCTATTGAGAAGCTCTTGACCTTCATATCACCTGATGATAAGTGACGGACAAGGACCAAAGGTGGAATTGAGCTTCACCTGGAATCCACAACCACAAATAATTGTCGAAACACAATAATGGTGTTAACATTATTATTATGGCGACAGATTTCGATTAGATGGTGGTGGCTAGCCAGGCGGACTTAAAAAACCTACCGCTAGTGGAGTACCAATTTGTACTTCTATGGGGGTCGAACCCGGGACCTCTGGACCTTAATTCTGTTGTCTGTACAGTAAACATGTTATAATGTTATGTTATAATATTATGTTACTTATTGTAGACCCCTGTGTTGTCTCTGAGTTCCTGAAAGAAATCCCATTTGCATTGCAAAGATTTGTTGGATGGTTTCATTTTCAGTGAGCACAAAACACATTAAAAGTTATTCCGAAGTTCAACGCAGGTACCTATAGGTAATCTACCCAAGATTAAGAAAAGTTGTGATTATACAAGTAATACTCAAATTGAAATACAAGCATTTACATAATAAAATTAATTCTGCCAAACAATTTAACGAGAGCAACACTGGTTGATTAAAAATTTAAAGTCTAACTGCTGCACTCAGAGACGTCAAATAACGTTATGAGTACTTAAAGTCAAAAAATGACAATTCAAAACTAGTCGCTATTTTTGCCGGGTCTATGGTCTAGATTTGAATGAAAATTTTTGACATTAAATACTCATTAAAGTTAAGTGACGTCTCTGAGTGCGGCAGTTACAGTGGGAAAGATTTCAATTACTTTTGCATATACTTGCCGGTCTAGATGAGTGGCCTATCTATTCGAACGAATAGAATACAAATGTATGAAACTGATTTATTACTGAGAAACCAACATGGCGACTGGCGTGTCAAATGTAAGATAAGCTGTCAAAAAATTACATTAATGTATTCTATCTATTCGTTCAAGTAGATTGTCACAGTAATCAGACTGAAATCTAACTGCCGCACTCAGAGACATCAATTAACTTTAATGAGTATTTAATGTCAAAAAAATTAATTAAGCGGCAGTAAAAGATACTTAGATAAAAGAAATATACTCATCATCATCGTCATCACAATGTAGGGAGATTGGGCTATAACTCACGACGCTGGCCCAATGCGGGTTGGTGGGTATTAACGACTGCAGGTGTAGTCGGAACCAACGGCTTAACGTGCCTTCCGAAGCACGAAGGAACTTGAGGTAATACATTTTTGGTCAGCCATCCAATGACGGGCCTGAGCGAACATTGCTTATTTTACACTCCTGCTTTTCTTATCAAATATGAAAGAAGAAAGAAATAAAGAAAAACATTTATTGACCAGCACAAAGACAACACAGACAACAAAATAAGATAAAAAATAAATTAACAACAAACTACAAATAAACACTACAAAATAACCCTTTGCCTTCCCTAAAATATAGGGCGAATTTAACAAAAAAGAAAAGAAGCAAAAAAAAAAAAATTATGCCTTGTCATGGCATGGCCAAAAGGCCTCAGCTTGTGTTTCTGTGACATAATTTCACAGAAACGCTGTTGTTAATTTTGAAATTGATGAAAATATCAATTTTGATCACTTCTATTACATTTGACATGACGGTCGTCTTTGTTGTTTGCTCTGTAATACGTCATTTGTATTCTATTCGTTCGCACAGATTTGCTACTTGTTAGGAGCTGAAATCTACCCTCAGTTTCCGTCGTTCGTCACGCAAATCAGGCACTTGTAGTGACGTGACAAGGCGTTTGACGTTGACAGATAGCGGGTAGAGCGCGGCTCGCGGATCAGTCATCAATCTTATTGTGCCCGCGCCAGCAATCGATTAGATGGCTTGGTCGCGTTTAATACAACTTGTTACATTGTCGCCCTGATTATGATGTGTTCGGAGGGAATCCGTTTGTTTTACATACATAAATCACGCCTATACCAGGAGACTTTGGTCACTGCAAAAATTTTTGGAATTTGTTCAGACCATCAAACTTAACAAATTTCACTATGGGAGCAAATCCAAATTCACGAAAAAATTCCAAAAATTTGTGCAGTGGCCAAAGAGTCTCCTGGTATATCCCCGAAGGGGTAGGCAGACGTGTTGCTAGATGGTGCATCAGGAACGCTGCTGCCCATTCCTAGTTAATTAATAACTCTTATGCCTCGTTTCTGAAGTCACCGTTAGGCTGCGTTTCTATAGAAGCGGAGCTGCGCGGAGCTGAACTGAGACTTACAAAACTTGACCATTGATATTGCTCAAATCACACATCTCATCTCCGCTCCGCAATATCATGGGTCAGTTTTTGTCAAATCTCAGCTCCGCTCCGCGCAGCTCCGCTTCTATAGAAACGCAGCCTTTAAGAGCCCTATTACAAATCTCACTCCTCTCATACTTTGGCGGCATTTCGTAGTAATTTTGCCGTTATGTTTATCGTGTTTATTGAGATAGGATAATAAATTCTTGCTTTAAAATTATAACTAATTAAAAAAAACTTATAAATATTATTCCTATTCCTTATAAAAAATATTCCTCATAAAGTAACAATTAATTAATAATGACTTAAAATGCCGTGTGGTGACGGCAGAGTAGAATACAATTGTCACCACCCCAAATCTCTCCCGTGGGTCTCGTACAATGCGACTAAGGATAAATCAGTGATGAGGAATGGGCATAGGCTTAGGCATAAATGGCCATAGGCTTCCACCTATTATTACATGGGACCTAACATAATTGGCGAAACGCGGGTGCTAATTCACCTCTGCCTACCCCTTCGGGGATATAGGCGTGATTTATGTATGTATGCATGTACCGTTTTATATTTACACTTTATGTGACGAGATTTTCAGTAGATTAAGCTTACTACAACATTTTCTAACTATAACAAGATTATTGTGGATTACATAGGCTAGTAAGCGACCTCATAAAGCATGATGGATTGTGAAGTCCACTTGATTAATGACGAAAAGGTATCGTGTAAGTATTGTACCCATTAACACGATGTACGATATTATAAACATCTAACACGATATTATTGTAATGATGGAAGGATTTCACTATTTATGAATAATAAAATATTATATGAGAATAATAATATACTACTTACATTCACACCTATCATCAAGCCCAAAATA
The DNA here is from genome assembly GCA_963931975.1 of Cataclysta lemnata. NCBI lineage: Eukaryota > Metazoa > Arthropoda > Insecta > Lepidoptera > Crambidae > Cataclysta > Cataclysta lemnata. The sequence continues at coordinate 10,745,500 of OZ008355.1, forward strand.
AATAGCATTAGCGCTTGTGTTATGGATTTTACATAGTATGTAAAAATAATTATAATTGAAAAGATACTGCATAAACAACTATGACTCGATACAAATTTATGTGTTTATCACACAAATAAAAACCCTACCAGGATTCGAATCCAGGGCCTCTTGACCGATAGCCAGCGATCTGACTATCCGACCAAACCTTCAAGTATTTTTTTATTCAAGTCGTGCATAAGCTGCTTTAATTTCAATGTTTTTTATTAGTTTTCTTTCTCACCTACATAAATTGTGTAGATCTACAAAACAAACAAGAGAGATTTTTGTTAAGGAGATTTGTAGATGGAATATGTAGTTCCTAAGCTAAAGTTTAGGAACCCCCTTACGGGGATGCGCAGGGGATTTGTAGACGACCGTGGGTGTCGTACAAGGCAACTAAGGGAAATGAAAGCGATGAGCATTCCTGTTATACATATATACATAATTCACGCCTATATCCCCGAAGGGGTAGGCAGAGGTGAACGAGCACCCACTCTTCGCCAATTATGCTAGGTCCCATGTAATATGGTCCCATGATGCCATTTATCGGGCACAAAAGTCGCAGTACTTTGCTAGGTGGTAGGTATAAGAGGAACGCTGCTGCCCATTCCTCATCACTGATTTATCCCTAGTCGCCTTGTACGACACCCACGGGAGAGATTTGGGGTGGTGACAACTGTATTCTACTCTGCCGTCACCACACGGCCAATTATACAATTGCCGTCCTGTTATACCACCTAGCAAATTAGCAACATACTGCTGTTTTATGTGCCCGATAGATGTCGATGCATTTGGGCAGTATCTTAGGGGATTTGTGGAATAACTAGTTTGCGAGGTATTCTATAGATGCATTCATTTCTTTTTACGTAACCTCGTAAACTCTGAAGTGGAATAACTAAAGTGTCTGTTTGCGCTGCACGACGCAAACAAAAGAGATGAAAGTGTCATCGACCGCGACTGGCAGCGCTCGTAAAAAGTTGATGTCCATTCCGTTTGTAATGCAAACTAGCCGAATAAAAGTTCTGGTAAGACTTGCATTGCATCGTGATTATTATTAAAGGAGAACCGCTGGTTTAGGCTAAGCGCGCTCGGCTTGCGATTGTGAAAACTAAGCAATGTCCGCTAAGGCCGGCTCGGTGCTCGAGTTCCTCCGTGGAAATTCACATTAAGCCGTTGGCACTTAACATTTAAATGCGACATTTTCGTTTTTACTGTAGAAATAACATACATTTTCCAGAGAAAAAAAAAATGGTTATTCTATTATATTTATATTTCGCTAACATTTTTTCTCACCTGATTAAACATAAAAGTAAGTTTGAGATCTATTTACAGTCAACAGACTAAATAAATCATCAATAACTGTCAAATATCTGCAATCGATTGCATACAATGACGTTTTCGACGTAAAGAGCACAGTCGCTTGAGAGAACTTGAGATATCGTGGTCCCCTGACGTGCCTGTAGGCTGTATGTACCTACTGTTGGACGCGAATTATTTTGCTGGGTGAAATTGAGATATTGGCGAAATTGCGGAGAGATTGTATACAGAATGCGTGGCTGCCTGCGACCACCAGGGAAACCAGGTCATTGTCGAAGCCTATGTTGTGACCATCCGTTCATCTAATATTCGGAGAAGGTTGTGGGGTGAATTAGGTGCAGCAGACGTATAGGTGCAGCTGTGCTCGATGGCCGCAGCAGACGTTATACATAGGAGTTCGATGGGGTTAGTTAAAGGGGTTCCGTAGCGCTCGGCATGCGATTGCGTAAACTAACCAATGTTAGCTAACGCTGGTCATTGGATGTGTGAACAAAATGTGTTATCTCGAGTTCTTCCGTGCTTCAGAAAGCATTAATTAAGCCGTTGGTCTATTCTGCATCATCGATCCATAGAGAAGGCCTGTGCCACAGCAGTGGCACACATTAAAAGGCTGGTGATGATGACGTTATACGACATAAGTCATTTAGGTGCTAATGGTCAATGAATGTATAGAGAAGTGACAGAAATGTCATGCCGAGACACCGGGGTGACTGCTCTCCATCGCGATTTGGATGACAGCTTGCCAATTCATATAGCCTTATTGGAGGACTGACTGACAGCAACCCTTTTTGGGTAGGCAATTAATTTTCCATTCCGCTCCATCGTAAGTCGTAGTCTACTGAAAATTAATTAGCCCAAAAAATGTGATGCGTTGACAGGATTATTTTAAAAAGGAATTAATATAACAATTAAAATTATTTAAATATTAGACATTAAAACTAAGAAATAAAGTTTCCTAATGTAGTTACTTGTTTCCTGAAGGTTAAAGTAAGTAACAGGGTAAAGTTAGAGCAGAAAGTTAAAAATCTGCTTTAGAGGCGCCCCGTCTCCTTGTCCGCAAGTATTGAGTATTGTTTACAAGTAATTAGTTCCGGTAACATAATGTAATATGGTGAGTTTTCCTATATTTCTGGGCATGTCTTAATATTAATCGGTCAATAGTATTTTAATAAAAGTTCCGTCCCACCCCAAATATTTGGACACCCCAGCTGCAATGCTTCTAATAGGATTTGTCCGATGACAAGACAGTTACTGCCGGGATTCGCCGGGTGTCTTCCGTGGACAGACACCATTACCCTCCGTTTAGGTCACGGATACACCCCCATTTAGGTGACGTACTAACATGCGTGCTAATCATCATATTTTATCGCCTATTGTGTTATAGAATGCTGGTCGACTAACAAAAGAGTATAAATGGCCGTTGGGGCAGTAATAGCGGAGTCTCGCAAAATAAATGACTATCGGTTTTGTTCTAAACAGGTTATGGCGTACGTTTTGTCTATAGTAATGATTAAGTTCGCATGGGTACAGTCAGACTAATAAAGATGGGTTAACTCTTAATTTTCTCTATCAAACGACAGGGACGCTTTCTTACTTATTAATTAAATGTGACAAGGTATTACCAACCATTTTTTTTTGTCAGAGTGGAATGCAGTTACGCACTATACCAGCCGCTAGCTAGGCGACTAGCGTGTGTGGGACTCGCCCAGCGCACGAAGCGCCAATAATACCAACTAAACCACTCCGGCCCCTCCTAGCCCTTAAAGCTAGGAAAGTCTGGGATCCAACCCTACGAAAATAGGACCGACCAACCCTACGAAAATAATAGAACACCTGGTCCAATATGGTTATCGAAAACAATTGTTTTAGAAGGCTGGCAGGCTAGATATTTTAATTAATACGATCGTGCGTGACATTTTTGGGGTTTGGGGTCGGCATAACATGTCATGTTTCCCCTTCCATTCATTCCGGTTAGATGGCATCAAGCTATCCACTCCCTTTTGGTTCCTTTCATTCATCCAACTAAATCTAAACATAATGTTAAATATTCATTTGTCAGCTATATAATATGTCTTCTTACCAGTAGGTATTTGAGGGACTAGGTACTAACTAACAATTCAAAGAAAAGAGGAAACATTTTATTGTAGCTCAATATGGAGTATTAAATCCACAATTTGAAAGTCGCAGTGCCGTGTGGTGACGGCAGAGCAGTATACCAATATTACAACTATTTGTCATCACCCCCATCTTTTCCATGGGTGATCGTACAAGGCGGCTAAGGGTAAAGAAAGCAATGAGTAATGGGCAGCAGCGTTCGTCTCATATCAAGCATTATACCTACTGCGATGTACGTCGTGCCCATTAGACGGTAATAGGCCCGCCATCACATCATGAGATTCAACATAATTAGTAAAACATGGGTGTTATGTTACCACTCTGCCTATATACACCTTCGTGAAGAAATAGGCGCGATTAATGTACCTATGTGAAAGTGACCGCACTAACCGTTTCAAATCAAATATGCATCCTGTTGAATACAGGCTAGTGGAAAATACGCTATTGATAAGTTCCTAACGCATGTTTCGTAAACAATAATCCTTGTGCGTGCCTAAGTCTGAGTAACGCGCCTTACCACCACGTCCGGAATCGCATACGTCGAAAAAATTGTGCAACACGTAGAATAACTATTTTGCAATAACCCTAGTGAGTCGTTCGGCGTAATTCTGAAATAAGAATAAAGTAAGTAAGTTTACGTCTTGGTTGGACGAGTGGTATAGGCATATGCCACGATTGCAGAGACCGCGAGTTCGATTCCCCCATCAAGACAATATTTTTATTTTTTATTTTTTTAATTACAATTATATCTTTCTAATATTTTTTTAAAATGTTTAAAATATTAAAGAACAAATAAAAATAATATGCAAATCCTGAATGGAAGAACTTTGTGAAGACAAGCGACCAATCTATTCGAACGAATGAATAGAATATAAATGTATGAAACTGATATTACAGACAAAACAACATGGCGACCGTTGTGTCAAATGAACGAAGTAAAGGTTGTAAAAAATTTACATTTGGAATCTATTCGTGTTACGCTTACAACAGTTGTATTCTCACGAGATGCGTATGCATATATGTACGATTCACGACTGTTTATCCCCGAAGGGGTACACAGGGTTATAGAAATAACTCTTACATTTCACAAACTATAGCATGTCCCATGTAATATGGGGTGAACCGTTGGTGGGGTTGCCAAAATTATGTACTGATGCTGATTGAACTCGCGTCCTCCGCATTTATAGAACATTTGTTGAACTCTTGGCCTCTTTTTTAAGGTAATAAATTTTCTAAATTGTCTAATGTTAAAACAAAAATAAAATAGATGTGTCAGACTAGAATCAAACTTATATGTAAATTATATCCTCGAAAAAGTAGGCACGGGGATTTAAGACACCCAAATTATGCGGGGGTCTATTACGAGAGGTAAAGTTGGCAAAAATTGCATTTTACGTCACCACACGGCAATAATGTCAAACATGGATTACAATCCCGTCGTAAACAATTATTGTCAAAGAAATATATATACAATTTAATTAAAAACGCTAACAAATTGAACGAATAAAAAAGGATGAATAATATGGTAAAAGGCATTGTCCGTTTCTGTATAGGAACGTAAATTCTAAAGCAAGCCTTTCAAACGCGAACAGCACTAAATTAATATTCTTTATGAATAGCGAAAAATTCCTGAAAGAGATGAGCGGATTAAGCGACCCGAGTTCACTGAGATGTTTATAAAGGAGGCACCGTCCTTCATTAAAACACATGCCTGGTGAAAATAATTTATTGAAACATGATCATCTTGTAGATTTTTCTTTCAAAATTATACATAAATGTTAGAAATATGTATTACTTACAAAGAAAAATAGGTTAGATGCATGTCCTGATGCGGAAATCGAACCCGCGCCCTCCGCATTCCAGGGCGATATTTTTCTGACCTCTTCCTTTCAAGAAAATCTTGTCTCAATGTAGATCCCATTCATAATTCCGATACATTCTCATGACCCTTTAATATTTAACGAATTACTCCCATCTAAGCGCTGTTAGCTGGCTGAGTACACTTAACGTAGATAACTCCGTCTTACACATACTTACGCTAAGAATTCCCATTCATTTAGTCACAAAGGTCTTTGATGGAGGCTCTACAAGGATTTGTCTTAAGATGTCAAGTCGTATAGGTATACAGCAATTCAATTGTCGCCGAATTATTTCACTGAAGACCAATGAAATTAAAGAAAATTGTAGTTAGAACAACTTTAACTTAACAACTAAAACAACAATAAATTTTCTTTGTACTAATTTCTTCTTCTTCTTCATGTTACCCTTGTACCGCTCTACGCGGAGTCGGCACAGCATGTTTTCTTCTTACACTCCTCTCTATCCTTCACCAATTTCTCATCCACTCCTCTCGCTTCCTTTAGACAATCCATCCATCTTTTATTTGGTCTTCCTCTCCTTCTACGTCCTTCCACGTTTTCTTTGTACTAATTTATCTAACATTAATATTATGTTCAAAACAAAATCAAAATAATAATATTATTGGACTTTGGTAATATAAATTGCGACGTAGCGGCGGGATAGATATATGAGCTGCTTCTCTAGAAAAGTTTATAGCTTTGGCTCAAGCAGTGGCTCAGGCAGAGGGAATAGACGGAGAAGGAAAATTGATCTCCCCTTTCACTTCCCGTAAGTGCCATGTGAGGAAATTAACAGACTTTTCTAGACTTGCACATAATATTGCACCCGAAGTTCATAGTATGATGGCCAAATTCTAGAGCAGTATGACTGAAAAATAATAATAAATTAGAAAAGATTTGTTTTAAAAAGAAATATTGTTCTGAATACGACAATAATTTTTCGAAAATTATTTTTCTTACCTCTTTTTTTAATGATTTTTCTAACATTTAAATAATGTTCAAATAAAAATTAAACTATATAATAAGTATGACAAAAAGGTATTACAAAAGTTAACCAGATGGTTCTAGTCTATTAGATGATTCAAAGGAAGTAAAAAAAGATTAATTAAACTTATGATTAAAAACTCCTGACTACTGAAGGCAGACTTATGACTTGCTTTTTGAGATATTGGTACGCAAGTTTAGATTCTGATCTTTTTCTGCCTTCTTGAGCTGCCTTCCGACACTTGCGACAATTGCTTCTTAGAGTACCAAATCAACTGTTGACAATAGGCGATTGTGGGCATTTCAATGTAGGTCGATCGCATTAAGTAAATGCTAATAGAACAAGTACTTACGATTGACTGTTGTTGAAAATTCTATGGTGTAAGAGAGTATTATTAGGTAACAAGACTGTGTCAACTTCCCTTCCATGTTAAGTCTCAGTGTCAACACAGCTAGGTGGCATTTCAAAACGAAGAAAAATGTTATACTTACCAAGGAAATTAGAGGGACATTGTGATTCAGAGCGATACACACCTTCCCCATTATGAACATCTTGAGAGACAAAATGTTGTTTCTAATATTTTATGTGGAAACTTCACTGATCTATGTCTATTTTTTGTTCTTTAGTTCAGTGCTATATGTAACTGTTTGTTTCCTAAATAAAGTAATTGCAGAAGATTACTTGAGGGTTAAGTAACCGTCTAAAATATGGTAACATAAGTTACCTACAACTGAATCTATGGTTCCAAATATTAGTTTAACATCTTATTCTTCCTGTTGTGTTTCAAGTTTATCTGGGGTCGGCACAGTATGATTTCTTTTCCATTTAAATCGGTCAGACGCCATCAAGCCATCCACTCCCTTTCAATTCATATCATCCATCACACCAGAAGATGAATGAATGTATAGAAAAGAGACGGAAAGGACCATCTCGAGAGACCGATGAATGGGGAGACTGATTGGGATAAGAACATCCATACCGCTAAGGTTTTTGCTTAGCCTTTACAGCCCGCCGCCTGCCAGACACCAACCCTCTTTGGATATGCTGTTGTGCTTATTGGTCTACATCGGGCAATCTCGATTAGTCGACTTTTACGATACCCCTGGGGTGATTCGGGGCTGGCACATTCTACATTATATTTTCGATCCCAGGCCACCATGGAAGACTGTTCCAAATACAAGGCCACGGAAAGATGGTGTGCGAAATCGCTGTTGCAGTGGCAAGGACAAATGAATGCCGTGAAAATTATTTAAATAAGTCCACAGCACGCAACGTTCCCCGCAAAGAGCTCGTAGGTAGCACGCAAAACGTGATAGATACCGCGGAAACAAAGGCGACTCTTTGAATGAACCACGCGATTGAATCGCATTGAAACATGTAGGGTGTACAGCTATCAACACGTCAGGCTACCACAAAATGTCAAATATTCTCATTAGACTTTGTGCTTTACGAAAAGCAAGTTAAGGTTGACAATCAATAGAAGAAGCTTTACAGTTTTTGGTAGTCTGTAGAGCCGTTGCCATACCTATTAGTTCTTATTGTAACGAAAATAATTGAAATTGTGAGGTCTTTTCTAGCGATTGGATATCGCAAAAGGTTATACGAAAAAGCTGGTACTTAGTTTACCAACATATTATTATAGAATAGCAAAGTTAGTATGGTGTCTATTTTATTAAAAACATACATAAATCACGCCTATATCCCCGTAGGGGTAGGCAGAGGTGAACTAGCACCAACGTTTCGCCAGTTATGATAGGTCCCATGTAATAGGTGGCGAGCCTATTGCCATTTATCGGGTACAAAAGTCACAGTAGGTACATTGCTGGGTGGTATAAGAGGAACGCTGCTGCCCATTCCTCATGACTGATTTATCCTTTGTCGCCTTGTACGACACCCACGGGAGAGATTTGGGGTAGTGACAATTGTATTCTACTCTGTCGTCACCACACAGCCGTGTTTGTTTATTAAAAAGCCTTCGTTAAAACTACTTTTGTCTGAAATAAGTCAAAAGTGGTTTTGACCGGCTACGAGATTTGGCTGTAACATATTATTACAATAATAAAAAATGTATGCATTTAATCCTAAAGTGACAAACAGAATTGGCAAATTATTGAACTTATGCCTATTTATTTCCAAAGGGCAGAGGTGAATTATTAGCAAATTATGTTAGGTCCAGTTGTAATAGTACCTTTAATGTGGTGGGGAGCCTATTGCCATCTGCCCATTACTCATCGCTGTCTTAACCCTCAGTAGTACTACGACACCCGCGGGTTAGGCTGGGGGATGATGACAATTGTATTCTGCTCTGTATTGTCCAAAACCAGCCACCAAAACCAGTCTGTTAATGTTAGTTAGGTATATTAAAAGCGTAGGACGCGTGACACCAGATTTTAGTTCAAGATAAGTAGAATGTTTACCGCAACGGTGCACTTACTCAAGATTATGGCTTGTTATACTGATCTGTTTCAGGATAAGAAAAATAACGTGAGGCTTAAATAAAAATTCTATGTTGCAAGGGAAACAAGCGTAGGTATAGTAACAATTGTAATAGAGGAGTGAAATAATATTATACGGTCAACGGCACTCTATCTGCCGCACTCGGAGAGGTCAAATAGCGCCAATAAAATAGTTAAAAACGGCAAACTGTGAAATTGTTGTGCTGAACTAACTTTTAATAAGACAGTGAACATCAGATAGCCAGGCTCGATCCCGGGATAAAGCTACGAACGCCTGTGGTGGCGAGATTCGAGGAGTTGAACATTTGGAACATCTGGTGAGTCGTTGGTGGCATTGAGCCCATTAACTGTTTGTTTTACTGCCGCACTCAGAGACGTCAAATAACGTTAATGAGTACTTAACGTCAAAAAATGACAATTCCAAACGATGATGATGAGTATATTTCTTTTATCTAAGTATCTTTTACTGCCGCACTCAGAGACGTCAAGTACTTAACGTCAGAAAGTGACAATTCAAAACTAGTCGCTATTCTTCCCGGGTCTAGATTTGAATGAAAATGTTTGGCATTAAATACTCATTAAAGTTAATTGACGTCTCTGAGTGCGGCAGTAAGAGGCTAGCCAAAACTGTAAAATTTTCTTAATCAATGGTCAACTATAACTTGTTTAAAGTACAGTATAAAGTCGATTGAGAAAAATTACATTTTATGGTAGCCTGACGTGCTGTTTATTTTGTCTTTGTCTGTTTTTTATTTTGTCTTGTACGTAGTCTGTTTAAAAAGTATCGCAAGTATTTTTTGTTTTTTCAAAAATGATTTATTTATGAATATCTATTTTGTCCTCTTCAAAGTACACCAGCGGGCCTAGCAAGGGGACGTGGACAAGTCTCTCTCCATCACTTGACAGTGTTTTATCTCGGCAATTAGTGGGAGTTGAAGCGAGAGGAAAAGATTTTTCGTCCCCCGAAAGAGATGTGTCCACGTCCCGTGCTACGGGGGCTGATATTATACACTTGTGCCAACGTTTTCTCCAATCATTTCATTTCAGTTTCAACACCCGCGTCTCGTCACCTTATACCAAGTCGATCGGCCGATGCCGACTTTTCTTCTTGTGTGGTATTTCATCTGGCGCCCCTCTTGTCCTGGACATCGCACATAGGGGCGGCTCGGCCCTGGTCCCATGTAATAGGGGCAAAAATATGGTCATTTCCATGCGTATTGCAATTTACAGAGAACTTTAATTAATTTGCCTTGTACGAAGCTCACGAGAGAGGCAGGGGTGGTGACAATTGTATTCCACTCTGCCGTCACCACACTTCTTGGCTTATATGGCAAACAGAAGTTTGCGTTCCCATTAAACGCAAACTTTTAGAATTTTGAGCTTTTGATAACGTTAGCTTTTGATAGAGTTATCAAACGATGTTAAATTCTACTTCCTATTTGTAATAGTAAGCACTGAAAAGTTATCATCAGAATTGGTTAAAGGTCTCTGTCGTGACTCGTGACTAACAGGTATCCACATATATTATCTACTTATAATTCTCAACGTAAAATATTTGTAAAATTAATTTTGTTAAGTGTCACCCTTCCTGGTCACTGAATAAATCGATTCTGCATCCTTCTACATCCTACTTCTTGGATTCAGAAGGTGGTCCCTCAATCGGTCGCCACAAGTTCACATCAAGCGGTAACTGCAATAATCCGGTAACTTCGACTGCATTCCAAACAAAAAGAAACGAATGCCACTGATACCAAATTACGCTCCACAACAAACAGCTGCACCTCAACATCGTTACGCGGAGCACAATGCAAAACTCTCTTTTTCCAACAGATTTGGCGCCACCGAAACCGGTTATTTCACTTTCCACGGCCAGTCCAAGCTGTTATAGCGAGCAAATCATCCGCCGAATGAGTCAGAACGATAACTTTTTTGGATGCTTTCTCCCACACCTGTCGAAAGGGGCACGGATCACGGATGCGATCACTTTCCACTGGGGAAATGGGACCAGTGTTTTGCATGGCCTTGATTCGAGTTGGCGCGGCGACCGGCGGAGCGCCGGCCTCACCAGCCAGTCTTTGCTGGCGAACCGCGCGAATCACACGTACCGACCCCGCGTACCAAGCTACGAGCACGCGACGCGAGTGCCCGACTGTGAAGTGAGACAAGTGACTTGTTACTCGCAATACGCGGGATAATTGGACCAGAGAAACCCTGGAGCGCGGCAACTTCAACAAGAGGTGTGTCTTTTGGTTTTCGCGCGCTCGCCGATTGTTTTCTTTTGGCCGTGTGTGCCACATGAGTGTGTGCCGATCAACAATTGATATTTGGATTTGAATTTGATCATTATAATATAAATGTTAGGAAAATTAGAAGAAGAAAATTTGTGGTTAGAAAATGTTCGAATAATTATAGTGTTGCTGAATGTCGGCCGAGTGGTATAGGCATCTGCCCGGATCGCAGAGGACGCGGGTTCGTTTCGTTCGTTTTTCGAACTTTTCTTACCACAATATTCTTTATACGATCAACAATTGGAAAACACTTTTATGTCCTCGTCGTTGCTCTACAGAAATGCCAGCGTTCGTGCGCGCTGCACTCGAGTTTTTATGTTGTTCGAGCGAAATTGTAAAAGTTTATGCGTGTCGTGCCACTCTGAGACTGTGATTGAATAGATCGTTATCGTTAAGTTGTTTAATGTTCATTCCATTATTGGTACTTATTTATTTCAATCTGTTAGTACTCTCTGTTCGTCGGTCTCGTGACATGGTCCTTTCAATGTTTTCAATACACAGAATATGCTTAATGACGTCGGACCGGAAGACGAAACATGCTGCGCTGACCCTAGATAAACTGGGAACAAGGCAGGAAGATGATGATGACTTAGAAAGTAGTTAAAGTTGACTTTCATAATATTTTGTTTTGGGCCGTAAATCATTGAAGGTTGACATCCAAATTTTGGCGCGCGCAAATTTTATCAGTTTCCTTCAACTTTATTATCGCATGCAAAGGTAAAATTAGTTTCCAGTTTAAGATTGGCTAGCTGGGGAGCTAAAGACGCTTTGATTGTTAGCGTAGCAAACAACGGGATAGCTTTTTCACTGCCAAATTACTTAAAATTTCAACGGAAACGTATAATATTTCCGTTAAAATAAACAATCAGAATTTTAACTCTCTTTCCAAGTTCGGCAAATGGATCAATTTTCCAGGGAAGAGACGCGCATGGTTGGGGATATTTCTCCCCCAGGGATCACAAACCGATCCGAAATTATCGGTTCTGCTGTTCGAAATTATCGGAATTATCGGTCCCGCATCCTGGCTTGGCTTCCTTGAATTTAACCAGATCGTTGGTCCACCTTACGGACTTACAACACTGCAGACTTGGCCAACGAATAATCTTCAAAAATAAGAAGGAGGCGTTCTTTTACGAAACAATCTTGAAAATGTTGCGAAAATCTATAAATTCTTGCGGTAGCGATGGATTCCAGTGACAACAAACAAATCCCACCGAGCTTCTCCATGGTTCGGCAGGCACGTACAAATAATGGAAGTTGACTGTAGAGCACTTTAGGCGTGAATAAAATTAAAAAAGCACCGGGAGATAAATAGTGCGGTGGAGATAATTAGTGAAGCAAGAAATATTTACAAGTGCCTCAATTTTTATTTACACTCACACCTATCATCTAGCCCAAAGTAAGTAGCCTAAGCACTTGTGTTATGGATACGTGATGACGGGCATAATAAATGTTGAAAATATACTACATAAACATATACACAACCATGACTCGGAAACAAACATTTGTGGTCATCACAAAGTTTAAATTATTGCATGGGTAAAATTACCGATTCATCTTTCCTACGTCTTACAAGGCGACTAAGGGTAAAGTAAGCGACGAGTAATGGGCATCAGCGTTACTCTCACACCATCTAGCAATATACTCCGATTTATGGAACCGTTAATAGATTCACCTCAAACATGGGACCTAACCTTATTGGCGAAGACTGGGTGTTAATACGTCTTCATCTTCTTTTTCATGGAGGGAATAGGCGTAATTTATGTATGTATGTGAAAATTAGCCTTTGCTCCTCTGTGCTAGCCGAAGCCGGGTGAAGACTCAACGTTGCAAAATTCTACAACTTAAAGGAGGCTGAAGAATGGAGGATAGAAATAGTGCTTGAAACTGATAGATCTTGTCTGATGCATTTTGTCATAACTTGCTTTCGAGTAGCCAATCGCAAAGGGAATATTACTTCATTTAATGCTTCACTATTAGTCCCGGTTACATTTGTAGTCGTTAATACCCTCGGAACCTCTCTGGGCCCAATCATAGCCTATTTCCACTATTCTTGAATGATGTGGCCTAGAATATGTCCCCACGTGATAATATATTAAAGAAAGATCTTTGAGACTTTTGACCTTTGGTTCAAAAGTTGATTGGTATCCGTATGACTGTCTGCAGAGGAAAAATTATAATCAGTTTAAACAATATTAATAGAATACATCGCTTCTTAAATGCAAAAGGTAAACTTAATAAAATCATTTCTGCAACAATAAGTCTTATTGTCCTAAATTTAGAACACACAATGTTGCTAAGTTTTGTTTAAGTTGCGCCTCTCTTGTATTGAATGAGCTTATTATCTAACCCGATACATGATCCACGTGTCAAGCGTTTACGACGCAACAAGGAAATTACGTAAAATGTTTTTTTAGTTTGGACATGAATCTATTTCGATCGGTATTTGTTTTTTCTATTAAATTTGATATCCTGTTTGACATTCTAAAAGAAAACCTTATTAGACACTTAACATACCCTTAAAATGTAAAACGTTGCTAAACGATAATGAACTTTTAAGATCGACGGCATTAATAATTCAACTCTAGAAAAAATTCGTGTAGTAGTCCAATCCTATAATAATATGCAGTTAACTTTCTTTAATTTGAGTCCCATTTACATTAAATTGGTAAATTTAATAATGTTCTTATATGCTTGTTTTTAATTTCTAACGAATAATGAAAGTCACAGAACTAACCTTGTTGTATGATGTTAGCTAGCTATCTAGTCCTGCGAGGTTTTTGGTGTGTCACAAGTACCTAACCCTGTAAAGTAAAAAGCTAATCTGTTGTCTGTACAGATGCCGGCTTGTATGACAGGGCACTAAAGTGCCTTGTGAGTCTACATATGATGCTGACTGCACGCACAACTCCAGAAAACTCTTAACAAAGAAAGAAACCAATCTTTATTGATAGCAAGCTCTCATTTAAGTAATTCAGTTTTAAAGAATCGCCCGCCCGAGACTTTACTTAACATTGTTTAAGTTTGCGAGGTCCTTAAATCATTATTAATTACCGAAGGCTCCAGTCAAACACGGCGGAGTTGTGAAACGGAAATTAATTTTGCTTTGATTATTTCCCTTGTTGGTAAGTTTTATTATATTGAAATTAATTTAACCCATTTTCTTGACGCGTTCCACTGTTTCGGCGTCATTAGGCGTCAAGTTGTTGTTGCAGTAATTAATTGTCTTCTAACTTGTCACACTGTTATTAACTAAATAAATAATCTCGCAAAAGCTTCATTAATTCCAATCTTCAGAATAAATTGTCAGCAACACAGTTTCATTTATTCCAACAATCTTCAGAATTGACTTAGCAACAGAGTTATGTATACAACGTTAGTATTATAGTTATAAAGGCCGTGAATACATAAATCAATATTTCTTTCATAACACAAAGAACAAAAATACAATTTGAAACTAGAGGAAAGTATAGAGGAAGTATGAAATCGCTCTGTTGTGTTTCTCGCATCGCGTAATGCCGATATTTCTCTTTACAGTGTTACATTATTTTTTACTTGGGAGTCCGCGGGGAATCCCTTTGTTTATACCTTCTTCTTCTTCCTTCCCTATTCAGCAGTTATTTGCGGACAGTCAAGTCTGATTTGCGTCATACTGTGCTAGGATTTGGCTAGGTTTTTATAGCTGTGCCTGCCTGACACGAACGCTGTTGAGGTTTACTCGGCACTTCGCGAGGAACCATAGGTGTGATGTAATGTTTTCTTATATTTGCACGAGCACTACACATTTGAAATAAAACAACTTTTACGGATAAGACTCGCGTATAATTTGGTGTTTGGCATATTAATTATTTAACCCGACGTTTAAGAGTCTCTTTACGGGGGGACTAAAGAGTCTCTTTACGGGGGGACTAAAGAGTCTCTTTAGTCCCCCCGTGACCACGGCCACTGTAAAGTGATCGAAACGTCGGGTTAAATAATTAATATGCCAAACACCAAATTATACGCGAGTTTTATCCGTAAAAGTTGTTTTATTTCAAATGCATAGGTGTGATGGTTCTGATGGTTACAGTCCAGAAATCTCCCTTACGATACCCACCCGGTGGTGAAAGGGGCGTTGAAGACTGTATTGTCACTATACGGTTGTTTATGCCGTTGTTTATGTTCATTCCTAATACGGACTCGTAAAAACAATACTTTTTACATTGCTGTTTCATTTGGAAAGTGGTCGTTAATATTGAAGTGATTTCCTGAAGTAAACAAAGCACTTTTATTAAAACCAAACATCATAACTGTGAGACCTTCGCGTCTGTTTTGTTTCACAATAGGTAAGTACTCATGTTTGTTTATTTAGTAGGCAAGTTTCGGTAATATTGGCCAAATCATTGGAAAAACATTTATTGAATAAAATATGAATTTTTCTGTGAATTGGGTGGCCTGGTATTAACAGGACATTGATCTTTCGTAGCAATTAATTGATGGGTGCGATTTATGTTAATGGTTTCAAAATAGTGCTAAATTGTGATGAATGGGATACAATTTATATTAACCAATTTTTTCGACTTATTTTTCTTTGTAATGTATTGCCAATTTATCCCATCTCAAATCCATTAACGTTACCATTAACGTTACCAATGAAAAGTATTTTCTGATGGCATTATAAATAAGGTATCTTTTTCAGAATTCCATTTATGGTTTTTAACACTAACTGATAAATACAACGCCATATTAAAGTTTCTTGATAAACTAGGCTCACTTATTAAACTTATTAAATAGGTACTTATTAAGTTTCAAAACGACACAACACCAAATAAATCACATCCAAATTTTAGTCTTTGTCCTTGAGAATATGAATCAGAAAATGTAATTATAATTATTTTACCAAAAGAAGGCTCTTAGATGTAAGATTATATCTATCTAGATCCAGAACATAAGAATATTGATTTAAACTTTGCTAGGTAAAGAACATGTGCCTAGTTTCCCTAGTTTTATTGATGGCTGGCCTAATGGGGACATCAGCGGCTGACAGCGTCGCCTTAAACCCTAAGCAATGGAAGGCACACGAACGTGAAAACGAAATTGACGAGGACTTCTCTTCCATTCTATCAACAACAACTAAGGCCACATGTTTTTAAAATAAAACCCTCTTTGCGGGCATTTCACTAGCTGATTTTCCCAATATGTTCTACAATTTTAATATTATAGTTGAAAAACGATTGGGAAAATTTGATAGATTGTGGTATCTCCACAGTACAGAATACCACTAAGGGCCTGTTTCACAATCGACAAGTATGTTCGAAGTAGCTTACTTTGCAGTTCAATTGACATATATTTCATATTACAACTGTCAAATGATCTGCGAAGTAAGCTATTTAGTACTTACATGTCGATTGTGAAACAGGCCCTAAATGTTACAAAATTTGTCCAGTGTTAAAAATAACCTGAATATTTGAATATGAAATCGTTCTTGTCGTAATCGTATCGTTCTTGAAGATTACCTGAAACCGACGGGCATACATAAAGACATTATTGAGATTAGATGAAGCGAAAGAAGAATGTAAGGATCGTAGCAAGAGGAAAGAAATACCCCTACTAGCCCTGTTGGAGAAAGGCGTGACATTATTATGTTACTATGTATGTCTTATAAATGTAACAATGACGTCATTGTAAAGTTTAGGGTTTTTTACAAGAGGCCCAGTAGGCGTATGCCCGGTTGACCCCCTTTCCCTATGTGGGCCCTTACTTTGTATCGGCCAGGTGAGCAGGCTCAACAAAAAAGGATTCTGCACTTTTGTTGCGTTTGTTTGTGCAATTCTTTTGTTTTCCGACGTGCCAAGACATGACGGTGTTTCTCTTTGGAGCGAAAAAGATTCTCGAGATGTCTCGAAAAATGCACGAAGACAAAGCCTCTTGGACTTTGTCTTTGACTGGGGACCCTTCGTCTTCGTCTGTCCTCGCTGAGAAATGTAACAATTGGTGTTAGGCACACAACCCGTGGCGACATCCTCAAACTTAATATCATTTTAAAAATCAAGCAAAATCGATATCTGTTTATTAGGTCCACCACTCTTACAAACATACACATACATACACACTTACACACGGATACATAAGTAACGCCCTATGCCATCCTATTGCCAAGTACTCATCAAAGTTAATTGACGTCTCTGAGTGCGGCAGTAAAAACATACTGAGATTCAAGTATCCGGTCAATGACAATTATAGCCTAACCCCCTATTACATGGGACCTAAAATATTAGGGTAAATACACCTCCTACAAAATATGTTATTGGTATACGCCGGGCGATCAATCTCTTCTTTAGTCGATTTTTACGGAGAGCTCGTTAGTTTTTCGCTACCAGGGCTAGCATAAAAGGTTTTATAATTCAATTTAGAAAATTTTATTAATCGTTTCTTACTTTCACTACACAGCCAACATTATGTTAAAGTCATTACCTTTCGTATTTGGAAAATTACGTAAAATGTAGAGCCAAATTTCGTAATAAAGGAAGGCCTACCTACCCTTTTAATGAAAAGCATATACACCTACGCAATAAATTCAGACATTTTATTGTGCCTAAGCCTGAAACGAAAAGTATCATAAGTACAATTAAATCTCCATAATTACGTATACAAATTGAAATGGACTCAGACAGGACCATATTAAAATGAGCATCCGCAAAACAATGACTGTCGCTGATTCTTCTCAAATTTCGACTCAAAAGTTATGCGTGTTAGATTCAAATTCGTGCATGCACATATGTGTGTACTTACGCGATTAAATTAAACAATGGCATACCAAAATCCATTGTAGCACACATATGGAGGTGTGGGTGGTTGAAACGCTGCCAGATTCGACATGATAGATCTTAACGAAGTGGGTTTAAGTGTTAAGGTCGGGAGTTTTATTTACTGGCAACATTCCTATATTAGTATTCCGTGCATTTTTAAAGTCTTGCCAGAATTGTAGCTTTTAAGAGACAATGAGCGAGAGCATGTTGCTTTTATATTCGTATAAGATGAATAATGTTACTTACAATGAAAATTAGTTCAAGATAAGCAAGGATTAGCTTCTTAATAAGGCATTAAAGCTACGTTACACCTTGCTCTTCCAACCTTGATACCAAATTATTTTGGGTAGATGAATTTAAAAAAAAACGTAAATTTTCAACGCCTAGCAAGCACAACTTTTCGAAAATAGATTATAGAAATCCTGCATTATTCACCTCTAATAACATAATCTCAAATCAAAAAATCCCCAACGATATCATAAAAAGAAAAGACAGAATCATCAAAAAATATATATTTTATACTAATTCTTTTTAAAGACAAACAAAAGTCCTGCTTGAACGAAATGTTTGATGAAGCAGAGAATATTTTAGACATGCTTGACAGCTTGGAAATGTATCTTTACCCGAGTCTGACTGAAAACAAAAATTGTTTCTATTTTCTACTATTTAATTTGATACAACACCTATGCCTGGTACATAGTTTATACGTATAATAAATAAAGGACTTTTTTGTTCAGATAATTGAGTCCTAAAGTAAGAGTTATTATTGAATGACTCTTGATTATAATTAAGCTGTTTTCTAATTTCTTTTTTCTGTAATGCTAATGTTCGACATGGTATTTTTAACAATGTATCTACTTCTTCTTCTTCTCCCTGCCTTTGTCTCAGTCTATTTGGGGTCGGCGCAGTATGTTTCCTCTTTCATTGATATCGGTCAGACGTCATCAAACCATCCACTCGATATCATCCATCACACCGTAATGGTGCTAGTGATGAATGAATGTATAAAAAAGAAACGGAAAAGACCATGTCGAGAGACCGATGAATGCAGAGAGTGATTGGAATGACAATTAACATTCCAATTCATATACTGCTCAAGGTTTCGGCTTAGGTTTAACAATGTATCTACAAAGGTATTGGTTCTGATTTTTTTTTCATATTAGTTTTTTTCTCTGTTTTTATTTGTGTGAATGTTATTGAGCAGCAGTAGTGTAATCTGGCCACAAAGACCATCATTATAACGATTGAACAAATTGCCCAACGTTCGCAGTGGCACAACCAAACTCATTAAAGGTACGCGGCGGAGTAGAATTTGAGATCGCGTGGTTAGACCCTATTAAGGCTTCGATGCATTCTATCGGGTGGAACAGCTTTGAATTCAGCTAGTTTACAGTCAGACCGAGCAGTGATAATTTTGTACATATATCTCAATACAACATAGTTTCATTAATAATAATTTGCATTCAAGATATCACGCAATCTTTTCTTTCTTTTTAACAACGTCATTCAAACTTCATTGTAATTCGATAAAATTTGTGTTCTTATTTAGATGTATTAAAAAATCGTATAAAAAAATCACAAACTAAGTTTATTTACATTTCGTATATCTCTGCTTGAAATGAAATGTTTAGGTACACCTCGTTGAATTGCACAGTAAGGAATTGAAATGTCAATGAGTCCAAAATCCCTAATAATAGTAAGTAGCTTTTAGTGGAGTCACACGACTGAGGTGACGTAATAGAACTTGTGTTTTGGTGATAAAAATAGCTTGCGGCAACCCTGGTAGTAAACTAACGTATCAGAATACTGTTGACATTCCACTCATAAACAATACGTTTTGCTTTCATTCTCGGCGCGTACATACATACAAGGAGTGTAACTTTCTACACAGCTCTGCTTTCCTGTTACCAACGCACTGATAGGTATTATAATTTATATAAAAATTAGGGTCTAGCTACTTTGTGTATGAGTAAAGTCTAGCCATGAGATCAGAAAGAACAACAATGAGTATAACGCTATTATGATCTCTCTCTCTCTCTCTCTCTCTCACTATCTACATCATCTACATACGGACTTTACGGCTGTAAACTATTCGATTTTAATTTTAACATTATATAAATGTTAGAAAAATTTGTACAAAGAAAGAATTAATGAATAAAAGAAAGAATTAGTTTTTCTAACCACCAATATTCTTTTTACGGCTGTAGTTGATTTTATAAGGGACATAACATAATGTAACAAAATGTGTCAGAATCCAAAAATCCATTAATTCACGTATTGTCCCCTAAAATGTACCACTAAACCTATGTCAAGACACTAGCTGCGCTCTACAAAAGCTTTGATAAAAAATCATATCGGTTTAAATTTGGGAAATTATTGCTGAATAATTCCCTATAGACCCGTGCACCGCAGTAGTGAGAACATTGAAGGGCTAATTAAGATGATGACTTATATTATTGCATGGAAAGTCAGAAGAAAGAATGGACCATAATCCACCACGCTGGCCGAGAATTGGTGGGTATTAACAACTGCAGATGCGCCGGGCCAACGGCTTAACGTGCTTTTCGAAGCACGCAGGGACTCTATATGACTGTTTTGTGCGTTGACGGATTGTAAACTTCGTTTAGATTTTTCGACGACAGGACGAGTACTATGCAACTATAGTATTGAGCCCCTCACTTAATAAATGGATCTTCCAAATATTCAATCACTAGCAACATTGACTCGTAAATACACATAGTTTTCCCACTTGTTCAAACTTTACCATTGTTAGCTATTTCCGATCCATTTTGGTCAAATGTAAAGCTGTCAAGATTTAAATTACTTCTAAGGTTTGAGTGTTTCTCTAGAGAATATAGACAGTCAGCAGTGAATCTGGCAAAAAAAAACCAATTCGACCATTGTTTTTCAACCTTAATATATTTGGTGTAAAGAACAAAAGTTATATCAAGTTATTTTCAAAGCTTACCGTGGATCCTATCGTACGTTTCCTGTACAAATTTTGTACAGAAAACGTACGAGATTTCGTACTACAAAGGTTAAGCAGCATTATGCCTCCTCTCCTTTATATACGCCAAGTATATAATATCAAGGAAACAATGTGAGATATTGCATTTCTTTTATGAACATATAAGCCTTAACTTAGTAAAGACGCCGCGAAGTAATGTTGCGGTAACCCTGAAAGTAGATGCTTATGGCTTGCCAAAACAACGTGCCAAGTATGTATTTGTTTCCATGACTATTTTATATCGTATTTTATTTTATATCGTATTTAGCTTTAAATTTTAAAATCAAATCAGAGAAATAAGAGATTATTATCCCCTGAATACAGAAACGCTACTTAACAAATTTTGAGCACTGTTTAGAAAGTAAAGTGGACAATATATGTCAGAATTTGCATGAAATAACGACAAATTTAACAATACTTATATGTTAAAAAGGACTCACACATTGAGTAGCGTTTCTGTATTCGGGGGTAAGAATTTAACAGCTGACGGGATTATAATATAGTTTCCTTTACATTGGATAGACGCAGTATTTTCATTGTGTCCTCCATCCCGTTTTGTACCAAGGATCCCTCTCTGTCATCACTCCAGCCTAGGACACTCCCAAGAGGGACTCCTATCACTTCCCAGTATGGCCCGCGGCGCAGATCCTTATCAATAATGTAGTTTGATCGAAAAATGTATCCTGCAACACACAATAGCTGATACGGACGGGAACAGTATTGTGATACTTGTACTACCTACCAGACAAATAAACAGTCATTTCAATGTAACAAAAAAAAACGATATAACTGCATTCAATTTTGACATTGGCTTTTTAATATAACCGCCTGGCCATTGGTTAAATATTGTGAGCGTGGCTAGAATTAAAAGTGAATGTGATGAAATGTTTTATAGAACATTTAACGAAACGTGCCCACCTTGTAGCAAATTGGGTCTTAAAAATACATTTAAATATTGTAACGCAACAAATCTGTTACTATTATAATATGGCTATAAGTGCTTGTTTAAAATATTGTAGTAAATTTTCTAGTGACAATAAACTAATTCATGTTATCATTTGACTCTTTAAGAGACGTTTATGGGTTTAATTAAACCAATTCTGGACAAAACAACCGAATCGGTCCGAATCTGTTTGGAACTAAAATCATTACTCAAGACGTTAATAGCACGAATTAAGGTTTGCAACAGAAACCACAGCTTCCAAATAATTATAAATTGCCGAGCGCAATCTTGAAGTTCAAAGGCGAACCTTACATTCCAGAAGCTTAAAGCTTCTCTGGCTTAAACTTGGAAGTTTGCTTTGTAGTGTTTCTGAAACCAAAGATTTAGATAGACCTCAATCTTCATTTGAACAGTATGAGGAATAGTGCGGAAATAAGAAGCGTACCGGAAATTAAAATAAAATAAATTGAACTTGGTGTATTACATATTACGAAACATTTTACATTACCAGAACAAAACTATTCTCCAATGTAATTAGAATAAAGATAATAATGTTCTCCCAAAAATATTAACTACACAATCAATGTATAAAGTTCTTTCAAGAATGACTGACTGAAATATGTAGATAAATTCTGCAGTCCTCCCTCGGAAAACACAGAATCCGAGGGCTCCCGCGAAATAAATGCAAAAGTGTTGGCTCGATGGTCGCTTTTCGATATTCTTTTATTCTGTTCATCATTGCTGTAACAAATTGGAATAGAAATTGAGTTCTGCGTCAAAGAGAGACTTTATTCTCAAAAATCATTTTATTGGAACGATAATGACATGTTAATATTTAATGTTCAATGTAGAGATAGTGCTATGTGTTGATCTCATTTTCAGTGGTATACAGCGAAGTAATGTGTAGTAATTATTACGAACATACATAAATACACAACTCATACCTATATATCCATTAAGGGGTAGAGGGGCAGAGGTGTATCAACACCCACGTTCCGCCAACTATTTTCAGTCCCATATTATTATATGGGGCGAGCATATTGCAATTATAAAGAACAGTCATTTTTCATTCCTACTTAACCAGGCAGAAAATATGAGGTGTTTTTATATTTATGTATTACACAGCGGCGAAGTTTCCCTTCAAAGGCTTTCCGCTTCAAAACTGTAATTGCCTTCGCTAATAGTGTTAAAGTTTAATGAGGGATTCGCGTGAAACGAGAAGGTTTTTAGCAAACTCGTCCGTAAAAAGGGAATTCGCGACGGAATACACGCTTTTTCCTAACATAGGTACTACATGACACAGGTAATTTTTTTACCGGTGTGAAATTCTCAGCGGGTGGCATTCGCGGGAGTCGAGTGCGCTTTAAGCCCTTTTCGCTTTGAAAAGAGCCCGTTTAAATTGAAAGGTTCTCGCGCACATTTCCACTAATTATAGCTTTACCAAGTTCTTCGTCGTCTCCAAGTTCTTGCTCAAATTGGAACACGGACGCGATTGAACTAGAAACAAGCACAGCAACTGGAGGTACCTGTTTGTAATTGGTTTTGGCTGCTTTAATTGAAATGAGATTGAGGGGATTCGAATTGATTATTTTATTTGCTTCTGAGAGAGTGGATGGGTTGATGACGGCTGATCGTAATAAATGGAAGAGGAAACATAATGCGCCGCCCACATTGGAAACAGGGCAGGGTGAAGAAGATTTACTTCTGACAGCTGTAATGTTGTTAACGGGACTATATGTCAACAAAGTTATGTGTGAAGCTCTCAGTGATTTATTAAAGTAATGAGCATATTAGTGTATTTAAATGTAGTGTCGGTTTTTGACTGATTCATAGTTAATTATTACAAAGAAAATCCTAGGAGCATTAAAATAAAGCGTTATTATAATTTCATCAAAAATAAAAATTAGGTAAACACTTTTCGCTATAGAGAATTAAAACCCTGGGGTGGATTAATAATTACACCTTAAAACTAACACATAAATTATTACTTTAACTAGAATTCGGTATATTTTGAACAAATAAGTTTCACGCAATATACCAAGTATATACTTCAAATATTTGAACAATTTATTGAAATTCGAAGTTTCTAAAGTTTTAAGCACATAAAATTGAGTTAGCGCGAGGAACGCTGAAACTATTCTCGACAATCAAGCTCTTCTATAGTCTGGGCAATCAACGTTTGAATTCACAATACCAAGTGATGGGTATCCTCTGCATCACGCAACACAAAGAACCTCGGCATCTTCTTGGATATTATTCTGTTTGTATAACTTTCAATTATGACGTGTTAGTATAGTATCTTAATTCATATACTTTCTCCAATTTAAGCAGTACAATAGTAGATCATTCATGCGGCAACAAGATAATCCATCCGCATTTTAATTGGGTACCTACGCCCGTCACGCCTTTCATTCAGATCCCCTGAAATGAGGTATGTAAATTTATTAATGATGCAGTGCGATGCTATGAATATCTGTTGTTACATTCACTGCGTTTAGTCATGCGTGCTCGTTGCTTCTTTGTGTTATTTATATTATTCATTCCATTCACGCATACCCATTTACAAAACATCTGTATAGCGAAGTTTTCAGATTTGCGGAAGGTCTAATAAATATATTTTATTAATTATTACGATGTCGACTTGTTTTTTTTTCTTTTAATTTTATTATTATTCATCATTATTACTAAATTGCTGCCGTCTGTAAGGTGTGCATCTTGATAGTATAGCTGAAAACTCTAAATTTAATAAATAGAAGTTTCCTTATACATTATTTACTTCATTTAGAGCTTTTGGTCTAAAGTAGTAAACATTTAAACTTTTCTTCCTTCGGTACTGATTTCGTTTCGTTTTTAGATTTAGATTATATATTATAGATTATTTAAATTATAGATTTAATTAAGACTCAATACTTTCTACACCAAACCATCATATTTCTACCACAGTCTAAATTAAGTTCCGATCAACCTAAATCGACACTTTAATAAAGGGTAAAAGATTATACTATTGTCTCCAAATATTAAATACAACGTTTAAACGTCCTAACGTTAAACCAGAAAAGATTCTGCTGACGAGACTGTTTGCGCTACTGTTTTTCCCACCTTAATTCCCACCTAACACAAAGGGTGGCTAAGCGAAATTCTTTCATCAGAATATCCGATAAATAAGGTTTCAGAATACGCGATCATTAGAGAGGTGTTCAGTTCCTCGACTAAAGTGAGGCTCGTAAAATATCGATTATCGGGATGGTAACACGTAATAATACAAGCTTGCGCTTTAATGTCAACTATACATTTATCAATAAGTTTATCGAGTGATGTGAATAAATTGAAAAGCTTTGGAAGTAGCATATATCCAATGGACCAGACTATATTTTGGGCATTTTAGTATCAGTTATTAGATATAACTGTTCTCGATTATTGAGACGTTGCAGTCAGCTTTAAAGTCGTTGTTTACAAACCTCTACCATTTTCTTGTGGGGCAGCATAATTTATATACTCAAGACATACCCTATATATAGTATACCTACACATGTACTCCATACGCAAGAGATATAAAAGCAAGTTAGACACAGAACATAAAATACCTAACGAGTACAATACTTCAGTCTTTTTACAATTATTGCACTGCCATTATAGTAGTTTCGTCTCAAAATCTGTTAAATACAGCTATCACTAATGAAATCTACTTCTTTTATGAAATAAAGGAAATGACTCTCTCCAACGGAATGGAATGAAAAATGAAACCTGTCTTTACTACAGTAGCCGATGATAACGCTCCATTACCTCCGATATTAAATTCCGAGCATTTGGAAAACACTCCAACAATTGGATTTCGAAGAAAGGTATTCGCAATAATGCCGTCGAAACTTGCGTATTATAATTTCTATCTCATAACCTTTTAACCTGTCTGGCTAGCATGACCACCGAAACGCGATATGATAAAGACATTTATCGCTTTGAACTGTAATTAAAGGTGATGATGATGGTCAAACGATGGATTTTTGCCAGTTCTAAGCGTTAAATGGCTCTATTATATCATGTTTCTGTGGTCATGCTAGCCGGGCAGTGGCCCTAGCCAAGTGGCCCATCTTTTCGGACGCATAGAAAGCAAATGTATGAAACGACGTATTACAGAGAAAATAAAACGGCACTTTCATACTTTTGTATTCTATGCGTTCGAATAGAAAAGCCCTTTGGCCAGGCCCTCGGGTCTGTCTACGTTAAAATGTGCATGAAGCTTAGTATGGTCTAAGTCCATATGCAACGTTGTTTCACCGACTGGAAATGGCGGCCATTAAACTAAAATTTTGGCAAACCACCGCTTGTAATAAGTAATAATGACCTAGTTCCGAGTTGTTTTATTACTTACATAGTTGAGAGGACGCCAGACAACCAGAACCTAACATAGTTTCTCAGCTAATATTGCAATTACGGTCTAATATGAGATAAAAATGTAAAATAGGCAGTTATTATAGTAACGGAGGACAGAGCAGAATATTTTTGTCACCAAATTTTCTACCCGGGTGTTGTGCGAGGCTATATAAATTGTATAATATAGGTTGTAATTATACCGAGGATTACATACATAAATCATGCCTGTTTCTATATATTTTAGTAAAATCAGCCAATGAAAATCAGAGAAAATGTTCTAATAATTATGTCCGTACCATGAAGTATTAGAGCGATCCAAACGCGGCTGACAAAACGGGACGCCCCGCTCTACTCGACTTATATCGTTGTCTTACTTTAACAATGGGAATTGAGTACCGTTTAGAGTTGGTGGTAAGGCCCCTGGGCACTGGCGTCTTCGGCACGCAATCGCATTTTTTGAAACTTTTTCGAGTTCATTCCTTTATTAGTAATATTAATTAACTATTTTTTCTAAATTAATAATATTTTTTCATAATATAAATAACATTAACTTACTTACTAATATTGTTTAAAATATTAAATAACATAGCTTAAAAGCTCGAACGCACTCAGTCACTTTAGAACATGTAAAGGCTATCAGAAGTGATTATGATGTGCTAATGAGCGCCTTTGGGAAACTTTCACAACGAGACTCGGAGATTTGATGTCACACGCGATTCTTGTGAACTAAAATTAACGGGGTCAGCTGTCTGTATCACTGCAAATATTTTTTGATTTAGGCTCGAGTTCGCCAAAGCGTAAAATAAGCGATAATTATTTAAGGCCCGAGTTGACCAAGTCAGTTTTTGACAGTAATTCCAGCCGTGTGGTGACGGCAGAGTAGAATACAATTGTCACCACACCAAATCTCTCCCGTGGGTGTCGTACAAGGCGACTAAGGATAAAACAGTGATGAGGAATGGGCAGCAGCATTCCTCTTGTATCATCTAGCTATTACCTACTGCGACTTTCGTGCCCGATAAATGGCAATAGGCTCGCCACCTATTACATGGGACCCAACATAACTGGCGAAACGTGGGTGCTAGTTCACCTCTGCCTACCCCTTCGGGGATATAGGCGTGATTTATGTATGTATGTATTCCATACGGTAAAATGTTAAAATCTTACGGTTACATAATAAGCGTCTGTTTCTGTTTTGGAGTGCACTCCAGCCTTAGCGTCGGTTTTTGACATTTTATCGTATGGAAGATCTGTCAAAAACTGACGGTAATGTTTTAATCGCTTGTTTTACGTGTTGGAAAACTCAAGCCTTTAAATTGATCAATCAATCAAGGAAATATGATTGATAAATCCAGCTACATGGACATGAGCAGAGTAATGTTTAACACCTCTGCTTAAAAACACTAGAAATGGTTCAGATATAATTGAGTTATAGGTACCAATATTGAGAGCATCGTTATGTTTTTAAGTTTAAAATTAGCACAAACAAGAAGATGAAGTACAAACCATAGAACCGAACATTATGAATTACACATACTAGAAAACCTCAAATATTCAGTAGGTACCTCAAGTACCGCAAGTGTAAATTTTAAAATGTGTAAACGTTAGTATCGCTTCCCGGTAAAATTTTAGCAGATTAGCAGATACTATTGCTAAGGAAATAAAGTCGAGAATTGAAACGAGAATGATATTAGTAACGTTTGTAGATTTTAAACCTGAATCACAATTAAATTTTGCAGCATCTCCTTGCCAAATACCGACCCATATCATCAAACCACAGTAATTTCATAACAAGCCCTTCAACGTCCCCACTACTGGGACACTGGCCTTCTCTATTGGTGGAAGAATATAGGCAGAATGGGCCATACCTAACAATAACCCACCAGTGCATATTGGTGGGTATTAACGACTGCTGATACAGCTGGCACCAACGGCTTTAACGTGCGATCCGATGTACAGAGAAACTCGAGATAATATAAGTCACACCTGACCATAAAGTGAACTTTTCCGCCCGCTGCGCGTAAGGAAATAATGATCTGTATCTATGATTTTACTTCGGGCGACAAAAAAGAAAGCCTCAGAACGCATATTTATCGTCAAATACTTGCGATCAGAGCCATTCTTTGTTTTATCGCCCTTGGTATATAATCTACTATTTTAGTCACTGGCCTTAGCAAACATTGCTTAGTTTACGCATTCGCTGCGCTATCGAGCTCCTCCAGCCAAACACGGTAATACTAAACGCAAAACGTGGAATGTTTTATGACAATGGCTTGATATCATTTTCGGCTGAATCCGACATCACGTCATTCTGCCTAACGCACTGGAAATTGCAGATGGCTCATGTTACGCGTTAGTGTTACCTCACTGGCGTTTCTTTATTTTGGTAATTTGCAGGGGATTTGCAGACCTTTTAGAAATCCCCCTGCGGCGATACTCAGGGGATTTATTTTTACAAAAAGTCGATAAAGACGGAAGATTCCCTAATTGGATTTGTACATATACATACATACATACATACATAAATCACGCCTATATTCACGAAGGGGTAGGCAGAGGTGAACTAGCACCCACGTTTCGCCAATTATTTATTTATTTATTTATTTATTTAATCTTTATTGCACAATAAACAAATTGTTACAAATGGCGGACTTAATGCTAAAAGCATTCTCTCCCAGTCAACCACAAATTTTAAAATACACATTTGTCGGCGCTATGAGAAAATAAAACTACTTAACTAAAAATTAAAATTACCACAAAGAAGTAAAATATACCATTAACACATATTTTCATAGATATATTATAATAATTACTATTTTAAAATAAAATATATTTAAACATAAATAAACATACACACTTTACACATACCTACATAAATAAATAAGCTATATACATATACATATAAATAAGCTAATGATGTCAGTTTAGAGAATTTAGATAATAATCATAAGCCAATCTCTTAAATTCAAGCAGATTAGGTGCTCTACGGATATGCAGGGGTAGATCATTCCACAGTCGCGTAGCAGTGAGGGTGAAGGATTTCGAGACAAAAGTGGAATAATGTATAGGAACTTCAAGAGTGAGATTGCCGAATGAGCGAAGGTTACGTGGGTGAGAAGACCCCAGAAATTGAAACCTAGATTTCAGATATTCTGGGGCTTGTGGGTCAAAAAGGATTTTGAAAACAGTACAGACAACTCTCAGGTTCCTACGCTGTCGAATAGGAAGCCATTTAAGTTGTTTGCGATACGAAGAAATGTGGTCAAATTTACGTAGGTTAAAGATAAATCTAATGCCATAATTCAGAAGTCGATCCAGCTTATTTAAAAGATCTTGATTAGCATCAGAATAACAGACGTCAGCATAATCAATCGTGGGCATAACAAGCGCCTGCACCAACATAGTTTTCGTAGTGGACGGAAGAAAATTCCTAAGCCTATTTAGACACCTGATCGTGTTAGTGACCCGACGAGAAACATCTTTAACATGCACTTCCCAGCTGAGAGTTCTATCAATGTAAAGGCCAAGGTTTTTAACTTCAGACTGAAAAGGTATTATGTTACCGTTATAAGAAATTGGGCTGATAGACGACGAGTCCAATTTTCTTAATAGCCAAGAGCTACCAACGATAATAGCTTGACATTTAGTTGGATTCACATCGATACCATAGTTAGTAGACCATTTAAGGATGCTATCCAAATCATCATTCAGGTCTGCAATAACTGTGTTAAGATTTGCCACGTCTCCCTGAATGTAAAGTTAAATTATGTTAGGTCCCATGTAATAGGTGGCGAGCCTATTGCCATTTATCAGGCACAAAAGTCGCAGTGCATTGTTATTGGTAGGTGGTATAAGAGGAACGCTGCTGCCCATTCCTCATCACTGATTTATCCAATTGGATTTGTGATATTAAGTATCACTGAAGTCATATTATATTTAAATGATTGATATTATCTGTTTTTTGTGTGGGATGTCACACGTAACAGTTATTTAAGAGTGATCTCGATAAATACGATTTGCGTATAAATATTTATTAATTCCCACTAAGAATATTAATAGTGTAATCTGAATAGAAGAAGTTATGTGCATAATTTCCAACATCAATAATACTTTTTTTTAAACAAGGCAACAAGGCAACTACTGTTTTACATACATACATACATACATAAATCACGCCTATATGCCCGAAGGGGTAGGCAGAGGTGAACTAGCACCCACGTTTCGCCAGCTATGTTAGGTCCCATGTAATAGGGGGCGAGCTTATTGCCATATATCGGGAACAAAAGTGTCGCAGTACATTGCTAGGTGGTATAAGAGGAACGCTGCGGCCCATTCCTCATTACTGATTTATCCTTAGTCGCCTTGTACGACACCCACAGGAGAGACTTGGGGTGGTGACAATCGTATTTTACCCTGCCGTCACCACACGGCGTAGTGTTTTACATACATTTATATAATTATAATCATCGATTGTCAACCTTAACTTGGTAATAATAGATCGATTTTGTGCTCTATTATTACCAAGTTAAGGTTGACAATCGATTGAAGAAATCTGACAGTTATGGGTAGTCTGAAGTGCCGTTGACTGTACCTAATAATACTTGCTATTCGGAGAAAATGTCGGCACAAACAAGGAGAAGGCTTGATATTGATTGCGAGCCCAAACACAAGCCTAAACAAACGGACCAGTTTAATTAGTGATAGCGACGATGATCCAAGCTCAACAGAAATACTCAGCAAATTCGCCATGAGCGGCTGCTAAAGCGCGGGCCAGATAAGATTGCGCGCGAGGGGTGGCAGACACTGCTAGACAAACAAAATAGGAGACGAAGTTTTAGTTCCAATTTTGACCACGCGCGGACTTATCTGGCCCGCACTCTAAACAACAGATAACGTAGAATATTGTGGATAGAAAAAGTTCAAATAATTGTAGTCCCTCGCATTCCGGGCAGTTACATCATCATCATCATCATCACCAGCCCTTTAATGTCCTCACAGTAGGGGCACAGGCCTTCCCTATGGATGGAAGAATATAGGGAGACTGGGCCTAACTCATCACGCTGGCCCAGTGCGGGTTGGAGCCGGGACCACCGGCCTAATTAAAGTGCCTTCGCCAAGTGCCTTAAGCTTGGTCCTTGCTTAGTATATTGCTTGGTGGTACAAGAGGAACGCTGCTGCCCATTACTCATCGCTGTGCTTACTTAAAGTACGCGTTTTACGACACCCGCGGGAGAGATGGGGATGGTGAAAATTGTATTCTGCCGTCACCCTCCGGGCAGACGCCTACCTATAATGCCACTCGGCCAAACAAGACGTCAGTTAACTTGCCGAAACACTTGCCTTAACACTTTACGTTGAGCCAACTGAGACTATAATTTTTAGAAATTTTTCTAACCACAACTTTGTAAGTAAATAACTCAGTTTTACATTGAAAACTATATCCGTTTTGCCTGCTTTCTCTTATTTGTTATAATCATTAGTATATAGACGGCCGCATTGGTCGAATGCTCAGATTGCTGGGTATTAGCCAAGAGGTTCGAATCCTGGTAGGGGCAAACTTTGTGATGACCACAAATGTTTGTTTCCGAGTCATGGTTATGTTTATGTAGAATATTTTCAACATTTACATACATAATTATATTAAAAATATGTTCGTCATCTAGTATTCATAACACAAGTGCTTAGGCTACTTACTTTGGGCTAGATGATTGGTGTGAGTGTAAAAATATTTATTTATTATTAGTACAAACATTATCACCTGTGTCCAAAATTATTATAGCTTTCCGTTAGTATGTATGTACACATAAATTATTAGGTATAGCATCCGCGGACTTATTCAAAAATCCAAAACTTGTTTTGAACTTTAAGGCTTTTCCATTAAGGAGCAGTTTTGAGGAGTACCGAAAAACATAGGGCTCAATTTTCATCGCCATAAAGTGAACATCTCGCATTTACTACCGAAATAATTATTGCTGTCAATTTGAGAGGCTTTTTGGTGTTTTTAATCCCTCGCGTGATAAATCGAAGCCAAATCCATCGTTTGCGTAGTATAAAGCTCTCAGAATACGTATATACATTAGGTAGGTACATACAAATCAAGCCCATTTATCCCCGAAGGGGAAGCCAGAGGTGCGAACCTATTCTATTGCCACCTATCGCCCACGTAAATCTCAGCGCATTGCACGTTTTAGTGTTCTTTTTCTGTAAAAACATCAAGAGAAAATGTGAATATTAATTGTCTTTCAATAAATTAAACAAAGATTTTTTTTCTTTTTTTCCTCATTTTGACCAATTTAGTTAAACTGTAAACAAGTATTACTAGGATAAATCAAGGATGGTCACGTAGGTATTGCAAATAAAGAATAATGACCCCTAAGGTGGGTAATCGCTCATCAAACTTCCCTTAATCAAAGGCTAAGGCCAAATGGACCATTTATTCCTATTAGCATCTGTTGGAAATTCATAATTTAACCGAACAGACTGACGTAAACAAACGAACGCTATTAACCTCAATTTAAGTGCACAAATAATGGAGTATTTGCCCAGATTCGAAATACGTGCCCGGGCCCATTTCGCTTCAAATATAATATTTCAGGTGAGTGAGGGAGACTTTATTTTATTATTGAAAGCTTTTAACGTTTTCATTCGTCCTGCTTCCATGTAGTGGTGTTTATGTTCTAAAA
The DNA here is from genome assembly GCA_963931975.1 of Cataclysta lemnata. Classification (NCBI taxonomy): domain Eukaryota; kingdom Metazoa; phylum Arthropoda; class Insecta; order Lepidoptera; family Crambidae; genus Cataclysta; species Cataclysta lemnata. The sequence goes on from OZ008355.1 coordinate 10,778,333, forward strand.
ATAAATGCCCGTCCAATATCAAAATTTATTCTTCTATTTTTATGGTTTTTTATCTATTGTTATTGATAAAACAATAAGAAACCGCGGTGCTTTGGGCCCCTTGATTTTTATACTGTTCGTGATAAGGAAGGTAGACCAAAGGGGGTAAATATATGCGTAAATAAAGTCGTTCTTATTTATTTATCATTAGTCCCGTACGCCGTGTCCGCTTCAAGTCAGCTTTTAGATTTTATTTAATAGCGCGTGAAATTTTAAAAATACAACTTCAAGCCCAACGAGTCCTAAATAAAGGTCCAGTAAAAATAATGACCAGTACAAGTGAAAATAACCACTGCCTGGAATAAAAAATACACAGGCAGAGCACCAGTGTATAAAAACTTTAAACGTTTTGATATTTCGTTACAAAGAAAGTCTAAAATAAAAAAAAATATATAGTGATGGGAAACAACATAAGTTCAAATTTTTTTAACTTTTTACTAATATTTTACTAATTAATAAAATTTCTGACTTATTACTACTTTTTTGTAACATTTATTTAATGGTCAAAAAATAAATAATTTCGTTTGTTAGAATAAAATGCTTAGAATTATTAAACGTAAGTCGTCGAGAGCCTCAAAGCGGACAACAAAAACTACGCAGCCACCAAAACTACCATTATGTTAACTAGTTGAAAGTCGAAAATGCTGTAGCAATTAAAACCACACAGGGCTCCAAATACATAGAACTAGCTTTAGAAACAAAGAGACAGTTTGCAGCCCAAAAGTTTTGATTAACACCTATCAAGGATAAAATCAATTCTATGTCCTACAGAATACGGCTTTAATTCCTTGTCGTGATCAAAAACCCGTTCACCGCAGGAACTCGATAAAAAGTAATTAACAGTCTCTGGATCTTTTTGTGCCCAAAAGAGTGCTGAATGTCGAGGGATGGATAGGAAGAGGAAGACCGCAGAAGGGATGAATGGATTGCGTGAGAAATGATATGAATGGGATGGACTAAGTGAGAAGATATCGAGGGTATTCTGGTAGAACCGAATCAGTGTCAAATATTATGTCACTATCTGCCGCACTCAGAGGCGTCAAATAACGTTCATGAGTACATGACTACTAAGTCAAAAAATAACAATTCAAAACTAGTCGCTATCTTACCGAGTCTATTGTCTGGATTTGAATGAAAATTTTTGACTTTAAATACTCATTAAAGTTAATTGACGTCTCTGAGTGCGGCAGTAAGAGAAAAATAATTTTAAATGTTATAACTGTTTTGCGCAGAAAATACAACCGTAGATACAGGTCCTGCAGTTATAAAAATTTGTCAGATAAAGAGAGCAGAAAAAACTAAGTATGCCGAGCAAGTTCTTCTTCCTTCTCTAGTCAGAGGTCAGAGTTCGATCCCCTGAGGGCACAAAATTTGTAATCGGTTTGGTTGGTCGTAGGACTTCTTTCAAGTCCGCCTGGCTAGCTACCACCATCTTATTAAAATCTGTCGCCATAATTATAATTTTAAGAGCATTATTATGTTCCGATAATGTGTGATAAGATAGCCAACCCCTCTGTACTTGAGGGTTCCAGGTGAAACTCTATTCCGTCTTCGGCCCTTATCGTCACTTACCATCACGTGAGATGAAAGGCAAGGGCTTCCCGGTCTAGCATAAAAATAAAATAAAAGAATAGAAGAAAAAACACACTGCACCGACCCCATACGAAATGGGATAAGGGCAAGAGGAAGGTTGTGATCTTTTTTGCACGGTGCCTTCGTTGTGATTTATTTTTACGCGGGTGGTTCCGCGAGTGTGCTGTGGTGGTGACTGCGAACAGGGCTATCGTGGCAGGGTTGTCATCTCCCGATATCCTTCGAAAAAGGCTAATAAACTGTCCGAATCCGTTTTTTTATATATAAAACTAGTTGACAGCCGCGTGGTGAAGGCAGAGTAGAATACAATTGTCACCACCCCAAATCTTTCCCGTGGGTGTCGTACAAGGCGACTAAGGATATATAAATGATGAGCAGCGTTCCTCTTATACCACTTAGCAATAGCAATGTACTGCGACTTTTGTGCTCGATAAATGGCAATAGGCTCACCACCTATTACATGGGACCTAACATAATTCGCGAAACGTGGGTGCTAGTTTCACCTTTGCCTACCCCTTCGGGGATATAGGCGCGATTTATGTATGTATGTATGTATGGTGCTGTAAATAATTTCACCTACTTGAATAAAAACTAAATGACAACCCTACAGACTGGAGCTTGGGCGACAACCGCTTCCGCGTGTGTGGTTCACTGACCCACTGACCGAGCGAGATGCGTTGTCGGGTTCATGAAAACCAACTTTATAATCTCATTTCAATGGAAATCGCTCAAACCAGTTCTGTGCATGCATATTTTATTTATAATTCTTGACCTTTGGACATGTTCCATTAAAATGAAACACACAGAATTGTAAAAAGTTTGCAATTACTATTTTTAACTAATAATACACAGCTTTTACAAAAGCTGGCGGCAGAGAGGGCTAGGTTTGCCATTTCCCCCAAAATATAAAAACTAAAAAGTGTTGCCGTGTAGTGACGGCAGAGTAGAATACAATTGTCACCACCCCAAATCTCTCCCGTGGGTGTCGTACAAGGCGACTAAGGATAAATCAGTGCTTGATGAGAAATGGGCAGCAGCGTTCCTCTTATACCACCACTTATCAACCTAGCAATACACTGCGACTTTTGAGCCCGATAAATGGCAATAGTCTCGCCACCTATTACATGGGACCTAACGTAATTGGCGAAATGTGGGTGCCAATTCACCTCTGCCTACCCCTTCGGGGATATAGGCGTGATTTATGTGTGTGTGTGTGTGTGTGTAAAAAGTGTTGCCAGTAAATTATTTTTAATGAATTCAATAGCTTGCTCCAATTCCGAGGCAACGGTTTACTTTTCATACCTCTTAGCCGTATTCAATAAAGTTATTCGTCTGTCGCTTTTCATTTTGCATTCTTAATTTCCTATTGTAATTCTTTGGGATTTATATCCTACTTTCCAATTCAATTCTCGTAGGTAGTACGTAAGTGATATTGGAAATTGTTGGCAGGTGTCAAAGGGTGCACAAGCGTATTAATACCTAAGTATTAAGCAATGATAATAGGGTCGATTCTGACAATGGTTCTCTAAACCTAAGATTAATTTGACAACAGTGTTTCGATTTCATTCTCAATAGAGAATGAAGAGGAGAGACTGATACTAAATTTAGTTTTAAGTTTAGAGAATCATGTCAGAATTGACCCCATTATCATTGGTATTAAGCCTATTTACAACATGTAACAGAAATAACGCACACCCTGATTACTGTCCTTTCTAACATAGTCATAGAAATACTAAATTGTGTATTAAAATATTAATATTGTATTTTTGTTTCTTATTGATTGAAGAAATTTGACAGTTTTGGTTAGTCTGAAGTACCGTTGACCGAACAGGTGAAATGTGGGTGTTAATACACCTCTGACTTCTCCTTCGGGTAGACATGATTAATGTATATTGTATGTATGTGCACATTCTTACTTTGTTATCCAATTCCTACGCCAACTGGACTTTCCAGAAATTGGTCTAGTTTTAGATCCACTTAGAAGGGTAGGGCGGTAGGCAAACTTAGTTCTCGCATGTTATCCGATACAGCGTCGTTAGGTTCGGCAAGTAGGTAATACATTACATTTCTCACATACCATAGTACACGGTGTGTACAGTCAACGACATCACTAGATGACGCCACGCCACATAAAAAAAACTGGAAACGACGTTTCCAAATTTAACGGTATACTAATTATTGTTAGAACAATATTTAATATCAGAAACATTGAGAATAATAATGTTCTTATCCTCGAATGGCGGAGGGCAAACAGTAGACAGGTATACCCAAAAAGGTTTGATGTCAGGTTTGTCGCCGTCTGTGGAACCTAAGCCAAAACCTTGAGCAGTATGGATTCCGGTGAGATGGGTGATAATGAATAAAAAGGAGTGAAAGATGCCTTGATGACGCCTGACCTAAAGAGGAAACATATGCGCCGACCCCAGATAAACTGGGAACAAGGCAGAAAGATAATGACTGTAACAGAGACGGACATTTAGAGAATAAAAGAAATTACTTACCAAACATATCGTTTTAGCATAAAATATGCTTAGCTGAAAATCGACAGCATGTAAAGACCCTTTACGTATCTACTCTCAAAGGAGATCCTTTTGTGATTCAATCAATGAGTCTGTTTGACAATCTATTCGCATCCCTTGCCCAATAGTACGAGTTGGCAAGACAAAGAATTCGTTGACCCGTTTCTTGGAGGTCCTGTCAGTTTTGTTTTATATGAGCGTTGTCTCTGAATTTTTGATAGCTCCGTGCAGACACGCTATTCTTGTTGGTTTAAATATTTATAAGCGTTCTAGGAAGACGAGGATCTTGCTTGTTGCAAAATCTCTGGTTGAGGCATTGCTTGGGCGATGAATAATTTTAACGCTTGCAGATTCATTTTCAGCCTTATTACGCAAGTTTTATACCTTAGTCATCTATATACCTTTGTCAAAGTTTATGCCGTCTGAATGTCGCATAAGTCTCAAATGTCTATCCTCAGATCCGGGTGTTAATACAACTCTTCCTACCCCTTCAAGGAAAATTAGGCGTTATTTATGTACGTATGTATGTATCTCTCTTTACTCAGAGTAGGATAAGATTTACTGCCGCACTCAGAGACGGCAATGATGAGTACTTAATGTCAAAAAATGACAATTCAAAACTAGTCGCTATTCTTGCCGGGTTTAGGGTCTAGATTTCTTTGAAATTTTTTGACATTAGGTATTCATTAAAGTTATTTGACGTCTCTGAGTGCGGCAGTTAGAATTCTAAAATATAAAGGGTCATTTAACTATACGCTTTCATGTAAAATTCTTCTTTAAGTGATATTGTGGTATGGATGTCAGTGTAGTAAGTACCTAACATTCTTACTCTCTCGTAATAAAAACCTTTTAAGCTTTTCTCAACGATTTTAAGCATGCAGTCTTCAAATGCACATTGTATACCAGAAAATGTCAATTATTCATCATAATGTATTATCATTTTAACACCTTAATATGCAAAAAGTTCATTTTATTGTGATTAATGCGCTGGTGCTTGTACCAGCAAATTTCAAAGATTCCTAAGATGCCGCTCTGCATTCTGATTACAGTCAAACCAAGTTCGTAGTAAGTGTATTCGTGTTCTATATTAGCTAACAAATTCCTTGCAAGGAATTTAATAACATAGGTACTCTCATCGATATAATTATGTTACGCCAGCAATAACTTAGCGTATAACCACGGAATGTGTTTACTCAACGAGCCCAATACAAACACTTAACTTCGTCTCAATTACGTCGACGACAATATGAATTGTTTGTATCAATATTCTTGTGGCATACATACATAAATCACGCCTATATCCCCGAAGGGGTAGGCAGAGGTGAACTAGCACCCACGTTTCGCCAGTTATGTTAGGTCCCATGTAATAGGTAGGCGAGCCTATTGCCATTTATCGGGCACAAAAGTCGCAGTAGGTACATAGCTAGATGGTATAAGAGGAACGCTGCTGCCCATTCCTCATCACTGATTTATCCTTAGTCGCCTTGTACGACACCCACGGGAGAGATTTGGGGTGGTGACAATTGTATTCTACTCTGCCGTCACCACACGGTGACTCATTCTTGTGGCATATCGAATTAATTTCTGTAGCAGTATGCACTTAACATAATTCACTATCTGTTCACGATTAAATCTAGTATTTATCTTCTTTACCACCATATCACTTCTTTCATAAAAAAGAGATACAAAACAATAACTCTTTTTTTTAAATAAGGCGCAATGGCATACATTTTGTAACATGTTTCTAATATTTTTTATTACATGATAATATAAAATCGTACAAAAGTCACCCACGATGGGGTTTACAAGAGAGGCAGTATTAAACTCTGTCGAGACTACACGGTTTTGGAGTGGTCTCCATTTTTCCGCATGAGATACTCGCATCATGTTTCTTGCAATTGAAAACTTCCTTTAATATATGTAGTAAGTCCACCATCAATTTGACAAAAAAGGTGAACGTAAAGAAATTCATAATTCTGAGGCATATCCTCAGATATGGCGAAGTTTTATAGAAATCTTTGCGCCGCCATCGCCAGCGGACTGAGGGTCGAATGCCTGTCATATATTTAAAATTCTCAGTAAAAGCATTGTTCAACTGTCTGGGGTTTTCCCATTGGCCTTTTGGGCAAGGCAAACATTCTGGGCAGTGAATTTTCTCATACAATTCATTGGGTTAGCTCTAAGGAGTAGTAAAGTAAAATAGTTCCTAGTCAAAATTAAAATTGCCAAATTTGGCAGGTATGGAAGGTATAAAACTTATTTTAAGTAAATACTTTTACACGTATTGTGTTCTATTCATATTAACATTTACAACACTCATGTCTTGCTAGCATGATTTTACGTATTATGTGTGAAAGCCATTTTACTTTCAAGATCGCTGGATCGTAAATGTCTTCCTTATAAAAGAGAAATACCATAAGTTATTGTGTTGTCATTTCGAAGGAGGCCATTATTAATAATCGTCTTCGTTAAATTTTTATAACGTGGGAAGGTAATGTATTACAATATTTACAATTGTGCCATGCAGAAAGAAACAACGCCCAGCCGCAGTGCAGTTTTCCTCATTGTTTTGTTTCCAAAGTCGCCTATTTTTTTATTCAGATCAACCAACCCTTTTATAGCTATAGTTATAGAGTCAATTATCAATTAGCGCAAGCCTTTATGCGAGGTTTATATTTTAATTTGTGTAAGACAATTTGGCCGTGCGGTGACGGCAGAGTAGAATACAATTGTCACCACCCCAAATCTCTCCCGTGGCTGTCGTACAAGGCGACTAAGGATAAATAAGCGATGAGGAATGGGCAGCTGCGTTCCTCTTATATCACCTAGCAATAGTACTGCGACTTTTGTGCCCGATAAATGGCAATAGGCTCGCCACCTATTACATGGGACCTAACATAATTGGCGAAATGTGGGTTCACCTCTGCCTACCCCTTCGGGGATATAGGCATGATTTATGTACAAATTAGCGAAAATCGCCTAATTTCCAGAATGACCGGTATATACAAGCGATTGCAGGGACTATGTCCATAGCCCGATGAACGGGGAGTTCTATCAGCTATCAGCATAACTTTATACTTAAAAAATAATAGGTACTGCTAACACCTATATGGAATTCTCGTTGTAATTGTAAATTGCTGGTACAAGCACCAGCACATAAATCACAACACAGTGAAATTTTATATATTAAGGTTTGACCATTAAAAGGACAATGTGCTGAAAAATTTAGATTTTGGTATGCAACGTGCATTTGAAGACTCTCGAAATGTCACACAATATCACACGTAAAATAATTGTACATGAAATCTTTTAGTTAAATGACCCTTCTATTTTAGAATACTTTGTTGAAAAGTAATGCGTATATTTATATCACTTTCAAATACTCCGTTCTTACAGCGGACTAATGCTCCAAGGCCGTATGGTCAAAGCGATACCTAGTTGTTAGCGACAGACACTGGCTAGCAGCTCTTCTGATATATCTAACTGCCGCACTCAGAGACGTCAAATAACGTTCATAGGTACATAGCGTCAAAAAATTACAATTCAAAACTAGTCGATGTTCTTGAATGCGGCAGAGTCTTACTGCCGCACTCAGAGACGTCTATTAACTTTAATGAGTACATAATGTCAAAAAAATTCATTCGAATATAGAACATAGACCCGGAAAGAATAACGACTAGTTTTGAATTTTCATTTTTTGACATTAAGTAATCATTATCGTTATTTGACGTCTCTGAGTGCGGCAGTATGTATTGTTCTTTTTATATTTTTAACTTTTGTCATTGCCATTTAGAATAGTCTAGAAGTACCTATAGTGAAAATAAATGTCTTAAGCATATTGCGTGTTCGTCCTATACCTACTCTAGTATTTTGCAGAAAACTTATTGTGCGTTCCGCAGTTATTCAGATCAGCGAGTCCGCTCAAAATATGTCTAATATAGAACTAGTGAATCCGATATGAGAATTTCCGAGAGCAGCCGGCCGTGAAGCCGTAACCCTGTTCGAGTACCGTGGTAACGGGCCGGTCCACTGTGCCAGTCCTGGGTGCTGCTGTTTCATGTCACACGATTATAGACTTTATAGACAAGTTCGAACATCCTAATTCGGAATGGAATTTTTATTTATTCTCCTTTTTTGCTCTGAGGGCCTAACCAAGTGGCCGATCTATCGAACGCATAGAATGCAAAATAACCGTGAAAACAATACGCCAATTTCATACTTTTGTTTTCTATGCGTTCGAATAGATAAGCTCACTTGGCTAGGCTCTCTGAACACTTTTCTTCTATCGTAATCTATATCTATAGCATCTATACATTGAGATTTCCTGTCTGCAGATTCCTGAATATTATGTTTTAGACCCCAGTAAATAGGTTATTGACCGATTCTTTAGCGTCACTGTTCCAAGTTCCAACCTAGGCGATTACTTCCAAAATTGTTTCCAATAATGCCATTAGGGCAACAAATTTTATTGTTACATAATGGTCGCCCGCAGCTTCGGGCGCGTTAATGTCGGTTACTATATTTTAGAGCTTTCCTCGATAAATGGACTATCCAAAACAATAATAAGTTTTCAATTTAAATCAGTAGTTCCTGAGATCAGCACGTTCAACCAAAGTAACAAACTATTAAGTTTTGTATTATTAGTATAGTTTTACATATCTCTGATATTTTGTGTCCGATTTAACAGCTAAGCGGGGGTTCTTTTGGAAAAAACGGCTACATTCTGAACCTGTTCTTGGTATCGCTAAGAGGGAAAGAGTCCAAAATTTTGCTATTGAATTTCTACGAATATTCCAAGGACTAGTTTTACAAATTTCCACATACCTACATCTAAAGTTATTTTGAACTGATTGATTAATGTGTGTCCAGAATAAAAGGTAATAAGACCTAACCGCTAACAGCTCTTGCCTCGGACCAAGCCGTAACGGGATGCGGTGCAGTTTGCAGTAACCACGTGAAATCGCGCTAATGCCAAGTGGCGATACTGCTGGCTTACCGCAATTGTTTGATAACACACAGTTACGTTTTATGACAATTAAAATTCTGCGAAGTCCGTTACCAATATTTTGAAAGTTGTTTTCAATGCATAGTTGTATTCTTTGTCCGACTGAGTTGCCGATTTTATGTATTCCAGACATATTTAAGTTTCCAATGAATAGATCTCTTAACAAAAAAAAAGTAATCTAAACATGAGAGTAGACGGGTAGTACCTACTTGGGGAATGACTGATACTCTGAATTAAGATGTTATATTATTGTGAATTGGTGACAAATATAAAAGACACTAATGACTGTTCTGATTAAAGATTATATTTTTTAAGGAAACATGAAAAAAAATATTCATATTTGCTTCAATAAGCGATAACTGATGAATGTTTTAGTAATAAGGTTATTTTAATTTAATGTATATAGGCAATAATGCGTGTTGTTAATGTTAAAACTGATATAAGAGCTGTGATAATGTGTACCTACACACACTTTATAGCATCTCAAATAGTATTAGAAAAATGACGCTTGGTGAAAGGCAAAAGTAGACTATCATCTCCTTTAAAGAAGAAACTGTACCACTTTGCTCTTACGTTCTGTTACGTAAGGTGGAAAACCACAGAACCTCCTTGATCCGGATCATGAAATAAATATAATTGAAAAGTAAAACATGATATTGATATTGAAAGATTTCACATCCAATAGAGCGTGCAGAACACTAATGCTCGTGAAATGGTATTAGTCTCTTAAGCGGATCTTGCATCTGCGAATGTATATATATACATTTAATCTAAAGTTGTATGTGTGGGTGGATTGTGTAAAGGAGAATATGATAGTGAGAGGAGTGGATGAGAAATTGGTGAAGAATAGAGAGGAGTGAAAGAAGAAAACATGTTGTGCTGACCCCACCTAGAGCGGGATAAGTGCAGGAAGAAGAAGAAGAATCTATGTTTGTAGTGTTCTGCAGCTAATACATATTATTAACCTAGGAATTAAGAGCACGTTCGCAGATAATAATGTAAATAATTTTGATCCAACTGAATTTATTCAGATGTCAGATGGATTGTGAATGCATGGCAACTGAACAGTGCAATGAACTGAGTTAAATTCTTTACATTTTTCATCGCACATATCGCCTAAAGTTCTCAAGGGCCTTAGCCACTGAAGTTGGCAGTGCTGTATCTTCGTATTAATAGGGACATCGATCTCACAAAAGACTAACTGCCGCACTCAGAGACGTCAAATAACGTTAATGAGTACTTAACGTCAAAAAATGACAATTCAAAACTAGTCGCTATTCTTGCCGGGTCTATGGCCTAGATTTGAATGAAAATTTTTGACATTAAATACTCATTAAAGTTATTTGACGTCTCTGAGTGCGGCAGTTAGTGCGATAATTGGATCACAAGCCAAATCTGCTGTATACAGAGTAGCTTTATATTTATTAAACCACTCCAACTCTAACTGCCGCACTCAGAGACGTCAATTAACTTTAATGAGTATTTAATGTCAAAAATTTTCATTCTAATCTAGACCATAGACCCGGCAAGAGTAGCGACTAGTTTTGAATTGTCATTTTTTGACGTTAAGTACTCATTAACATTATTTGACGTCTCTGAGTGCGGCAGTAAAGATACCAGTGTAAAAATATCTGTCAAAGAACTGTAGATAACGCGATAAAGCTACTCATTCAGAATCTTGCGTGGTAGGTACCCTACGAACAACCGAAACGCATCACCAGTCTGATAGCTTAGCCATGGAAAAAGTTTTATTTCTCGAATTCGGGCTGGTCTTTATAGTTAAAGTTGATCAACCCGATCTTTGGGACCTTAGATCTTTGTAACCATTCGGTAAACATTAGCGAAATTCCAAAAATATCTCTGCATAGTCTAGAAGACTTTAGAAATACCCACGCTTCACCCACACACTACCTCTGATTCCCAGATGGCTATGCTAAAAACCAAACTGTCATGTTTTTGGTTTGCCAGATTGATTGCGCTAAATGAAGCCTTAATATTTTTTCTCGTCTGTCTTAAAGGCTGTGATTAATTAACGCAGTCTCAAGGGAAAACAGCTGTTATATAACGTCGAAGGAGTTCCAATTTGTAATCTAAATTAAGACAGAGGGATACAGAGCCACCAATTTTGTTCTTTTAATCAGAAATTTGATCTCAACACTTTGGACTTTGATCTATTTAAGCGCCAGTGTTGCCGCCATATTCTGTTATTTTATATAAATCACGCCTTTTTATCCCCAAAAGGGTACCCGCACTACCCACATTTCGTTAACAATCGTAGGTCCCTTGTAATAGTAAAAACGCTACTGCCATTTCTTCGTCTCTATTCTAAGCCGTCTTGTAAGACACGGGTGGGATTTGGGATATTGTATACTATTCTGTTCTGTTTTCACCACACGGTAAATTATTTGTGCTCGCATATGGATTTCCTATAATCTGTTAGGTATATAGAATTAGTTAGCAGAATGTTTGACTCTGCAATGTTGGTTACTTTTGCTGAATTGCTTAATACTAATTTAATATTTCTGTTTTCAGGTATTACAACGTTCATATTTAGTAAGAGAAGTCTCCAGTGAAGTAAGTTTACGGACCTAGTTAAGTAATACAGAAACAGGTCGTGTCTCCTATATGCATGAATTTTTAATATCTGTGGATTTGGTAACGTCATCCAAAACTAAATAAAATCCTTACTATGCCCGCTGAAACGCTTCCAGAAACAAAATCTGTAAAGATGTTATAACAAAAAATAATCTTATTCATAAACCAAGCTGTTGATTAAAGCATCCCATCGATGAATTTAAAATGACATCAGCACCGCACATGTGTTTGTTTACATTTTATTCTCACAATACACAGTGACATCATACAGATGTACACAATGCTTACAACTTGTGAATTTGCAATCATTTGTTTGATAACAAATATGAATTTAATAATAGCATTCGAATGGTGGAGAGCAAACCACTAACAACAGTATACCAAAAGCCAGCAGTAAAACTAATGCCGTATGTAGTATTGGAATGCTATCATAGTTATCCTATGCTAGGAATGTTATCCTATTGCTATAGGTAAAGGCAAATCAGAAATTTTAGTGGATGGTTCAATGTTTGGTTAAACGAAGTATTCAAATCTTCTTATTAGTATAAAAATTAAAATCTAATTCTCTATACTTTTCAAATTAATTCCTATATTATCCTAAAATTTACTTTGTCGAGGTTAAGGTGTTAACGCAACAAAACTGTTCTGTTAAACTCCATTTAACAAACAAAGTTGTGCTTAGGAAGCATTCGGCTGAGAAATAACTTATTCTTCTTCTGAAGTCGAGTAACTTTGTAAATGACAGAGAGTAAGAAATTTTGGACAAACTAATTTGACACGTAACAAGCAGACTTTCAAGCTTTAAAATCAAAGTTATCAATAAAAAAAATAATTTTAACGAATAATTCCACAAAATCTTAACAAGTTTTGTTCGTGTACACTATGTCTTATATATATCTAACTTTCCCAAAAAAGAATTTGAACTGTGTACTTCAATAAGTTTTACGACTAGATAGATAGGCCATCTTCTAAAATCGTTCTAAATTACTTTCCGATTTTTTTTTTCACTTTATTGTTTAAGGGGCTTTTGTACTTAAGTGTACCATGTCAGCCCCATCGTAACTATAATTACATTTATGTGCTGCCTAACCTAAGCTTAAGGCTATGTGCTGCGAATCTATAGGTCCATAACGCTGCTTCAGACGTGGGGTCTGACGATTTCCAAGTGTGACCCATTTATTTCAATTATAACACTATATGCAGCACAAGGAATAGCATTTTTCGTGGCGGTTATAATAGTCGGTTATAATTAATGTAGGTAAGTGTTAGTACATAATATCAGAAACACAGACACATCGCTTCTTGGATACAAAAGAATTGCAAATCCAAATTGCATTGTTGCAACAGTCAATCTTATTGCAATAAACTTAGAACCCAGATTGTTACTAAGTATTTTTTGAGTAGCGTCTCTATTGTGTATTAAACGACCGGCATTATCATTAGTCATTACGGATTTTGCTTAAAACTGGAAAGACGAATTTAAGAATTTCGAAACCTCTATATGTCATGCTTAATCGGAAGGAAGATCCGGTTTGTCTGACTGCGATATATCGGATGTCTAGTTAACATGTTTTCTTCGCAATATTTATAACAAATCGTTATTCTTATTATTTTTATTTGAACATTTTGTGCCCGATAAATGGCAATAGGCTCGCCACCTATTACATGGGACTTAACATAATTGGCGAAACGTGGGTGCTAGTTCACCTCTGCCTACCCCTTCTGGGATATAGGCGTGATTTATGTATGTATGTATGTAATTTGAACATTTGAAGAAAAGTAGGTCAGAAAAATACCAATACCACTGTGCTAACAAGGACATCCTATTCGTTCTGATTGGCTGATTCGATTTGTATTGTAGTGGTTTCCGCATCAGGACAATATTTATTCCAAATTTTTCTGATCCTTTTTGCTTTCTCTTCATTCGGTTTTCTACCTGCAAAATAAACCAGTTTTGAATTGAAAGGTGTAGGGACAACGATTTTAACATCTATCTAAATAATTAACGTCTCTAAGCATCCAGACTTTTGAAGACTATTGAAGAAGAAGATAGTATATGTGTATTACGGCGAGACTTCAGTCAGATCATTTGCAGAAATAATACGGTGATAGTCTGATAGTTGAGTCAGACCATGTGGTGTTGCAGAACATAATAAAATTATCGTATCGCCGTATCTTTACAAGCGAGTGGGCACTTTCTCTGTTCGCGGGACATGCCGCGGGCGCACTGGCAGTGAAACGCGGTGAGAGCTCGCACAATTAGTGGACAATATCGTCGGTAGCTCGGACGCTAACACCGGAATTCAGTATCAGGGACCATACATACATACATAAATCATAAAATGACGGTTATTTATCCTCGAAGTTGCAGGCAGAGGTGTATTTAACACCCACTCTAACCGCCTACGTGGTTCCAGTCCACCTGAATTAAGAATCAGAGGTCCCGGGTTCGATCCCCAGGGGAGTACAAATTTGTACTCGGTTTGGTTAGTGGTAGGACTCTTTTCAAGTCCGCCTAGCTAGCTACGACTTATCGAAATCTGTCGGCTTAGTAATAATGTTAACAGCATTATTGTGTTCGGACAATTTGTTATAACATAGCCAGCTCTTCTGTAGTTGAGGGTTCCAGGATAAGCTCAATTCCAGCATCTCTGTTAAAAATCGCCAATTATTATTATGGTAAGTCAAATTTAAGAGGTGGCGATCCTACTGCCAATATTGCCATCTTTCGGGCACGTAAATAACACTATAAGTTATGAGAGGAACGTTGCCCATTACTCAACGCTGTCTTGACCCTTAGTCGCCCCTTGTGCCCGTGGGAGAGATTGGGGGTGGTGACAATAATTGTATTCAGTTCCGCCGTCACCACAAGGCAATTCTATTCTTTTTATTATTTTGTGTACAAGTTTAGTGACATTTTGTTACATTGTTAGTTCCAAGTTTGCTTTTCAGCTATAAAGTTACAAACTTTATCTCTCAGTTTCTAGCCCATAAAATTATGTCACCGAGACCGAGAGGCATCTGCTGCTATCATTAAATATTCATAGAGCATGAGTGCTATGCTCCTAGCTACCATACCCACTTTAAACCTTTAGCAAGCAGGTTAGACGTATTTTTTTAAAGATTCCGTCTCATGAGGATGTTATTTTATCCGGCTCGAAGGACCAATTTCTGTGTACCTCTTGGTTTGCACATAAATAAAATGCGGGTTTCAATCAACTTCTGGGATTATTTTTGTATCATCATCATCATCATCACCAGCCCTTTTATGTCAGTGAGATATAAAAAATCTTCTATTTTGTATGATGAAAATCAAATTTGGCACGCTTACGGGGACTAACATTAAGAAACTATAATAATTGGGGGCTACTGATACTAACAGATATTATGATGAGTACTGTATTCTAGGTCCTGATATTTGTAAGACCAGAATGCCTCCAACAATAACCGGCACACCTTAATAAAAAACTTGCAGTGCGGCAACGATCGCAATCACGATTATCGCGATAATTAGGGCGACGTGTTGTAACATTGTGTCTTTATGTAAGCTGTCGATTCGTGTCAACAAACTTATACATCTCGTGGGATACAAAATGATCTATCAAACAATAGCGAGTCTGCTGCAAAGCAGTTTCAGGAAGGCTTCACTTGGTAGCGTTATTTCCGTTATGGGAAATGGTACATGTTTCCTTCCTTGATAGATACCGGTTGAAGTCTTGTTTGTGGTAGAATCTAGAAAGCAGTTCTCAGTAACGGCGCGAGCATAGCCGTGTGATATTATAAATATAATATTGACTTCTACTATAATAGCTAACCTAATTGATTTGTGTGTGCCGTGTGGTGACGGCAGAGTAGAATACAATTGTCACCACCCCAAATCTCTCCCGTGGGTGTCGTACAAGGCGACTTAGGATAAATCAGTGATGAGGAATGGGCAGCAGCGTTCCTCTTATACCATCTAGCAATAGTACTGCGACTTTATATGACTTAATAATGAATATGATATTTACTTCTACTATAATAGCTAATTGATTTAAGTTAAACTCTCTTTTAACGTGAATAAAAACGAAAGATATTACTAGGTTACAGCCGTACTCAGAGTCTTCAATTTACGTTAATGAGTACTTAATTAAGTACTTCACAAATAAATTCCAATTGAAAACTAGTCTCCCTAACTAAGTTCCCGCCTCAAGATCATAATTTTTCGAAATTCTTTTTCTAACCACCAAAATCTTTGTACTAATTTTTCTAACATTTATATAATGTTAAAATTAAAAATCGAATAGTGAAAACTAGTCGCTATTTTTGCCGGGTCTACGGTCTAGTTTGGAATTGACATTGTTTTTTATTAAGTACCCGTTAAAGTTAATTGACGTCTCTGAGTGCGGCAGTGTGACCCGTTTACTTCGAATGTCCACTTTAATATTGGTGTAACTACTGAAAACTTTAGTAGTTGACCTATTTTCCATTTTAATTATACATACATACACACATAAATCACACCTATATTCCCGAAGAGGTAGGCAGAGGTTTCACCAATTATGTTAGGTCCCATGTAATAGGTGGCGAGCCCATTGCCATTTATCGGGCACAAAAGTCGCAGTACATTGCTAGGTGGTATAAGAGGAACGCTGCTGCCCATTCCTCATCACTGATTTATCATTATATTTGGGGTGGTGACAATTTTATTGTATTCTACTCTACCGTCACCACACGGCCAATTTTAATTATTGTTTTAATTAAATCCACTTCTCCCGTGTAATAGAAATATCAAGAAAATGGAATCCAGTTCCGTGTATGTTACATCTATATCTTTAAAATAAAGTAATTATTGCTGAACGTAGCAATATTAGTACTGCAATGATTTTTGTTATTTCGCATCATCTTTAATAGCTAGCCTGGGGGCTACCGCCTAACTCGATTGCTAAAGCAAAAGCTATAGTTTATGACGTCATGCTGTCATTTCGTACCAAATGTACCTAAACTATTAGCGATAGCTTTGAACGAATGATCACCGAATGATTTTGTATGAATTTGGCACAAAATCCGTGCCGCCTAAAAATTCAGGATGGCTGCTATAGCCGTAAGCAGTACATTGCAATATAGCTATCATCGGCAATCGAGTTAGGCGGTAGGCCTCCCTGGTATCGATTAAAATATTAATTAGAGTGATTGGGCTATTAAGCACAATCATTATTCTCACCGCTTTTAAAGATATTGAACGTGTTAGCCAATCGGATCTGTGTCAAATACATGATAAAAAAAGGACGTATCTCATTCTCATTTGAGAAACCGGGCTAATCGGTTTTAAATGTCTAATTTTATTTAATAAGGCTTACAGCTTGTAATATCAATCGTGGTTTAAGTTCGATTTGAAATACCTATGTATATAAAGCCTGCGAGTAAAGTTCCTCTTATACTACCTAGCAGTATACATTTTACATGCCCGATAGATGGCAATAAGCTTGCCTCCTATTACATGATACCAACCATGATTGGCGTATATATGATAACTGGGCGTAATTTATGTACTATTCGATTTTAATTTTAACATTATATAAATGTTAGAAAAATTAGTACAAAGATTTTGGTGGTTAGAAAAAGAATTTCGAAAAATTATGATCTTGAGGCGGGAATCGATATCTGCTTTGGAATGTTTGAAATTTATTTCTACATTGCGAAGGTACCCGTTGGCTTACAACGTGAAGTGTAAAGGTTAGAAGAATTTCGGCAAGTCAATTAGTGTCTTGGGTGGCCGAGCGGTCAGGCACCTGCCCGGATAGCAGCGGACGCGGGTTCGATTCCCGCCTCAAGATCATAATTTTTCGAAATTCTTTTTCTAACCACCAAAATCTTTGTAGTAATGTATGTAAGTAAATTTTAATTAAAAAAAATAATCATGGTTCGTATCAGTGTCACTAATCAACTTTTAGTAGAAAATACTTACACATACACGCACAAATCACGCTGATTTATTTTAGTAGAACGTACACATCAATGTTCTGAAAAGCTGACTTAGGTAAGTTTTAGAGATCATTCCCATCGAATTTACTCGCGTGTTCAAAGCTAATTATTATTGTCGTGTGCGAGTTTAGATTATGTCACAGTTTGTTTACAGTAACGCACCTTGTGTCTGTGTACCGTTTAATTATGTGTTACGTCACCAAAAATCGAAAGTGGCGGCGTACTAAGCATACAAGACTTATTATACGAGCCAGACGTAGAGAACGCTTGAAGCTGATGAATTAAAGAAAGAAGAGAATGAAAAGAAACAGAATTGTGGAAAAAAGTGTGCTTTTAAACCGAATATAAGTAGGTAGAGCTGGCCAGAACCACTTAGACTTATTTCAGGCAATATTTTTATTAAATCGAGAAACATTTAACCTTACCTAACTGATGGGACTGGTGGATATTAACGACCGCAGATGCAGTCAGGACAATGCTCACAACATGCCTTATAAAGTACGGATGAACTTGAGATAATAAATATATATTTGCTCTATCCGTCGGTTAGTGTGGTGCCAAGTTTAACAAAAATTGCCTTTGTCAAAATTACTTGTGCCTGAAATTTGTCAATAGTGTACATTTCTAAAATATTACATTTATTTAGGTAAAAATGTTTACAATATCATCTAAATATGCATACATACATACATACATAAATCACGCCTATATCCCCGAAGGGGTAGGCAGAGGTTAACTAGCACCCACGTTTCGCCAATGTCAGGTCCCATGTAATAGGTGGCAAGCCTATTGCCATTTATCGGGCACAAAAGTCGCAGTATTTTGCTGGGTGGTAGGTATAACAGGAACGCTGCTGCCCATTCCTCATCACTGTTTTATCCTTAGTCGCCTTGTACGACACACACGGGAGAGATTTGGGGTGGTGACAATTGTATTCTACTCTGCCGTCACCACACGGCTATCTAAATATGATGACGATTATAATACGACACCCCCGTGAGAGTTAGGAGTGGTGGCAATTGTTTACTTCTCTGTCGTCACCTCACTATACGGCGTTCTTATTTTTCCTACCCACATCTCAAACCCTCCTGAGTTCCGAATGTAGCTGGGGAAGAGGGAATGCATCATGGTTTTATTTATTCCTATTTACCTACTTCTCAAACCTTCCTGAGTGCCACGGGAGTAAAGTGGGAATGCATCATGCTGCCTGCATTCAACGTGCCGGCATTCAAAGGTCACCTTTAAATGCCGGCACGTCGAAAGTTTTTAAACAGATGCTTAAATATCACAAACTTAATTCAATCCGCTAAATCTAAATAAGATAACAATGCTCAATTTTAAATTGTGTATCGAAGTGATTATGAAATTTTAAATCACATTTGGCTTACAATGAACTATTTATTGGGAATCCAAATGCCTTTGTCAAAAGGTTGACTAAGCGGGGTCTCGCTCTTAACGTGCGTATAGCGAGAGATATATCTCTTTCTCGAATTCATGGTAATATACATATATATTCTTTCTACTCAAAGAGGTCACTCTTGCTTCGAATACGGATTATTCCATGAATCATGACAGCGGCAAATTTTTTGTTAAGTGTTCCTCGCTAAAGAAACGGATACTTGTGGAAAAATTAACATTAACATATTTTTTTATGCTTATTTTGTCAGCAACAAACACCTCTTTCAATAATGCTCTAGCTAGAACTACCAGCAAACATTACGCATAAATTTTAATACTGTTTTTTAAAAAAATGCAAGTTTTGCAGCTCTGAATTCAGAGTTATTATTTTAAAGCAAAAACATTCTAGATTCGCTTTTTAAATTCCGCACGCTAGACAAGCAATTTATTAATTAAAGCATAAAAATATGAAAAGAAACGCGCCGCTCGTTATCTTGGCCATGCACGCAAAAGATAAATATCTCATTTTATTTATATTCAAATGGCAGAAAGAGAAGACGGGTATTCACGGTGACAGCACGGGACCACCACTTTTATATAGCAAAATTTTTCTTCCCAGTCGTAGCACTGTTGTAGCACGGCACGTGGACAAAATCTCCTCGGGGACGGACAAAAACTATTTTCCTCTCGCTCTAACTCGCACTAAATCCCGAGATAAAACACTGGTGGGTTAATAGGACTTCTCCTAATAAAATGGTACTATGCTAATCAAGAATAATGCTACTACAATAAGAGAATTAGATTAATCTACACCACAGTTGAAAGCAAAGTTGACTCTACATAGAAAGTGTCTGATGAAACGAGTAAAATATAATAATAGTTAGTGACTGATACGAAACGCCTCAAGGTGATTGAAGAATACGCTAATGCTGAGACCTACTTAGTAGAATACCCTGAAGGTGAATAAGAAAGTAGGTACATTCTTAAGCTTTTAATAAGACTGCTCCTAGAACCTGAAACTAGAGCCTATATTTAAAGTGAAAGAAAAACCTATTTACACCAACAAATTAAAGTACACAAGGACGTTAAGAATGTCTAATCAAATAATTGTGTAGCATTAAACCTCCGAAAAAGACTTTGTTATTTTAATAAGTTAATTAAGACAGATAACTAGGTTTTTTTTAACATTTCCCGTCTCTTTTCTGGCCTTCGAAAGATCTTCGTCCATTCATTAATATCCTTCAACAGTGGTTGATGTCGGTTACGAAATAGCCTGTAGCCTTTCTCGATAAATGGACTATCTATATCTAACACAAAAAGATTTTTTCAGTTTGATTCGGTAGTTTCTGAGATTAGCGCGTTCGAACAACCAAACAAACAAACTCATCAGCTTACAATATTATATAGTATAGATTATTGTTTTTAAATCTTTTTCACTTGAAGTTTTTTTTATTTTTCTTATCAAGAAAGCTTTTGTGTGAGTATTAAAATATTTAAAAAAATGATAGAGTATAATTTTAATAGTATGTTTTCCTAAGTTTTTCTAGTTTTCTAAGTAGACGATATTGACCAAATTTCAGTCTAGACGTGAATAGGATTAGCTGCAAGTTTTTATTCAGTGGAAAATTGCGGCTGCCAAGCAAACGAACGTGAAGTGAAATTGATCACGAATAAATCTGTCAGCTTAAGTTGTTTGTCACCGTTTGTATTCCTCGGTTTTAAAACACTTTCTAGCGTTACGTGGTTTGAAGTAAAGATGAATCACGTTATAAGTACAGGTAGGTATAATGATCGTGAGGTTTTTTTTCTCTTTACGATTTTTATAATTATGCAGTCTACAATATAAAACACACTGGCTGGAAAAGTTTAGTCTCTAGATAAAGTAGGTTTATAAAGCAATATGTGTGAATAAATTAATGAACGAATAGTTACAAGAAATCTTCACAGCAGGATATTTTAAAATACTTATAGCTTTCGATACATACTTGCCTGTAAATACATAAAAACAATCAATTATTTATTGTTAAAATTATGATCGTGATCACCAGAAACAGCCAATCCCCGAAGACAATGGTCTGACAAGTGACGTGAGCTTTGGATAAAGAAACCAAATTACGTTTCAAAAGAGAACCTTTCAACATTTACTGCCCTTCTCAGATCTTCTGGGTTAGCGCCGTATATTTCCTCTTCCATTCACATGTATGTACCGTATGTTGCCCTCTTTATATCACTTCATCTGTTTCGAATATCATCACTTCATCTGTTTTGTCTAGTCTAGTTTCTTATATGAATGTGACAATCAACAGAAACCCCTTTGAATCACCACATTGCATTTATTGTTTTGTAAGATATTGTAACGTCAAAAATACGAATTACATCAGAGGAGTTTTCGATAAGCTTATCCACTTAGCACTCTATACCGATCTCAGTTACAAAACCTGTCCAAACTTCCACTATGATGGATATTGTTTGTACGGTCAACGGCACTCCAGACTACCCAAAATTGTCAAATTTCTCCAATCGATTGTCGACCTTAACTTTTTTGCAGTAAAGCTTAAAGTCTATTATGGAGGTAGCCGGGCGTGATGTGACAGTACATAGTAAAACGCAAAGTTTGAACATGAATGATGGCAGAATAGCGTTAAATTACGGCTAGCGCTTTTAGTTTGTTTAAAGTGTTTGAAAATTTGCAACAGTTTGCAATTCTTTTATCTGTGACGGCAGAGCACGATACAATTGTCACCACCCCCAATATCTCCAACAAGTGTCGAGCAAGGCGACTGAATGTCAAAACAGTGACGAGGAATGAGACGCAGCATTCATTTCCTGAATTGCATTGTTATATTTAATACTGCTATTTACTTCTCGACGTCGGGTCTAACATAGTTCGCGAAATGTGACTGGTCATACAATATACTTCTGCGTACCCGTCGGGAACAAATAAGCGTGATTTAGTTATTATAATTATGTCATTGACACAAGAACAAACAATCGATAGAACTAATTAGCACCTAGCGAACTAATAAGAAGTCCACACAAAATAAGAACTTTCTACACAATATAAACACATAACATGCTTAAAAAATATACAATCTAACTCGATGATAATCAGAGCATTTAAAAAATAATTAAGATTTTTATAAAGACAATGAAAGATTTTATGTGCCTAGTTAAACACCCGACGAAAAAAACCATTACCACCAATGTTCTTTAATAATATTACTGTCATTGATGGTAATATTTGGAAAATTCTTCTAGAACGGTCAGATGAGTTAAATATTTTGAAATTTCTTGAAACAACTTTTGTCGTACTTACTATAACAGTTAAATAGTCTGTATTGCCGATATACAATTAGTTCTTCGATTTACTCTAGTAGAGTAATATAATTATGTTACCACTAAGTGATCAACCACAAACTTTCTCAATAATATTTTACGAAATCCAATAATCTCATACACGCATAAAGAAACCAGAACGAAACACATTAACTTATATGAAGAAATGTATCTAATCATTAATACACATGAATTATGTGATATATTATATCATTTGGTAATGAGAACCGAATATCTGTCACACATACAAGATCCTACTAAGAGTTCAATTAACTGTTAAGAGCATGTTCTCAAAGTAAGTAAGCCGTTTGCTAAAAGAAAATTTTATAGCGACATTTCTCACCAAATCCAATTGCCCATTCATTGCCACTGCCGTGAGAATTGCGGGAGTTTCCATGGTACTGGCTAACAAGTTTACTGCACTTAATGCTTGCACTGCCCTGCTTCGACTGGTCAATAGATTCTAAGCTCTGTGTTGAGGGCCATAAGGACTAGTGTGGGTGCCGTAGGAGCTATTGGAGTATGCATTCGCCTTTCACCGGCCGATACGGCTGCTGGCTCTTGCGTCACTACCACTCTAGCCACGTCACTTCGAGTTCACTCACTCCAACACTTACGACACTGAATACTTATCGTTTGGTTGCCGTGTGGTGACGGCAGAGGAGAATACAATTGTCACCACCGCTGAATCCTTTGTGGGTGGTGAAAGAAGGCGACTAATAGTTACAATATAACGAGGAATGGGCAACAGCGTTCCAAGTGTCTATAGGATATTACTGCGATTAAAGTTCTCAGTGAATGACAATAGGCCTGCCTGCCTATTTAATAGAACCTGAAACCAGCTGGCAATGTTAAAACACATCTGCCTACTTTTTAGGACAGATAGGCGTGATGTATGTATGTATGTATGTTTGAAACTCTTTTCGGCATTTCGAAGAAAATTTAGATTGGAAAAGTTTGATGTTCAGTTTTGCTCGTCTAGCGTAGGAGCTTGTTCGGCCATATTTTTTAATTTGTAGTTACCGTTTAATTCAACTTTCTCCTAAAGTTTCAGTGCAGTTTGATGATATTCTAAATAAGTTTATTTTAATACAAAACTTTGTCGGGTGGATGCTTTCTCTAGGGTTGTCTCTTCTGAAACATGTGCTCGTTGCATCATCAGTTTTGTATATCTGAAATTTCTGAATAATGTTCAAATTAAATTTCCACTGTGATAATGTTAGTTAACATAATTTTGATGCTGAGTACTTGATTTTGAAAAGTTGTAGGTTGTATATGTAAGCATCTATTCTAAGTTACTTTCGAAGAATTGGCTGGTTTTGATAAAAACTGCACATTGCTAATTTACTTTCGAAGAATTGGCTGGTTTTGATAAAAACTGCACATTGCTATGTTTGTTAACTCGTAGGACATAAGACATAATACACAAAGACAAATCTGGGGTTGGTGCAGTATGTTTGATGTTTCATTCATATCGGCCAGATTTCATCCACTCCCTTTTGATTCATATCATCCATCATACTGGAAAGGTGCTCTGAATGTTATGAATGAATGTATAGAAAAGAGACGGACGGTTCATGTCGAGAAACCGATCAACGTGATTAGGATGACAACATTCTAATACATACATACCGCTCAAAGTTTTGGCTTAGGATTTACAGCCGGCCGCCTGCCTGACACCAACCCTCTTTGGCAATTAGGACATAAAAAGACAAATAAGAAGAAAATTTTACTTCTAACTGACAACCCTGGCTGCGTTTCAACTTCATCAAAGCAACGAGATCCCAAACTAACTTGACGAACATTTCCAACAATATCAGACTCTGTCTGGGGAGCATCGTCGTTTTACGAATGAAAATAATAAATGGTATTTCGGATGGCTTGCCATCTTCTAGTGCACACGCTTCAATTTTTCAAGAAATTTCTGTATCTGAAATAAACAAATTTGTAACGTATTGGTAGCACTTACTACTTATAGCCGGCTTAATTGCGTTGTCTGTACGACATCCTCGGGAGAGATGGGTGGTGACACAATTGTCAAACTGTGTCCAGCTCAGCTATCACCACACGAGTCCTGATTATTTTTATTATTGAAGTATGATTCATTCAAAATCCAGAATTCTTAAACGTAGTTTGTAATATAACCTCCGTGGTCTAGTGGTTCGCCCACCAGAATGAGGATTAAGAGGTCCCGGGTTCGATCCCCAGGGGGGTACAAATCTGTGTTCGGTTTGGTTGGTGATAGGACTTCTTTGAAGTCCGCCCGGCTAGCTACCACCATCTTATAAAAATTTGACAGCATTATTGTGTTCCGACAATGTATGATAAGATAGCCAGCCCCTCTGTGGTTGAGGGTTCCAGGTGAAGCTCGATTCCATCTTCAGCCCTTATCGTCACTTACTATCTGGTGAGATGAAGGGCAAGAGCTTCCCTGTCTAACATTAAATAAAAAGTTTTCTAAATTTAAATGCGTAACTAATGGATTATACATAATATTTATTATGCTAATTAGAATATAGGCGAGTACCAATCAGAAGAGAGTGAACACAATACCATGTTAAATTTCAGCGTTTAACGTATATGAAAACATGTAAATATAATATGAAAGATAAAATGGAATAAGATCATGTTTTAATGCTCCAGTACATATCATGGTAACGTAAAATGTACATTCGAAGACAACAAAAGCACATACCTAGCTCTCTACCAATGCATAAATATTTTCAATACTCATAACAATGGTCGAACAGAACAGAGTCCGCGTCGCGACCTGTCGCAGATGCAAGGTCAATGACCAATGAAAATATAACACAGAAACGGTGAAAGTAATCTATTACCACGTGTTCATCCTGTTCACGACATCACCGGTTACGTCACGCTTTGACGTAAAAGAGTCGACGGTTTCTTGTTTCCAAATTCAAAAGTTTTCGTTGCGGCAACCGTCCGTCATAAGCTGATACAGCTTTGGGTTTTTTATTATTAATAATGCAATTATTATAACTGCTAGGTGATTTAGTTTATGGTCTCATCAAAGACAGTTTAATACTGACTGCTTATAAGTTAGACAAAATCTGAAATTTCTGAAAATTATAATCTTGAATTTTATCGTTAGCCGATCTAAAAACTAGTGCATTGCGCTTTATTTAGCGTTGTATGGCACAGTTAAGCTACCGCAATTGTTTTGTCTGCAAACGTACAACGTTTCTTTAGAATAATTGTAAATTTTTGACATGACACGGTCGCCATGGTGTTTAGTCCGTAATACGTCAGTTTCATACATTTTTATTGTATTCAAACGATTACGTAGCACTTGTCTAGCCCCCTGGTTGGACGAGTGGTTCAGGCAGCCGCCAGGATTGCGGAGGACGCGGGTTCGATTCCCGCATCACGCATTTCACACTTTTTCTGAGCTCTTTCTCTCTCTTTTCACCTACTTCAGTCCTATTTTAAAGTTTTACTGTCTGTAGCAAAGGCCAAATGTTTGCCATCGTAATAAAACCTGACAATCACTATCCAAACTTATTTGATTTTAATTTTGAGCATTGTATTATTAAGGGTCGAGTTGAACAACAAGCGAATATAAGATAATCGTTAGTTTTTGACAGTTCTTCCATACAATAAAATATCAAAAACTGACGGTTATCTTTTAATCGCCTGTTTTTAAGTGTTGGTGCCTAGCCTAAGACAGCTTTTGGAGCTGGTGATTAATCGAAAATCAATCCTACTTATATACAAGCGAATTGCGCGGGAAAGTCCGTTCAAGTTAACCGCGAAGTGGCGCGAGGACGCATGCGCAGAAACAATAGTGAGCAACCCGTCCGGAATCCCGATGAAGCAGAGACGAATCGGAATTTGCGAGTAAGACATTAAGCAATGTTACAAAACCTATGTCTGCAAAATATTGGCTTTACGAACTTAAAATGACTCTTCTCTCGGATGATGCAAGGTTCAAAATGGATGTTGTCTGCGTAAAATATTGGTGTTGGGAACTTAAAACCAGACCAGTGATATTACTTTTCTGTCGAATGATGCAAAGTTCGAAATTGAATGCTTGACTTGTGACGTAGCTTTGCCACGATATGCATTTCTGCTGTATACCTAAGCTTAACAAAGAGAAATCAGAAATTTTACCTGAGCTCTATCTCATTGTAAGGTGTCAAAAACAACGAAAATCCATAAACAGAGATTGATATGCATTTGTTTAAATTCAATTGCCTATTTGCCTTGAGTCAACATCATTTACGCATCTCGCGGGGATTCCCGACAAGCCATTTCCTTCTTTATCCCACTCTTATTAAGGTTGACACAAAACGCCTTTTTTTTGGCATTGTTCACTGTCATAGGTTTTCACTTTTTCATCTTAATTATCTTTCATAAAACCCTCTATCGCTTTTTCAGTGTTTTTCTAATATTAAGCCCATCTACATGCATTCTTTTTTGGTTTAGATATAGACTTTCACCCCCCTCTCAGTTTCTACCAATTTGTCTACTTACTTAATAGTGTCAATGTCGATACAGAGGAACAATTTACAATGCTTTATGGCCACCCGTATATCGAAAGTAAGCCCTAATGCAAGGCTCTCTAAATTCAATGCAAGTTTCCTAACACTCATCCATTATAGCCGTAAGGCCAGCCGTGACTCACACGCATAATATTAATAAGTAATTGAGTCTAGTTGGTGTCATGGACAGCACAACAGCTCATAGGTGTAAAAACCTTTATATTTAATTCATATGAATTATCGATCACATAATTTTTCGTAAATCTTTTGACTATTTTATAATTCTAACATTTACACTTTAATAATGTTTCTAACATTTAGAATAACGCATCAACTATCTTGTTTCCGAAAATTGTAATTTTTTTTTTGGCAACAGCCTTCGGTTTTCTCCTTCTGTACGATAAACATCGTCCATATAATGTAATCGTCTAATATACATTCGCTACTTGGACTACTTTGTATTTACTGACGGCTCTAAAACCTGTAGGTACCATATCCAGCACCCAGTATGTTTGTAGTAGAATGAAGCGACGAATCCTCGTTGTAGTCTCCCACTTTACTGGAAAATAGAATTTAGTCAATTTACACATCACTGAATTCGATTTATCTTGTCCTTTACATTATAATTTTCCAATCATATTTGAAATTAATTTTACTGTTTTGCTGTCTGGTGACGGCAGAGCAGAATACAATACTTGTTACCACCCCTGATTTCTGCCGCGGGTGTCGTACAAGGCAACTAAGGGTTAAGACAGCATAGAGTAACATGCAGCAGCTAGCAATATAGTGCGATTTACGTGCCCGATACATATGTATATAGGTGTGATTTATGTATGTATGTAACTAATTTGATTGATGATCTTTAACCAATTCGTATACCGATCCTATTTTAATTACTTCGAGTTCCTAAAGAGTCATTCGTGACGTAGTCTCTTGTATCACGCAATATGCTTAACGTGGATGCACATCCGACAGGTTTCACTGTTCCGCTATTGCAATAATATTTATTCATTACAAGTACCTAACTATTTTAAAAACAATTAGCCTTCAAATGCACCTTCAGATTTGGTGTAGTAATTTTTGTTTGTAGTTTCTCAAACGTCAGTCGGAATTCGTCAATCAAGCTTGCTTGTCCACGGAGTGAAGGCAGTGGTGTATTTCCATCGATTCCTTTTTCTATTTTCAAATAACACCTACATTTCGTTCACCTACACCTGCCTATTCTTCATTATATTTATCCACAACATATTTTAGTCGCGTTATCTATATTTTTGAAGCATTTTCATATTTATTCACAATTATATACAATTTCACTAAAACTGAAATTCGGTTATAATTGTAATCCATGCCATCCCCACATGGCAATTAGATATAAAATAAAAAGAATACCTAAAGAAGGAAAACCTTCTAACTCATCTAACCACTAAGCAAAATCTGGAAAACCCTTCTAAGAAAATAAAATACCTCTACGTAACTACACAGTTTTCCTAGAAGTTTAGCGTAGCGTAGCGAATTCCGGGATTATAAATTTTAATAACCAGTTTAATAACCAGTGATTTTTGTTGGGCTTCCAGCGTTTATAAGAGCTGTAACTAGTCCTGTCCTATTACAGTTGTAACACGCAGCAATACCATTAATAACATTTTATTGGTTGCAGGGGTGACGCCTGTAATGCAGCGATGGCGGTGAAGGTGGCGCTACTGTGCGCTGCGTTCTTGTTGAATTACGGTTTGTAAAAATACATTCTAGAAAATAAGCTTTAAGCATTGCATATATAAACTGTAACTACAACAAAGTATGATACAAGAAATTGCCTTATTAAATCCCACAAAGTATCGACTGATGAGATTGGATGAAGCGAAAGAAGTACGTAGCAAGTGGAAAGAAAGTGATCGCTGCCTACCCCTGTGGGAGAAATGTATGTATGTATAAAGTGTCAAATTCTTCGAAAGTTTGACTCATATTTCTGGGACCTACTTTAGCCGGCTTTTCTAACTCAAAGCATGGCGCATCTGAAGTAACTTACTACTATCCTAACCATTGTTAGATAATGACCAAACTACTATGGCAGAGATGTTTTCACCTGGCACGCGCCATAACACGCTAAATATTTGGATTGGACAGTGCCAATGGCAGCAACTGAGACCATCAGCTTTTATCCCCAAGGGATACTTTCTACTCACCATCATCATCATCATCACCAGCCCTTTAATGTCCCCACTGCTGGGGCACAGGCAAATTTTGGAAATAAATTAAATTAAATTATGGATGAGAGAATATAGGGAGATTGGGCCATAACCCACCACGCTGGCCCAGTGCGGGTTGGTGGGTATTAACGACTACAGATGCAGATGGGACCAACGGCTTAACGTGCCTACCGAAGCACGGAGGAGCCCGAGATGATACATTTTTGGTCACCACCCAATGAGCGGCCTTAGCGAAATTGCTTAGTTTACGCAATCGTAGGCCAAGCGCGCTGTGCCACTGCGCTAGCGAGCTCCTCTCACATTTGTACTCATTTTGGGATAAAAGACGTGATAATTGTTCTATTCTTACTTTTATAAGGCTAAGGATAAATCAGTGATGAGGAATGGGCAGCAGCTTTCTTCTTGTACCATCTAGCTATGTATCTACTGCGACTTTTGTGCCCGATAAATGGCAATAGGCTCGCCACCTATTACATGGGACCTAACATAACTGGCGAAACGTGGGTGCTAGTTCACCTCTGCCTACCTCTTCGGGGATATAGGCGTGATTTATGTATGTATGTATGTCTTATTTTTATCACGCCTTTTATCACAGGTCCCATGCGCTGCTCCCGACTTCCCTCTCTGTGACTCTATGGACCCGGCACCCGCGCGGTGTATCTGTCGTGGCCAAATCGTAAAATTGATCACTTCATGATGTGGCCGACCATTTCATGAAATGGTGGCATTTCATGAAATGGCCAACGTAAACTGACCATATCATGAAAATGGTCTGGCCAGATCAATGAATAAACAACGTTTAACGATATGAACAGCTAAACGCATGGCTATTTCATGTTATGGCCAAACATTATTAATCATATCGTAAAATTGTTACATTAACCACCGTAAGAGGCGCTTATTTCGATTTGTTTTTGTGATGCATCATGGCGGCGGACAATTATCTTATTAAACAAACTAATAATATTGTTGTAATGGAAGATAAAAGTGAAGTAAAATGTCGTTACGACATCAAATTACTAGAATTTTACGTTTTAAGTCTCTCAAAAAACGAGCGCAACGTAAACCAAACATTTACTACAGTAATGATATGGCCAAACGTGGATGGACATATCATCAAACGTTGACGTTTCAACGATATGGTACCATTTCATGAAATAGTCGGCCACATCATGAAGTGATCAATTCTACGATTTGGCCACGACATGTCCATGAAATACTATGATTTTCGTCTTTACAAAGAAAATGATCGAAGAATCGAACCCGCGTCCTATATAATTCGGGCAGATGACAACACCAGTCGGCCAACCAAGACTATAATTCTTCGAAATTTTTCTAACATTTATTTATTGTTAAAAAAAATCAAGACAATAATTTTCCTCTTAAATTACAGCCAGTGCTGAACTTCGAGGCAGATGTCCAGTAGAGCAAAGCGCGTGCCCTGCGCGGGCGTCACCATGCAGTTCGGATGATGAGTGCGGTGATCAAATATGCTGCAGTACTACTTGCGGAAATGCATGCGTCGACCCGCTCTATACTGGTAACAAAAACCTGGACATACAGTATAAATAAACATTAGCTTTTGTTACTAACCCGTTTTTTGGCAGCCCAGTGTATTTTATCAACTTTGAGCCAGTACCTAATATAGCGAATAATTATTAAGTTCAAAAACTTGACATAAAATCTAAATAACATCGCTCATTCAATAAAAAAGCGACTCCATTCAAAAATATGCTTCAAAACATTGTGTATTCAAAATGAAGGGAACTAAGACATATTTTTGTGAGAAAATCTTTTTGATTTGAATCTCTTTCGTAATCAAGACGCGTTTGTGCGTGGTGCCTGGTGCAGCCCTGGGAAATATGGGTCTAACTACTGGTTGCAAATAATTAGGCCCATATTTCTTGATTTATGACCACCATCTTACTTCCGTAGCTACATTTAAATACCAGGCGGTATTAAGTATAATGTTATGGGTTTTATATAACCTTTGCAGCTGTAAAGACTATTCATTGTAACAATTTCTGCGCTACACATTTAATGCTAGTTTGATAATAAACCAGTAGGTGTAAAGTTCTACTATCATACTTTGATCTAATGATAATCTATCTTCGGTGGTGTACTTTACATACTTAGGGGAAGGCAGCGCAAAGTACACGCAAAGTACAGCTACTTAGCTAGGGCCCCAGAGAGCCTAGCCAAGCCATTCTATCCAACGCATAGAAAACAAAAGTATGAAACTGACGTATTGTTTTCCTTGCAATACGTCATTTTTATACATTTTGCATTCTATGCGTTCGATAGATTGGCCACTTGGCTATGGGGGGGCAGAACATAATACATTTTATACTCTTTGGGCAAGACAAAAAGTAGAAGAAGAAACACAACTATTCTGTCTCACCTCTCAAATTTCTACGTTGTGAGAAAATAAGACTGTCCCCACTCAACCATTCTGACTCACCTCTCTTCCAGGTTGTGAGAACATAAAACTGTTGATTCAACTATTCCGACTCACCTCTCAAATTTCCAGGTGGTAAAAATATAAGACTATCTACAAAGGATGTTTTTTACTACATAGCATAAAAATAACAACTGGATAAGCATCGTTTTCGGATCAATTATCGATTTTAAAATCGCGCATCAGACGATAATACACGTGATAACTTACTATCCCCCCTTCTTGTAATATTTCCTGACTTCCCCCACCCCACCCCCCTTTCGGAGCCTCACGTAATTAATGGACGACCACTTGCAAGAATATAAGACTGCCCACCCACACTCAACTATTTTGACTCACCTCTGAAATTTCCAGGTTGTGAGAACATAAGACTGTCCACGGAGAGGATATCCCGAGCCCTCGCCGCGGAGAACAGCCGAGGTGGCCGCGGCATGCTAAAGCCAGTGCGCTCCCCCCGCTGCAGAACTATTGACGGGGAGTTCGAGGAGATACAGTGTGACAACGAGATCGTCAGCTCGTGTTGGTGCGTCGACGCGGCCGGGTTTGAGGTGAGTGTTTCGCAGTTTCTGACTATCTCAAATTTAATACGGAAGCAATCGAGATTATCAAGTATATTGACTCCTTTTTCACTCTATAAATTGACAGCTTACAATCTTGCGAGATAGATGTACCGTGGAATCTAACCGTATTTACAATTTTACTGTGACAATCACAACACAAGGGCTTATTCTAGTTACTTTGGGATTGTGGCCGATCATTGCATGGGTGACCAAAATTTTATTTTCTTGAGTTCCTCTGTGCTTCGGGTGCCACGTTAAGCCGTTAGTCCCGGCTGCATCTACAGTCGTTAATCCTCGCCAACCCGCACTGGGTCAACGTGGTGTGTTATGACTGTAGCAGTATAATCCTAATTGTATTCTACTTTCACCTCTGCCTACCCCTTCGGGGATATAGGCGTGATTTATGTATGTATGTATGTATTCTACTTGCCGTGTGGTGACGGCAGAGTAGAATACATATGTCACCTCCCCAAATCTCCTCCGTGGGTGTCGTACAACGCGACTAAGGATAAATCAGTGATGAGGAATAGGCAGCATCGTTCCTCTTATACCACCTAGCAATGTACTGCGACTTTTGTGCCCGATAAATGGGAATAGGCTCGCAACCTATTAAATGGGACTTCGCCTACCCCTTCGGGGATATAGGGGTGAATTATGTATGTATATAGTATTTTTAATAAATTAATTTTGTAGGTTCCCGGTACTCGAGCGCCGGCCGCTGGTCTGGTAAACTGCACTCGGGTTTCCGCGTGCGCTGCCCACACGTGCCGCATGCTCTGCCCGCTCGGCTTTGAGCTAGACGCTCGGGGCTGCCCGCTGTGCAAATGCCGCGACCCTTGCTCCTCCATCACCTGCCCGGGGCAACTGTCCTGTCAGTTGGAGGAGGCGCCCTGTCTCAGACCTCCATGCCCGCCTGTGCCCACGTGTAAGGAAACTTTCTTCTCCCTTTTTTTTGCCGGAGTGGAATGCATTTACGCACCATACCAGCCGCTAGCTCCGCTGGGCGAGTCCCACACACGCCAGTCGCCTACTGGCGTGTGTGGGACTCACCCAGCGCCAGCAATACCCATTAAACCACTCCACGTTCCTTCTAGCCCTTTAAACGGGGAAAGTCTGGGAAAACCTTCTTCTCCCTGCCCTCTTCACATTTTACCTGCCCAGCTAGCATGACCATCGAAACACGATATCAGTCGGCGCAGTATGTTTCGTCTAACCGATGTGAATGGAAGAAGAAACATACTGTGCCGATTGTCGAAGATAAATACAGCATTATAGGTATTACACAAAATTGAATCAACGATAAACATACCAATAGCAAAACAAAAAACACAAATCAACAAAATGCAAACAAATAGATACATTATCTAAAAAGATAATAAATTCTTTACATTTTCTTTTGAATGCATGTTTGGGTTTAGGATCACTGAAGATGTCGATGAATGATGAAAAATGATGAACACTCAAACTGGCTTATCATCAACTCTAAAATTTCGAGATCCTCTAATTTAGATATTAACATTAAGCTTATTTAAGAAAACGATTTATTGTCTTCTACCATTATGAGGATTGAGGATCTAAGGAAATGGTACGTCAAACATCATACAAAACGATTATGAACTATATATTCTTTCAGGTAAAAGGGGAAGAAGCCTTCAAAACATTTGCCCTGTAGGCGACCCATTGCTTATATCGGAAACAAGTCGTCCCTACCTATGTGGCACAGATCCCGGCAAACCGAACTGTCCCCCACTCTACAGATGCCTTGTTGAGTCAGGTAAGCAACACACTAATTGCAGAATCGAACAGGTAATTTTTGCACCGTCTTCAAAGTCTTTGGTTTTTTACTTTACTAGCTGACCTGGAAAACATTGTTTTGCTCATTATCACTTGGAGATATAAAAAATAGCATACGGCCTATCAAATATACATTAAAATTTCATTAAAATCGGTCAAGCCGTTTCGGAAGAGTTCTTTAAAATAAACATTCTGTCACGAGATTTTTCTAAATCTATAATGCTATTAACTACTTGGTACACAATTAGACAAGCCACTCATGGTGCTATCATGAATGTCTTTTTAGCGTATCGGTTTCTTTCCGAAAAAGGCAATTCAGTTTAACGAAAATTTTTTCAAGGATTCGC
The DNA here is from genome assembly GCA_963931975.1 of Cataclysta lemnata. Classification (NCBI taxonomy): domain Eukaryota; kingdom Metazoa; phylum Arthropoda; class Insecta; order Lepidoptera; family Crambidae; genus Cataclysta; species Cataclysta lemnata. The sequence continues at coordinate 10,812,650 of OZ008355.1, forward strand.
ACTCTTGATTAATTCAAGTCTGAAACGGGTTGTTTTTAGTGGCTTTGTCGCGAATGAAAAAGTTTAACCAGAGAAACTATGCCTTGGAATTATTGACCATGAAAATGAAATTCTTAAGAAATATAAATTTAGACGAACACACTAGAATAGAGGCTATGAACTATCATTAATGATTGAAAAGTATAACCAGACCAACTATGTCTTGAAATTATTGATCACGAGACTGTAATTCTCAAGAAATATCAATTTAGATGAGACACTAGAATATAGGCCATGAACACACATAAACAATCGCCCTTTACAGGTAACGACTACGGCGTCTGCTGCCCAGCCTCCTTGGAACTCCAGAAGGCTGGAACGTGCCCTGCTCCAGACAGCGAAGAGGTGGAATGTGGGACGCCCTGCGCCCACGACTTGGAATGTCCTTCCATGCAGAAGTGCTGCGATGGGACAGAATGCGGAAAACACTGCACCTTGCCCCACAACGTGACGATGTGCACGCAACAGAAGATGCTGGCGGAACTCCTCGTTGTGAGCGAGAGGGAAGGCAAGGGATATGTGCCCCAGTGCGCTAACGATGGAACGTTCCAGTCCAGGCAGTGCTCGAGGAACGGACTGGTCTGCTGGTGAGCATCCCTTGTTTTTACTCCATAAAAATATTATCGTATATAAGAACTTTTAAAGTCTAAAAGAACGTCTAAAGTCAAAAGAGTTTTGACTATGTATATTGTTGTGTGTTGAATGCAAATAAACATTATTATTATTATCTATTCTTCTTATGACTGTGTAGATATTTGTGTTAAACTTGCTCATGGTGCACTTTTTTGAACATGGTGCATTAATATCTGTGATTAAGCCTCTAAAGGGCAGTGGTAAAATAGGTTACCACCATAATTTCAATCAACCTTAGCGATATTTGAGGTTTCAACCCTTGTTTTGGCACCAATAAAAAATGCATGCATTGTACTATAAAGGATTAAGAAGGAATCTCCTTAGATGTCTCCTTCGAAATATGTTCTTCTGGTTCTTTAGTGACGTTAATGCTTATAACATTTACCCTTACTGCAATAGTACATTTATTCGGTTTGACTGTTCCCAGGTGCGTGGACTCTGACGGCAACAAGCTTCGAGGGTCCATGGGTCCATCAGGATCAGTCCAGTGCTCCCCAACTCCAAGACCAGCTCGCTCCGGCGCCAGAAGTCTGACGTCATGCAGTCGAGCTCTCTGCGCGGGCGTCTGCGAATATGGCTACAAAACTGGCTCTGATGGCTGCCCTACCTGCGAATGTGACGATCCTTGCGCGGGCTTCCCCTGCCCTAATGGAGAAGAATGCGTCAGGGTTAGAGATGCCGAGTGCACTGGGGAATTGTGCACGGGATATCCTGTTTGTAAGTTACATTGTTTGCTAGTTTGCTTAGAAAATAGTACTCCATTATTACTGATTTTAGCCAAGTTAAAACTATGTCAGGAAAATATTCTAATCAATCCTGGAAAATAATATCAAAGCTCTCACTTTCGATGTCTTACGGATTTTACTGAAGAATCTCTTCAAAATCGTAAATTTTATTTAAATTGGACAACCAAACCATCGGTCTGGTAAACTCTCAGTTTAAACCGAACCGCAACCGAAGAAATCAAAGTCAAATACAAAATTCATTTATTCCTAACTGGTATAATTACAATACCTTTATGAATCGTCAAGAGTGTCTTGAAGAAGGGGGAGTGCGCAGCATGCCTCAGTCCTTAACGAATCTATCCACAACCCACCCACAATAGTGGAAGTTTCTTTGATTTCACCTTCTCGTATAAAATTTCCAGGTCGTCCCAAGGTATCTTACGAGAACCCCTGTGAAGTGGGCGTGCCGGCGACTGACGAGGAAGGCTCCGTGGTGGGTTGTGGCGCGGAAGCCGATTGCCCGATGGCCCACGTCTGCACCAGCGCCCGACACAGCGGCGGCTCTGTCTGCTGCCCTTTCGCTGAGCCAGACAACATCACCGATGCTGATTCCATGGAGGTGAGAGCATAAGTTAAATTATAATGGTAGTGTAGCGCTACACAAGCAAAGTGTCGAATAACCGAGAAATGGTCAGCAAAAAGTACGATAGCTCACGATAACAATGGAGTCAAACCAACTATCAACAACCATCAAGATTAGCAAGTCGGGATTACAAGGTTTCTGGTGGAACCCAGAATATATACAAGATCCGAGGAAGTACAGTCGGACCGTGGTTCCCGAGCGAACACCTGGCTCGGGGGAGGATCTTTCCTTTTTCCATCCGCATGAAGGGCAAGCAAGAGCTTCCCTGTCAAGCATAAAAAAAAATATTATGTGTAAAAGTGATATTAATGTTCTAATACTTTAATTCTTTTCTTCTAGATTGCTCTGGATGCATGCGGCGTAGAAGCCGAAGCCCTGTGTGGCTTGAATTCCACATCCAGTTGTCCAGAGGGCTCATGCGATGGAGACCTGGTCTGCTGCTCATCGGACTGCGGGCCTATTTGCGTGGACCCCGCAAAGATGAGGCTGCAGAACGAACGGCTAGGCGATACGCCTACGAGTCAGTATCAAGTCTTAAAATTTCTGTCTTCAATTTGCTTATGTGTTCCGTGGAAATTACCTTAAGAGCCCTCCTTCATAGTTTCGTAATATATTTGGACACCCATCCAATGATCATTAGCCTGTTTGAATAATCCTTACCGCTCCGATTCCTCCAAGGCTCTCCATGGCTCTGAAACTCCCCCTCGATTGCAAGGCTCGAGGACACGAAGTTCTTCGCCTTCCTTAAAATCCCAGTGGATGCTGTAAAGGCCTCCCAGCAAAAACCTTAAGACCCTTCAAAAAAGAATTCTAAGTTCACCTACGCAATCTTCTCCCTGCCCTAGTCTATCTGGGGTTGGCGCAGTATGTTTCATCTTCCAATCATATCGGTCAGACGTCATCCAGCCATTTTATTCACTCCCTTGATTCATATCATCCATCATTCCATCCATCTACAGTTAGGTATAATATGATTAAATCAATTACAGTGTGCGAGTACCTGCGAGACTTCGACGAGAAAATGGAAGGCACCGTAGACGGGATGCGGCTAGCGCTGCCGGCGCCCACGTGCCTCGCGGACGGCGCGTTCAGCCCGCGGCAGTGCGCGGGCGCACGCTGCTGGTGCGTCGACTCCTTCGGCACGGAGATCCCGGAGACTGCCACTGCGAATCGGTCCTCGTTGGACTGCGATAAGTAAGGATCACTGTACTGACACTTGCACAAATCTCCTTAGATAATGCCCTGCTTATTCCACAAATAGTCTTACTGCCGCACTCAGAGACGTCAATTAACTTTAATGAGTATTTAATGTCAAAAATTTTCATTCAAATCAAGACCTTAGACCCGGCAAGAATAGAGACTAGTTTTGAATTGTCATTTTTTGACATTAAATACTCATTAAAGTTAATTGACGTCTCTGAGAGCGGCAGAAGAGGGTTTGTTGAGTTTTTGGCTACAAATCCCCTGAGCACCACCGAAAAAGAATTCCTAAAAAGGTCTACAAAGCCTGGCAGTTGTACAGCAACATCAGACTACACAAAACTAGAAGTGAACATTATCCAATCGATTTTCAGTCTTATCTTGTTTAAAGCGAATCACAAAATCGATACTTACTTACAAATAGTGGTAATTTGACGTGACGCCCGCTAAACAGGGGCCGCGGAAGCGTGGAACACTAGGAAATGGCATTTTTCGCCCACTACATGTACTTGACTTCACCTTCGGCTTAGATGTCAAATACTTACATACATACATAAATCACGCCTATATCCCCGAAGGGGTAGGCAGAGGTGAACTAGCACTCACGTTTCGCCAATTATGTTAGGTCCCATGTAATAGGTGGCGAGCCTATTGCCATTTATCGGGCACAAAAGTCGCAGTACATTGCTATTGCTAGGTGGTATATGCTAGGAGGAACGCTGCTGCCCATTCCTTATAATTGATTTATCCTTAGTCGCCTTGTACGACACCCACGGGAGAGATTTGGGGTGGTGACAATTGTATTCTACTCTGCCGTCACCACACGGCTTCAAATACTTACGATCTGAAAAATTCTTTGCTTTACCGCTCTAGGCAATAAATGTACTATTTTTCCAGAGTACGGGCAGAACTGGATTGCCTCGAGATGACATGCCGCATGGGTTGCGACTACGGCTTCGAGCTGGGCGCCGGCCGCTGCCCCACGTGCCGCTGCCGCGACCCTTGCACCTCGGTCACCTGCCCCGAGGACCGCTCTTGCGCGCTAGTCGACGTCGCCTGTGATTCAGACTACTGCCCACCGGTTCCCGCATGTAACTATTACCATACCACCGAATAATATAGGGAGACCATTTGGGTACCCATAATCATAAAGGGTTGGTGTCAGGCAGGCGGCCAGCTGTAAAACCGAAGCCAAAACCATGAGCGGTATGGATTGTAATGTTGGCATTCCAATCACTCTCTCCGTTCATCGGTCTCTCGACATGGTCCGTTCCGTCTCATTTCTATATTCCGGTGTGATGGATGATAAGAATCAAAAGGGAGTGGATGGCTTAATGACGTGTAAACGATATGAATGAAAGAGGGAACATACTGCGCTGACCCCAGATATCCTGGGAATAGCAGGAAAAGGAAGAAGAATCTTATTTGATAGTTATTTTTATTATAAATGTTTTGTTTATATCGGTACCAAATAAACATTTTTTCTATCTTTCTTCAGGCCTCCCCCGCAAGCCGGGCCAATGCCCTTACCTGGTGCCCACGTCAGGCGCTTGCGAGTGGGCATGCCGCAGTGACGCGGAGTGCTCGCCCTCCGAACGCTGCTGCGCCACCGGCTGCGGCACAGCCTGCACCGCGGCGGTACACCAAACGTCATGCCAACAAAGGAGGTCAGTTAGTCCTCTGCTAGTACTTCTCTACTACCACTATTTTAAGTTGTGTCTCTCTTTTATGAAATGTACTTTTATTTATTGATTGTATTGTATGTGTAATTGGTAAGCCTTTCAATAACAAAATATTTTATAATAATATTAGGAAGTGTCAGTTAAGAGATTGCCTAAACAAAGGCAAGTACGGTCGTTAAAGCGGATCATTGGATGGGTGACCAAAAATATATTATCTCCTGTAAATTCCTCCATGCTTCGGAAGGCACGTTAAGCCGTTGGTCCCAAACCAATCCATACTGGGCAATACATTTCCTTGCTTCTGCAGTCATTCCATATGAAAGGCCTGTGCTCCAGCAGTGAGTGAAAGAGCTGGTGATGATGATTAAAAATTTATGTTAGCTCTTCGAGAACCCGTATCTCACAATATAATTATCTCATTCCAGAGCCCTAGCGCTCCATACGGCCGCAGAGAGCGGCAGCCCGCCTGCCTGGAGCTGGGTGCCCGCGTGCAAGCCGGACGGGGGCTACGAGCCGGTCCAGTGCAGGGGCACCGAGAAGGCTTGCTGGTGCGTCGACACCGCGGGCAACGAGGTATGTGCTCAACGTCTCTGGATCAGTGGCCGTACCATGAAGTATTAGTGCGATCCAAACGCGGGTGACAAAATGGGACGTCGCTCTACTCGGCTTATAGCGTTGTCTCAATTTCACAATGGGAATTAAGTCGCGTTTAGAGTTGGTGGTAAGGCCCCAGGCTTTTCAATTTGACTTCTCTAATGCTGGAAGCCATTTTTGTAGTAATTAAATAACGGCTGTCAGTTTATCGTTTACCTTCTTTTAATTGGAAAGGAGAATTAAACATGCAAAGTAATTGCTTATGGTCTAGGGCGACATTCTAGTGTGCAAGGGGTTTGGTTTCAGCAAAAAAGGGTAGAGCAAATTTGCCGTTTGAAACCTTAGAAAAAAAAATCTCAGACTGGTAACTTTATTATAATTTTAAGTTTAATTATGGATTTAACCAAACTGATGGGCTCAGTGACCAAAACCAAATTAGACATAATGGCCCCAAGAAAGCCTGATCATCAGTGTTGCTTGGGGCCATATGTATCGCCTAATTAGAAATTGTTTGATAATTCCATGCATAATAATTAGATCTGACGCGATCCCTTAATACTCTTCGGTGGTGTATCTTGTAAGGGATGATTAAGACGAATAAGAAACGAATACGTGTAGAAAATAACGGCGTTATGTGCCTAGCTAAGCTATCACATTAACTGCCGGACTCAGAGACGTCAAATAACGTCAATGAGTAATTAACGTCAAAAAATGACAATTCAAAACTAGTCGCTATTCTTGCCGAGTCGATGGTCTAGATTTGAATGAAAATTTTTGACATTAAATACTCATTAAAGTTAATGACGTCTCTGATTGCGGCAGAAAGAGTCCCATTTCTTCCCCAATAATTCAAACGACGATCCCACATCCAGGTCCCCGGTACAAGAGCAACGAACTCCACGCCCGACTGCTCGACCCCGGCGACTTGCCCCGAGCCCGACTGTGATCCCGTGACGTGTCCCCACGGCCGGCAGCTCGACGCACTTGGCTGCCCCACGTGCGACTGCCGCGACCCCTGCGCCGAAGCCAAGTGCCGACCTGACGAGACCTGCGACTTGGTGCCTGTGGATTGCGAGGTGAGATACTGATGCTATCCGTGTGGTGATAGCACAAGACAATAGGGGATCGGACAGTAATCAGAATAAAATCGAAAATGTACTAAAAATGTGTAAAATCTCTTCAGACTACCCATAACTGTCAAATTTCTTCAATCGATTGTCAACCTTATCTTGTTGGCGGTAGATCCAAAAGTCGACTGAGAAAATTTAACATTTTGTGGTAGTCTGACGTGCTTTTGTCTGTACTTAGATAAAAGAAATCTACTGCTTTATGATTGTTTAAAGACTAATAATTCAATTCACCAATGTAATAATTCATCGACGTAAAGTAAAAATTCATGGATTCAGAAAAATAAACTGTTTTGGCGGTAGTGATTTAAAATAGCCATCTAGACTCCTCGAGCCACTAAATAAAGCGTTTTCTCGAGACCTCTCGAAAAGTTAAATATAATATAATTAGTAAAATTAATAAATTAACAATAAAAAACTATAATAATAATAACCTAATTTATATAAATTTTCTCTAGCTATAATTATTATTCTATTATCTCTAGCTATAACGTGGGTGCTAGTTCACCTCTGTCTACCCTTTCAGGGATATAGGCGTGATTTGTGTATGTATGTATAATTATTAAAATACAAATTTGCGGTGTCCCCAGGGTGAGTCCTGTCCCCCGCTAGCGAGATGCGCGCCCGCACCACAGTGCCCGGAGGGGGGACGACCGCTGCAGGCGCCAGGGGCAGCCACCCCCCTGACGTGCGGACCCCGCGCCGCCGCTTGCCCCTCTACGCACGCGTGTCGCTTCGCCCCACACGATTCCACGCCTGCCGTCTGCTGTCCCAAGCCCCGTGAGTGATGTTCATATGACTTGTATTTGTATGATTCCTAGCGCTATAGAACAAAGCTACTGTCAAACTGATTAGCACTAACGTAACCGCCTTCGTGGTCTAGTGGTGCGCCCACCGGAATGAAGATCCAGAGGTTCCGGGTTCGATCCCCAAGGGGGTACAAATTTGTGCTCGGTTTGGTTGGTGGTAGGACTTCTTTGAAGTCCGCCTGGCTAGCTAACACCATCTTATCAAAATCTGTCGCCATAATAATAATGTAAAACAAAAACGTAACCCCATCATCAACATCACCAGCCGGGACAAACAAACGATAACAATGACATATAATTTCACGTTCACTATAGAATTAATAAAAAATAGACATAAACCTGTGAAGTTTCCACCTAAACAACTATCAGAGGTTACAAAACGAGCAAAATTTAAAAAAAAAGAAAAATAATAAATTAATCCTGGCATTCTTAGTTTTCGATATTTTCTGATATCTTTATGCACTCATTGCTCTTGAGGAATTGATAGTGTCAGTGACTTAATAACTGATGCAATTCCTGATTTCTTTCGCAGGCACCGTGTGCTTCGACAGCAAAGACGAGGGCGCCTGCACCGGAAGCGAGGGCATCAACGCGACCCGCTGGCACTTCAACCACGAGCGCAACCGCTGCGAGCGGTTCCGGTACCACGGCTGCTCCGGAAACCACAACAACTTCCGCTCCAAGGAGGAGTGCAACGCCGTCTGTCCCGGTGAGGCTTTCATCATCACCCTCATCACCAGTCCTTTAGGCCCATTTCATTCGTCAGCGCGTACCGGGTGACTGAATTTTGTATAAAGCTACGCAACCGGCCGCACGCGGAACAAATGAAAGCTACTGCGAAGCTTCATACCAATTGTGATGTGCACGCAACCGGCGACACGCTGAAGAATGAAAGGGGCCTAAATGTCCCCACTGCTGGGACACAGACAACCTGCCTTGGTATGGACTTGTTATGAGACGGAATGCCATGAATTTGAATCAAAAAAATATGGTCTCGAATGTTGATGGATGTCGAAGTAGAGCAAAGATGGATTGTGTGAGGTGATGGGTGTGGATGAGAAGATGACGAGTGAAAATGAGAGTGGAGAAAGAGGACGTACTGCGCCGACCCAAAATAGAATGGGATAGGGACTTCCCCTATCCCATGATGATACTGGGACACAGGCCTTTCGTATTGATGGAAGAACATAGGGAGATTGGGCTATAACGTGTCTTTTGAAGCATGGAGGAACTCGAGATAATAAATTTTTGGTCACCCATCCAATAACCCTAGATTATCGAACATTCAATCAACTTTTCAGGTTCCTTCATTTCTACTTATTTCCATATTATTATGTCTTATGCCTTTGTATTACTAAATCATTTCCAAACTAAAACTTTCCAATTAACAATGAACTTACCACTTCATTCTTTAATAAATATAAAATTGTGTTTGATGGCAAGATTTTTGCTTTATAATTTATGCAGCATAAAGATATAAACGATAACGTTTTTCGCTAGCGTGTAGCTTCAATCACAATTTTATAGGACTTCTATTGTATCTATTTATTTGCATTTATAAATAAATTGTACATATCCTCATCTAATGGTTTCAAAAACTGCAAAAAGTACTTACCTTAGGTCTGTACATTTTTATCTTTCCGTAAATTGTTTGAGAAGGTACCTACACATGTAAATATATTTGTCTTTTCAATTATTCCTGCAACTAATCAGTATATCCACCTCGCCTTTTTACAGCAATATAACTTTTCTTTCCTAACAATTTCCTTTTAAAACAGTGGAAGGGGTATCCGCAAAATTGTTTCGCAAGAAGTCGTCGACTCCAAAAGAGGAAGGCATGTGACTCAACTTGAATTTTACGTGTTTACTTGTATTTAATGAAAACTTAATAACAATAATTATGTTGCAAACCACTTTGTTAACAACACTGTAATCTAATACTTTCTAAGCACGAAGTACCTAGCTAACAGCACGTAGATATTCTTAGTATTGATGGCTTTTTTGTGACTTTTAATGATTCGCACTAACCAGGAACCAAAATATCTTGTCCTAATACCTAATGTCTAATATTTTGACAATTAATGTTACCGTAAATTACCTATTAATAATTTTGCCTTAGCAACTTCAAAACTTTTTGAAAGTTCAGTCTTTAAAACTAGCAAACTCAAAATGATTTATCTTGAAATAAAATTGATTTCGATTTTTGAGTAGCCGTAATTTTTTGGGATATTTGTGAATAATATTTATGTGCGCTAACAGCAAGCAAGAATGCTGCATCCGTTAAATACATTCATTACAAAACGATGATCAGTCGTAAACTAAGAGTAATATTTTCACTTCTTCAGTATTGAGTCCATGTGAAAGACTCCGGGAGAAAAACGAAGCAGCGGCGCAGAAATATGGAAAAGGAACCTTCATCCCTGTGTGCGACGAAAGCGGTGCCTGGGAGTCCGTTCAGTGCATGTCACATATTGGTAAGTGCGTGATACAATATCTTTACTATATCTATAGTTATTAAACAGCCGAGTATTGCATGAGACCGTGTGGTGACGGCAGAGTAGAATACAATTGTCACCACCCCAAATCTCTCCCGTGGGTGTCGTATAAGGCGACTAAGGATAAATCAGTGATGAGGAATGGGCAGCAGCGTTCCTCTTATACCATCTAGCTATGTACCTACTGCGACTTTTGTGCCCGATAAATGGCAATAGGCTCGCCACCTATTACATGGGACCTAACATAACTGGCGAAATGTGGGTGCTAGTTCACCTCTGCCTACCCCTTCGGGGATATAGGCGTGATTTATGTATGTATGTATTGCATGAGTGAGCATCAGTCTCGCACTATACTACTTTTCATTTTTTTTATGCTAGACAGGGAAACTCTTGCCCTTTATATTATTTAGATAAGGGCCGAAGATGGAATCGAGCTTCATCTAGAACCCTCAACCACAGACGGGCTGGCTATCTTAACACAGTAGTCGGAACGCAATAATGCTGTTAACATAATTATTATGGCGACAGATTTTGATATGATAGTGGTAGCTAGCCAGGCGGACTTGACAGAAGTCCTACCACCGACCAAGCCGAGTACAAATTTATACCCCCCCTCGGGAGATCGAACCGGGATCTCTGGATCTTAATTCCGGTGGGTAAACCACTAGACCACGGAGGAGGTAACATTGGAATTCTTCTGCGCTGTCGTGTATAACGCCGTTGGTGCGCTACACTATTTTACTGATGCCGCTTGAAATCGAGCAATGTATAACAATCGAGGCAAAGGCACATCGTAATTTGTTTCTTAATTTCTTACAGATGTGTGCTGGTGCGTCAGTGCTCGCGGTGAACCACTCAAGGGTTCCCTGGTGCGCGGTGCAAAACCCACTTGCAACTTCAGACAAGCCAGGAAATGGGTGCGACGGGACCCCCTCGACGAGCGGGCCCGAGCTGATGAAGGTAACTTGTTTCTTAAGGCATACATTATACGGGCAACTGAAATTGCTCAATTCCTGTCAATACAATTAATTGCTTGGCTGCTGTAATGGATCAATCTGGAGCATCACACTGAATTTCGTGACGTCATAGTTAACGAGTATTACCCGGTTAAAATATCTGTAGACCTGGCTAGAATGTAAAGGCCCTCCCCAACGCAACAACTTTAAATTTATCACTAGTGATTATTAATAACGGACGCCACAAGTAAAGATATCGAAATTAATAGTGATGTGACGTTTTACACACCGTACAGAAGCGTTGACGTGACTACATCAACGCCAGGTCTACAGTGGCTCTAGCCAAGTGGCGAATCTATTCGAATGCATAGAAAACAAATGTTTGAAACTGACGTATTACAGAGAAAAGAAAACGTCAGTTTCATACTTTTGTATTCTGTGCGTTCGAATAGAAGCCACTTAGCTAGGCCCACGGATTTCAGTGTGATTGCTCCAGATTGATCCATTACAGTTGCCAAGCAATTGTTGCCTAAATATGGTCGCCTTGACAAGTCGATATTCTATCGAACGAATAGAATACGAATGTAAAGTTTTTTAAACAGTGCTTTCCATTGGGCCTAGACAAGTCAGTCAAGCCAATCTATTCAGTCAGTCAGCTGAGAGACGCCCACGCCTTGCCCAAAGATCTCCAAACCGATCGGTCCGATCTATCCATCCAACGAATAGACGAAAGTTTTCAAAATTGATATTAATATAGATATAAATAAAAATTTTGAGAACTTCCCTTTACGACTCCCGATTCCCGCATCAAGACAATAATTTTTCGAACACGTTCTAACCACAATACATTTTCTATGTATAAAAGGGGGTTTTTTTCATAGATATTTTAGGATGAATAATTTATTTCAGTATGTATTTCGAAAAGATAACTAATAATTTCCTTTCTCCTCCAGTTTTAGAAGAGCTCATCCGGCAAATGACAGCTTACCGAATAGACGAGTTCCAAGAAGACGAAGAAGAAGACATTGACAACATTGACGTGGAGCCAGAACCTCGAGACTCGAAAGACAAAGACAGCTCTGAACAGAACATGCTGAACGATGCACCGGTGTTAGGAGAGGTCATTGAACCCAAGCCAGTTGAGATCACTAAAGGAAAGGATGAGAAAACCGAAAAGATTGTGTTTAAGACCAAGTGCCGGACGATGCAGGAGGAGAGCGACAACGGTAAATCATGTTTTTTTTATTTGCCGTTACTGTGTTTTTCTATTGTAACAATTTTTAACACGTTTGCGTGCCTGTGACGCTATATTGCATGGCGCCATAGCCACTAATCCATGCAATATTGCGTCACTGGCATTGGCACTGTGTTTATTGGATTTGTATTTAATATTTCGGCTAAATGTTAAAATAATAACTAGAGACACAGGGCCGTCTTAAGTTATGTGGCCCTTGGTCACGCAAGAATTTGGGGTCCTTTTGGAATGTAAGGGAAGCGAATCATACTTTTTCTTGTGAAAATAAATATGAGAGCAATTATTGTCGAGGCCCCCTGAGGTTTAATTTTAATTTTGAATTGAACATGAGCAATGTAATTATTAATTTTATTTCGTTCTGCAACAGGAGGTGACGTGGCCAGGCCTCGCTGCCTGCAAGACGGGTCCTTCGCCCCCCGGCAGTGCTCCCGTGCCCGCTGCTGGTGCGTGGACGCGGCAGGCCAGCGGCGGCCACACGCCGGCACTGTGCCGGACCTGCCGCAAGACGACCCTTGCGGTGAGTAGATGATATCAATTTGTAAAGGACGAACGCTCAATAAAAGCTTATGACATTTATTCCTCACTATTTTCTAGACTAATCCAAATGCCATTCAAAAATAAAAAAAAATAAAAAAAACAATAACAAAATATACAAGAATATAACCAAAGAACTGCTAGCGGGTCTGGCGCTAACACCTCGTCTATCTTCTTCTTTTTCTCAAGACCTTCCCCTAGGGAGGCAGCCCAAAGCGAACTTAGTGGCTAAAGCGGGCATCACAATATCATGCGGCATACTCCCAACACAAAGCTTTATTGATAAGCTCTGAACTTTGCTGAACCTGAAACACAACACTTCAAAAATAAATATGGCTATATTTTTTATGCTAGACAGGGGCTTGACCTTCATCTCACCTGATGGAAAGTGACGATGAGAGTCGCAAATGGAATCGAGCTTCATCTAGAATCCTCAACTCCCCTGGGATCGAACCCGGAACCTCAGGATTGTATTATTTTTAGTCGAGGGTCTTATACTACACCCTTGCACGGGATAAAACGTCCTCGGAGAAAAGAAATTTACCTTTCGCTCTAACTGCCGCTAAATCCCGAGACGAAACACTGTCGAGTGATGGAGGGAGATTTTGTTTAGGCATGCTTTTTCCCCCTCTGGTAGTCTGATAGCATGCTGAGCTAAGAAAAAAATGCTAACAACATAACACATCTTCCAGAGCCCACCGAAATAGAGTCAGCACTGCTGGAGTTGGAGTTGCTCGGTGCCGACAGCTCGGTGGCGGAGCGCGCGCGGGCAGCGCTCTCGGCGCGGCTGACGGCGCTCGGTGCGCACGCGCCGGTGGCCGCCACCGAGGACAAGAACGTGGCGCGGCTTAAGGCGACGCTCACCGGGCCTAAGGCCGTGGACATTGTGTACCATATCGAGAATTGGGTAAGCGACTGGAACAAAAAGGGATTGTATGAATTTTTCGGGTAGCGTAGGCACTCGGCCTGCTATTGCGCAAACTAAGAAATGTTCCATGCCGTGTGGTGACAGCAGAGCGGAATACAATTGTCACCACCCAAAATCTCTCCCGCGGGTGTCGTACAAGGCGACTAAAGGTTAAAACAGTGATGAGAAATGTGCAGCAGCGTATTCCTCTTAAATACCACCTAGCAATGTACTGCGACTTTTGTGCCCGATAAATGGCAATTATTAATAGGCTCGCCACCTATTACATATTATACTAGCATGATTGGCGAAAAATGGGTGCTAATTCACCTCTGCCTATCCCTTCGGGGATATACGTGATTTATGTATGTATGTATGACCGGAATGTGCAGCGTAGTGACGACAGAGCAGAATAGAATAGTCACCACCCCTCCTAGACTTTATACGCGTGTGCGCAAACTGTTATGCATTTTTTCAGGAATCGAAAAGCGATTACCTACTGATACGTGAAGCACCGCATGCGTCCGCCGCTATTATATCGATTTCTGAATATTACATTTTGTTTTGGTGTAAGCAGAAGCAATTTTTTAGGTTATTGGATAAATAATGCCAAGTCATCATCACCATGAATGCTAAGTCATAATAGTTAAAAAGCACTATCAATAATACAGGTCCAAAGTTGTTTAAAATTAGTACAATGATTTTGGTGGTTAGAAAAAGAATTTCGAAAAATTATGATCTTGAGGCGGGAATCGAACCCGCGTCCGCTGCTATCCGGGCAGGTGCCTGACCGCTCGGCCACCCAAGACACTCTCTCTCTCAGTGTCTTGCAGCGGACGCAGGTTCGATTCCCGCCTCAAGATCATAATTTTTCGAAATTCTTTTTCTAACCACCAAAATCATTGTACTAATTTTTCTAACATTTATATAATGTTAAAATTAAAATCGAATTGTTTAAAATTAACTCAACCAATTCACTTTAAATTTTGTTGGATAACTTTTTTATTCCAATTCGAGAGGAGAGTTGAAATCGACCTAGGTTAGCTACTCTGTACATTCATTCTTCACTAGCACCTTTACAGTGTGATGGGTGATATATGAATAAAAAGGGAGTGGATGACTTGATGCCTGTGCCGACCCCAGATTAACAGGAAAGAGAACACGATGACGATGAGAGGAGAAGTCGAGAATTTTCAATTTATTAAAAATGTTCTTCTCTTGCGCAGGTGAAACGAGAGAAGCTCTCCGGCAAGAGTGGAGATGGAGAAGATTCGTTGGGCGCTGATGTCATCCGAACAGAGTACAGGCTCGCGAGCTTAGTACCCGCTCTACATCAGAGAGAGATCCTCACCGAATCCACCGTACGTAGCTAAAGCTCTTATACCAACATTGTCTCTGTATCTTGTTCTTCTCCCTGCCCTGTTCCCAGTCTATCTGGGGTCGGCGCAGTATGTTTCCTCTTCCATTCATAATATTATTGTCAAATTTCTACTTATACCCAATTCACTTGGGCTTGAGACAAAATGTTAACAATCTTGATTTGTCTCTCTATCTACGAAGTGCTGTTAAAAAAAAGAAACATGTATTGTTAATATACATCATCATAGGCAATTAAAACTGTTAGCTGCTTTGAAATATTGGTGTTACACATTTTTATTTTTGTATTTTATATTAAAAGACACATTAAGATTGTTTACATTTTGTCTCAAGCCCAAGTGAATGGGGTATAGGTTTTGAGGTTTTGGCTTAGTTTTTATAGCTGGCCTCCTGCCCGACACCAACCCTCTTTTGGTACACATTTTAGACCCCCTTTAGACTCTTTAAGTTGAATTATATTTTACAAATGGAGTCTTTATCATAGCATATAATGTTAATTATATTGATAGTGAATGTTCATCGAATTGTTATTTAATTTAATTCTAAGCATTTCCTTTACTCATTACATTAATAACTGTCTGTCTGTTCCTCTTGTGCTATTATTGCATACTTTTAATGTGTTGTTACTTTCATAAATAAATACTTATTTCAAAATTAACATTTCACTTTCATTCTCATTCTCATCTTCCAAATTGTAAATATTGAACATAACGTACCTACTCGTATGTCGGTTTACTAAGGTGCTAATCCATTGCTATGCGCAGACACGCTATAACGTGTAATTAGCTTCGCTTTATATATAAAAAATATATATTACCACTAAAACGAGTAACGTTAAAAAGCTCCCAGAGTTAATCGCTCACAACGCAACAATAGAATAGCGCCTTAGCATTAACATTAAGCAAATCAAAACTTATTAAACACTTGCTTGTGCAATCCATTATTTAAAGCTACAACTACTACAGTGTTTTTCAATCTATGGGTCATGATCCAAAGGGGTGTCGCGACGCGAACACTTACTCGGGGGGTCGCCGCCAGAAGGAAAAGGCAAGGTTCTATACAACAATACAGAACAATTTTAGTGAGAATGAAATGAGAGTCAAACTTTTTAGCCTAGGCGGGTCGTTAGAATTGTTCAACCTGGTCATGTATTCAAAAAGATTGAAAAACACTGCAGTCTAACATGTTGATATTGACCAGGTATCGGCCGCCACGACGTACCACACCGCGCTGATCGTGCTAGCTGCGACTTCGGCGTTCATCATCAGCGTGCTGTGCGTTCTTGTGATGCTGTACCGAGCGCGGCTGCAACGGGAGCCGCATAAGGCAGAGAGATTCCTCCCGGCCGCACCACCCGTCTACGTTCTCTCGGCTGATGAGAAGGCGGAACTGGCTAGGGTCCTCCACGCGCCGCCACCCCCAGTCCCACCACAGAGCGAAGACAACACCCGAATATAAAACCGGAAGCGATATAAAGTCACGTCACTTAAGTACAGGTAATTAGGGTCCAATTTAACCGGTTTCGGGTAACGTAGATGCGATGGTCCTTCGAGCCGGATACGCGGACTGTTCGCTAGTGGATCGCCTGGAAATGGGAAATGTTTGATTGTGGAATAGTTATTTATTTGCTGAGCCAGTACGTGCATTGTCTTTTAAGATCAATTTGTCCAGTCCACCAAACGTCAGGTGGGAAACGTATGTCTGTGTGTAAATTTATAATGTATGTAGTAATCTATCTACTAGCTCTAGCTTTAAAATAGGACTTGTAATAGATACTAATTGTGAAAAAAATACTGGAGAGGCTCTTTATTACCTGACACTATCGAAATGTGTAAACTCAAATTATTTTGATGGCCTTCAAGACTTTTATGTATAAACGAACAAAGAGCGTCGAGAACTGAACATACAAGAGAGACGTTTTCAATATATATATGATACCACCATCATTCTTAGCATGACTCCTTTCTGTCAGTCTTCAACTTTAATGCCTTAAATTTAAGACTCAAGTTTACTTCACTATATTTAAACAATAGAAACAATTCATGTTAATAAAATATGTAAGTAACTAATATAAGTGTAACTGGGAAACGGTTATATTTTTGTCTCTTTAGTTGATAGGATTTAAATTTCTGTCATAGTTTTGTGTAAATTTTTTATATTGTTCCAATTTCTGTAGGAGTAGTAAAATTGTCTTCCATTTGGCTTTTATTGGAAAAGAGATCGTGGCTTGTCTACATCATCTATAAAAATAAAGATGGCTGACACTTGGTAACTTGTTAGTAAAAATTCAACGTTTAATTATAATTCATTGGTTCTTATGTGTAAAGTTTTCACGGCAAGAAATGGAAATGCCTTCCAATTGAATGGATGTCCTGTTTTTCTTATGAATGAACCAATTTCGGTATAGGTTAAGCCGGCACCGTCGGCTAATGTGAAAATAATATTATACTTAATCGCTTTAATGGCTTTGTAAGGGATAAATCAGACTGACGTAAAAATAGTTCAGTGGTTCAAAAAAACTATTCAATCAATCAATCATATTAGCGTTATAGTCTAAAACTGGCTAAAAGTCTCAGTAAATATCTTTATAAATAGAAGTATTAACACTTCGTTTGCCAATGATGCAATATTTCGTAGCATGTTGCCATGCAATATTGCGTAGGTACTTAATACAAACTGGATGTGTTGACTACGAATTTTGTTCGACTGACGCACTATCTACTAAAATGTCGGTAGATGAGGTTGTTTAGGACAAAATAATCATCATCGTCATCAAAATAATCATTGGATTGAAAAATGAATCATTGGATTATAAGTCTTATTTATCCCCCACGCATTCCTGTTAAGTTTTATTTTCTTAATAAGAGATGAGTGCAATGGCACGCGTCATTATACGCGGCTCTGCACCTCTTAGTTCGTTCCGTCGAGATGCTTTTATTTTAATTGTTTTCCAACCTAAATAACTTGAGTTTTGGAAGACGAACGAAGAATTTGCAAAAGTAAGTAGTTACTTAATGTATCACATGATTTTCAACAGTAATTCAAGGACATACTGTACTACAGGATAGTGTGACCAACAGTCCTCCAATACGCAATCGGTGTGTTACATAGATACATAAATCACGCCCATATCTCCCTAAGGAGTAGGCACAGGTGAATTAAACATCCACATTTCGCCAAATAAGTGAGGTCCCATGTAAATAGATGGTGAGCCCTTTGCCATCTATCGGGCACATAAATCACAGTATATTGCTAGGTGGTATAAAAGGAGTGCTGCTGCCCATTAAACATCGGTGTCTTCAACCTTAGGCGCCTTGTACGACACGGGAGAGATGGGGGTGGTGACAATTGTATTCTGCTCTGACGTCACCACGCGGCATCGGTGCGTTAACTGTTTTAAAACAATCTATCGCAAAAAGTACAGAAGGTAACATTCATTTGTTTGTTGATTGGGAATTATTGTAATAGGTACATTGTTTTATGAATGTTCCCATCTGTACCCCCTCAAGCGTTAAGCCCTTTTCTCTGTCTTCCTTTGAAAGAGTAATGTAACTCGACATAGAACTAATCTAGTCTCATTCATTGACGATTCTTGAATCATCGGTCATTGATAATTGTGGATTTGTCATCAGACATTTTACTGTTATCATTATTACTTAAACCTAATTGTAAATATTTATTTATGTATCTACCTGCCTAATACACAATGTTAAGTATTAGTGAAATTGTACCTAACTTACTTCTCACTTTATAAAGTATTGAAAGATAAGAGGTATCAGTTTTTCGTATGTATGATATTATTACTGTAATTATTAAAGAATAACTTTACAATATTAATGGTGTTTTAATTTATCTATCAATTGGATTGGGTGTGACCGTAATTTACAGAAGCATTTGTTAATTATCCCCAGTAAGTACTTAGAGAACTACTTAACTCAAAAATCTATTACAATATAGTTCCACATTAACACACCGTGACTTTGTTGGTGTGACAGAGTACTTTTATATAAACATAAACGCAAATTAGTAAAATATATGATTCATATGACAGCTGTCACACTCATACACTTTTATGTCTTGAATGATATTAAATAAATATAATATCATTGTATTTTACCGTATTTATGAAGAGTTTCAAAAATTTGTAGATAGAGAAACTGATAGATGTATACGTACACACATACATAAATCACGCCTATATCCCCGCAGGGGTAGGCAGAGGTGAACTAGCACCCACGTTTCACCAATTATGTTAGGTCCCATGTGGCGAGCTCATTGCCATTTATCAGGCACAAAAGTCGCAGTACATTGCTAGGTATAACAAAAAGCTGCTGTCCATTCATCTCATCACTGATTTATCCTTAGTCGCCTTGTACGACACCCACGGGAGAGATTTGGGGTGGTGAAAATTGTATTCTACTGTGCAGTCACCACATGGCTGTAGATATATGTCAGGTGTTTTTATTGTTTTTAAACAAAGACAATTCAATAATATATTACTGTAGATATGGCTTTTTGTGCTACCCCGTTGCTTTCTGAAATGGGAGAAGAAATCAAAATACTGAAAACAAGGCTTCATGAGACAGATTTTGTTGTCTTCTCAAATTGAAAAAGATAATTAAGGGGAGTGTTTGGCGCGTTTCGTGGTGTCAGTCAGATTTATTTTCGCTAATTCAAAAATTGTTACAGAGTGGATTTTGTGCAGTGAAAGTGGTGTTATTTTGATGCACAAGCATCCGTGTTGATGTGCAATTATGCAGAATTATCGAAAATAAGTCTCATGATGTGTTTGATGTTGTGGTGAAGATCACTATAAAAAGTGGTTTTATCCATTTCATCAAGCACCGTCATTAGCTCTGTTACCGTTCAATTCGCGCCAAGCACTCCCTAGATGCGTTAAAATATGTGGCACCCATATTTTAACGTAAAATTCATTTCATTCATACTTTTCACCCACTCATTATTTCATAAGACTACAGATAAAATATACACTAAAGACTTGGCTGTATGGGCTAGACCCTTTGCCTTCCCTAAAATATA
Organism: Cataclysta lemnata; assembly: GCA_963931975.1. Taxonomy (NCBI): domain Eukaryota; kingdom Metazoa; phylum Arthropoda; class Insecta; order Lepidoptera; family Crambidae; genus Cataclysta; species Cataclysta lemnata. The sequence goes on from OZ008355.1 coordinate 10,832,666, forward strand.
GGAATTTAAAACTAAAAAAAAAAGATAATTAAGAAAAAACAGCAAATGAGTGTTTAAACGTAGTTTATTGGTGCCGATTCCGTTGTGCCACTCTCTAAACTAAACTAACCTAAAAAAAATCTAATTTTAATTTAGTATTAATCATTTGCTAATTCTGTTGTCACGTCTAACTTATTTTAGTATTTCTTTTTTGACAGGACTAGCGCGTCTAAGTTGAATTGAATAGTGTTACCCGCTTAATACATTGATAAAAATAAAGATCGAATGAAGAATGAATGAAAGAAAGAAAAGAAGAAATATTCTTAAGAAAATTTATACAATAAACTTATTAAAATTTATTTGAAATTAATTTACTTATTAACCAACGTATGCGAGTTAAACGAAAGCATAAAAACTAATATTTTAATTTTTATCTAATATCCGTCTTGATGAGATGTTAAAAGAAATTAGTGAAATAAGGTGTTTGTGGTGTAATTTGCATTTCAACCTTGCGTATTACCTTGCAAGTATGTACGCATACGAATGCAACGGTCCAGTAGGCCTATTCCCTAACTTTTTTTGACAGTTGAAAGTGATGATCACCGAACTATTTACTTATCCATTACTACTTTACTGTAATGCTATTGTGACACTTGTCCTGTGATAACAGCAATGTATTAGTAAATAGTTCGGTAATCATCACTTTCAACTGTCAAAAAAAGTTAGGGAATAGGCCTACAGTTGCATTACATCTTGTCATGAAATGTTTCTAGCTTGAAGACATGGCTGTATGGGCTATATCCCTTTGCTATCCCATGATAGGGGAGGAAAAAAGTGGATAGGGAGTGTTTGGCGCGTTTCGTGGTGTCAGTCAGATTTATTTTCACTAATTCAAAAATTGTTACAGAGTGGATTTTGTGCAGTGAAAGTGGTGTTATTTTGATGCACAAGCATCCGTGTTGATGTGCAATTATGCAGAATCATTGAAAATAAGTCTTGTGATGGTGTTTGATGTTGTGGTGAAAACCACGTAAAAAGTGGTTTTGCTCACTTCATCAGTCACCATCATGAACTCTGTTACCATTCAATTCGCGCCAAGCACTCCCTAGATGCGTCAAAATGTGTGACACCCATATTTTAACGTAATATTCATTTCATTCATAATTTCATCCACTCATTATTTCATAAAACTACAGATAAAATATACACTAAAGACATGGCTGTATGGGCTAGACCCTTTGCCTTCCCTAAAATATAGGGAGAATTTACCAAAAAAAAAAAAAAAAATCAAAAATTGTTACAGAGTGGATTTTGCGACAGTGCGCGGCGGCTATCTCTGCGCGCGCGCTGGGACAGCCGCCGCGCACTCGAGGAAAGCCGAATAGCTGTCTTTGCGCCATAGTGCAGTCGACCCAGTATGAATTTTAATCTAATACCTCTATACGGATACGGATAAAATTAAATGCGTCATATTTAATTTTATCCTAATTATAAAATTCTGTATACGTATAAAATTCTAGTTTAATATTATTATCACAAGTTCGCGTGGAATTCGGAAAATAACAATAGGTCGTACGTACGTGGTTGAGGATTTAAATCATGTTGTCTCACACCCCGCTGGAGCCTAATAGTTTTAGACTGGACCACAGACCATTTCTTGACAGAATCGAAGGCTTTCTAATAGTCCACAAACTCAAAACATACCACCCGCTTCGGATATTTTAAACGCATGAGTAGTACTAACTTAATGATTATTTGGTTCTATTTTAAAAATAACCCTTAAGATATTCATTGAAATCAAATAGTGTATGGAATTGTTCAAAATTAAATAGTTGTGTTGAATAACATATTTATATTGATAAGGAATAATATACCAATTATTTATTATCATGGCGAAACGTGGGTGCAAGTTTACCTCTGCCTACCCCTTTGGGGATATAGGCGTGATTTATGTAATACCAAAATGACGATTTTCTCTCCCAATTTTTGGTCCCAATTTTTGATACAAGATACCGGATAAATTTACTCACTCTCCTTTAATAAATAGTAATGTTATTATTTAGATAGTTATGTTATTGATAAATATTTTCATTCATCATCATCATCATCATCACCAGCCCATTAATGTCCTCACTGCTGGGGCACGAGCCTTCCCTATGGATGGAAGAATATAGGGAGATTGGGCCATAACCATACATAAAATAATTTACTGCACTGAAAATATACACGTAAAATAGGGTCGGTAGCGGTGCGACACAATGCGACATGACCGCACTCTGAGACGCCTTGGCGAGTACTGACCAAAATGGCAAATGTATGGAGCGCAACCGCAGTCGCACCAAACTATAGGTTTTTCGGCATTTTATGAAATATTTTGTATGAAACGAATATAAACTACGTTTCGCATGTACTTCATAACCATCATGCAAATGTTTTTGTATAAATTTAAAAGCATTTCATATTTTTTTCTATTCAAAATCGTGGTTATAAAGTTTGAATTAGTGGTATGTTTAGATTTTTTTTCTATTGAGTAAAGTGTAGTTAATCGTGTTTCTGTTTTTCGCATTCACTAACTCATATCTTCAAGTTTAATGTATACGAATTTCAGAGTTGGGAGTTCTAACACAAATAATAACTAGAGGTTCAAATTGTATCAATTTGGGAAATAGTCGCCTTAATAATAATATGATTGTATAAGGGACTGCCTTATTTCTCTGGCTTCAGAGAGAAAATCGTCATTTGGTAACTGTTGTACTTCAGCAGCTGCTGCAGCATTTTCATCAATATCAATTAAGATGTCATCTTCATCTATAAAAATACAAAAATTAATTAGGTAAGTAACATTGCATTGTTCCATAAACTTTTAAAAATAAATTACTAAAATAGATATTATAACAAATAAAAAATGCACATACCAGATACTGATAATATTTCAAAGAACATGTTGTATAGTATACAGCAAGATAAAATTATTGATGCTGCTTTTGGTGGGCTATAATGCAGGCACCGATGACGATGTAGGCATCGAAATTTATTTTTTAGCCTGCCATTACACATCTCTACAACATTTCTGGCCCTTGCATGACAATTATTATAATTTTCTTCAGCTGCCAGTTGCTGGCTCCAATAAAGGTGTCATGAGCCAAGGTTGCAGAGGATATCCCTTGTCACCTGTTAATTTGAGTATAAAATTTAATACTACTCTGTATTACTTGTATAAATAAAATAATTAAATGTAGAAGTCTACCTATTTACCTAAAAGCCATTGGTCTCTCTCTCCACAAATAAATTCATTTTTCAGGTAATGATTTATTTTAGATGCCCTCCAGATAGCTGCATCGTGGGTTGAACCAGGAAAATTAGGATTAAATCCTATTATCTTTCCTTTCGCATTACAGATCTGAGGATCATAAAATACCTTTTAGTTTTATCATGCACTACACTGTTGATAATTCCTAATATGGAATGTGTATATGAATGAATAAAAACTTAAATAGAGTTTATCTTTACTTACAATCTGACAGTTTATACTGTAATATCCTTTTCTATTATAAAATAGACTTCCAGGTGCAGTTGGGTGATTTATTGGTGGTTTCATTATAGCTATATGTGTCCCATCAACTGCACCTAGAGTATTGGGCATATTATATAATTATAAAAAGCTGAAATAAACAAATAAATTATTATTTACTTCTACCTACATTAGTAAAGTATATCTTTTAAACCTTAGACAATAATGTGGTAACTCTATGCCTCTTTAAAGTATATTTACCATCCAGGCTATTCACTAACTTTCTTTTACATGTGAAAGTGATAATCACCAAGCTATTTACTTATCAATAGCTGTTTTTACAGGACAAGAGTTATATAGAATACATTTATTATATAGCTAGCTAGCTTATATAGTAAAGGTGTAGTGGATAAATATGGATGTATATTGTCATGTTGTGTTTGCCTATAATTGTTGTTGCATTGTAACCCTGTGGTGTAAATATTTTTTAAGTGTATGTACATGCTGTAATGTAACAATGTTGGCAGACCTAATAAATAAATAAATATGTCTTATTAATTTCTTTATTTTTAAATAGTTCAATGATGTCAGAAAATTTAGCAAAATAGGCCCGCTGGTAGGTAAAGGCAAATAATATTTTTTTTACTTACTCTGCCTTTGTAGATCCTTTTTCAGAAGGAGTAATAGGGAATCTGATATATTGTGCTGATAATTTATTAATAATATTATGTGTGACAATTTCTAAGCTCCGGCTTACTGATGGTTGACTTAGGCCTAAAAAGTTGTCTTGGCCAACCGGAGTCTGATAACTGCCCTGAGCGAAAAACTGAAGAGCAGCTAGAACCTGCAAAGTAGGAACAGACCAATAAAAAAATATACAAGATGGTATTTTAATGTGATACTCTTAATATATATTTGTTTGGCAATAAAACCATGGATACAATATCAATAAGTAACAAATAACATACCTTTAAATGTTTCGGGATATGGCCTTTATTAAGAGATGGGCTATCAATTGTGTCTACTAAATGGATAGCAGCGTATTTTGGAAGGCGAAAAAGTTTTTGAAATTTAGTTTCCGCAATACTAAAGGGATTCGAACAGTCCCGTAGATTTTCGAGACGTATCCTTTCTTCGTAATGCCTAAAATAGTAAATTTTTAGATCTTATTTAATGGTAAATCCAATAACATTCAACAATATAACAAAAAGCGTACATACCTCTCTGTGGAACTTATCAAAGCTGCTAATACAAAACCTTCCATCTTCCCTACGGCTATGTAGCTTACCCACTACTTAGGGGTTATGTATTTTAAGTATATTTACAAAATCTAATTATTCCCACCCACTAGAGCTGATTAAAATACGTCTAAATACTCTTTGGATGATTCTGTGATTATTGATGATGAACACAGATCACTTGGTTTGTGATGAACTATTCAGAAGGCTTAACTAATTTTAATCGACATCAATTTACATGTAATCTAAATTTAGCTTGACTTTTCAAACTTTAGATATATTTTGACTTAAAACTTAGACAACAGAATATTTTTTTTTTTTGGTAAATTCTCCCTATATTTTAGGGAAGGCAAAGGGTCTAGCCCATACAGCCATGTCTTTAGTGTATATTTTATCTGTAGTTTTATGAAATAATGAGTGGATGAAATTATGAATGAAATGAATATTACGTTAAAATATGGGTGTCACACATTTTGACGCATCTAGGGAGTGCTTGGCGCGAATTGAATGGTAACAGAGTTCATGATGGTGACTGATGAAGTGAGCAAAACCACTTTTTACGTGGTTTTCACCACAACATCAAACACCATCACAAGACTTATTTTCAATGATTCTGCATAATTGCACATCAACACGGATGCTTGTGCATCAAAATAACTGTCACGGAAAATATAGAGCGGTTGCTAAGTTACGGTTTTAGTTGTTGATTAATACTTTTAAGTTTATGTAAATTTTCTAAATATTATATTTTCATCTCGAATATAGTAGTGCTATCGCAAGGAATTAGTTTTATTTCGCAACATTAGTGGCGACCGTGACATAAATAAATATACAAATCCGAAATAATTCTAAAATATGGATTCCATGAAGCGAAAACGCACACAACAGCGACGCGAGTTCACAACCGCAGCCAATAAATTTGAAGCGGCGATTCACTCTAATGAAACGGATGAAATAGAAATCGCCTTTCTTATGGTCTCCGAAACGGCCGACAATCTGTTTACCATGGAAGCGGCCGTAAGAGATATTTGGTGCGATAGTGATGATTTCGAAGAAGCTGAATTCGAGACTGAGCAAGATAAAGCAATGGAGTACAGGCAGCGATGGCTAAACCTGCAAAACAGGTACAGGAAACTGGCGAAACCATCAATCTGTAAGATAAGCAGCAACTCTTCATTGCAATCAACAATCAGGTCAGCACATGAGGATCATCAAGGTATGGCTAAAAAACGTATTAATATGCCAAAATTAGATCTGGTAAAATTTGACGGAAATGTAAAAAATTGGCTGCTTTTCTGGGGTCAGTTTAAAAGGATCCATGAGGACACTGACCTAGAAGACATCGAAAAGTTCCAATTTTTGCTGCAAGCCACCGTAGTTGATTCAGCTGCTAGACAATTAGTAGAGACATATCCACCTTCTGGTGAAAACTACCAAAAGGCTATAGAAGCACTAAAAGCACGCTTTGCTCGTGACGATGTTTTAATTGAAACCTACGTTCGAGGCTTACTCAACCTGGTGCTTATGAGACAAAAGGGACAAACTAGTGACTTGCCTTCGCTCTACGACAGTCTCCAGACACACTTACAAGCGCTGGAGACGCTTGGAGTTGTTAAAGATAAGTATGCGTCAGTATTATTCCCTATGATTGAATCAGCCTTACCGGAGGACATTTTGCGTACCTGGAATCGCATACGCGCAGGTAATCAAACGAAAGGTGACGATCTTAGTAAATTGATTCAGTTTCTAAGACAAGAGGTAGAGTCGGAGGAAAGAGTACAGATGGCACGTGAAGGTTTCATAAATTTTGGTACTTCATCAGCATCAAACCAGCCGACTGCTTGTTTCATTTCGAAGTCAAAAACGGAAGGTAATAATACACAGACTTTCAAAACAATATCTTGCATATGGTGCGATAAAGAGAACCACGCTAGCTCAGAATGCCATAAGGCGATAAAATTTACATTATTAGAGAGACAAGAGTTCCTAGAAAATAAAAAAGCTTGTACCATATGTCTGAGATCGAATCACAACAGCAAGAGGTGTAAGAGTTACCCAAAATGTCTATATTGTAAGAAACGCCATGTTACAATAATGTGCACGGATCTGTATAATAGAGGCAGCGACAATCTGAAAAGCGAGGACGCCAGTAAGACTGAAAAGTCAAATAGCATGTTATGTCAACTCAAGTCAACCACAGTCCTTCAAACTCTCGCCGTAAAAATTGTGAACGGAAAGAAGGAAATGTGTATAAGAGCATTAATAGATAGCGGTTCCCAAAGATCATATGTACGCAAAGACGCCATAAGAAAGTTGAATGTAAAACCGGTGGGGAAAGAAATTATGAGTCACTGTTTGTTTGGTGGTGTTCAAACTAAAACGGAGGAGTGTTTTAAGTATAATTTGTATCTTAAAAGTACTGTAAATAATTTTAATTGTGTAATTTCTGTTTTAGAGCAAAATGAACTGTGTGGCGTACTTCCTAAGGTTACATCAACCGTAATTGAGCAACTGCGACAAAAATCTATTATTCTGACTGACGTTAGTGACTGCCCTGACGAGATAAGTATATTGATTGGTGCAGACTTTTCTGGTTTTCTTCTTAGTGGTGAAATTTTACATTTAGATAATAATCTTACTGCTGTAAATACAAAACTAGGCTGGACTGTTCAAGGGCCATTAACAGGCATCTTTAGTTCAATAGTCAACATGACTACAACTTTGCACTGTTTAACTAAAATAGATGTTTCTGACTTGTGGAGCTTAGAATACTTAGGAATAAGAGACCCAGCTGAACAATTATCTAAGTCTGACCGCGAAAGAGAAATCCTAGATAACTTTAATAAAACTATATCAATTAATAATGAGAATAGGTATGAGGTTCGGTTGCCATGGCATGACAATATGCCACGTCCACAATCAAACTACCATATTGCCAAAAAGCGTTTATTATCTACTACAGCTCGTTTAGAAAGTTTAGGTAGGTTGTCCGAATATGACGCAGCATTTCAGGAGTGGCTGAAATTAAACATTATTGAATTAGCGCCAGATCAAGATGATATAGTTGGTGGTGTATTTTTACCCCATCACGCTGTCATCAAAGAATCGAGCACAACTACCAAGATACGACCCGTTTTCGACGCTTCAGCGAAAGATGTAAATGGAATATCATTGAACGCATGTCTGCACAAGGGTTCCAACCTAATAGAATTGATACCAGATTTGCTTATCGATTTCAGAAAGGAGGCAATTGGAGTGACTGCGGATGTAGAAAAAGCCTTTTTACAGATTTCACTTAATTCTGACGACAGGAATTATCAAAAGTTTTTATGGTGGTCAGATATAAATGTGCTTAAGAAGGTAATGATTACTTACCGTCACCGGAGAGTAGTATTTGGTGTGAAATCAAGTCCTTTTCACCTTGCCGCTACCATAAATCATCACTTAGAGCGCTGTCCTGAGCACTTAAAAAACACTGCTATGAAACTAAAAAAATCATTTTATGTTGACAACTGTGTCACAAGTGTTGATAATGTAAGTTCTATGCAGACCTTCATTAAAGAAGCAAAGGAAGTAATGATGCTCGGTAAATTTAATTTACGTTGTTGGGTGACAGCTCCAGCAAAGGTTGATGCACAAGTGAAAATTATATCTGTTTTAGGTATAGTTTGGAATACAGATTCGGATACTCTAAGTTGCAATGTCACTTCAATATCCAATCCTGGAAATGTGAGTATTACAAAGAGAAGTTTGCTGTCAGTTACCCAAAAAATATTTGATCCGATTGGCATATGTTGCCCAGCTACAATAGTACCCAAAATGATAATACAACAAGCATGGTCTCAGAATACGAAGTGGGATGAAGAGCTACCAGCAGAACTAAAGAAAAAGTACTTAGATTGGATGCAGGATATTAATCTAATAGCAGAGATTCAAATTCCTAGACGGTTAACTACAGATAATATATCAGATTGTAAAAATTGTTTGCATGTCTTTTCAGACGCTAGTCTCCACGCCTATTCTATGTGCATATTTTTACGATCGGAATGTCAAGAAAGAGTCAGCGTAAGATTAGTTTTAGCAAAGGCAAGGGTTACACCACTAAAAAATATTACAATTCCTCGGTTAGAACTCATCGCTGCAACATTAGCTACAAGAATGACTGCAACAGTTATCAAAGCACTCGCTTTACCCAATTGTGAAGTTCAATATTGGACAGATTCGAGTGTGGTTCTATCGTGGATACAAGGGGACGGTGAATGGAGCGTGTTCGTGGCTAATAGGGTACGAGAAATAAAACAATCTACGGATATAAATACCTGGAGACACGTGCCTGGTTGCATGAACCCTGCGGACATGCCTTCAAGAGGCACAAGCATAAAAGGGTTGTTAGAGAGTCAATGGTGGCTTGGTCCGTCTTGGTTACTTACCCCTTCTGATAAATGGCCGACTTCCGCAGAACTTACCGTCGACAGATCTCTGGTAGACGAAGAACTTAGACGAAAACCTGTAAATATAATGTTAGTGGAAGAAACAACATTTTTAGATACAATTACATATTTTTCTAGCTATTCTAAAATAATAAGAATGATAAGTTGGATATTAAGGTGTAAATATAGATCTAATAGAGAAAGTAGCGAACTTACCTGCATTGAAATTGAATATGCGGAGAAAGTGCTTTTTAGAATGATCCAAACAAAAAATTTAGACAAGATAGATAAGCTGCAAACATTTAAAGATGAAGATGGCTTGATACGATTGGAGACAAAATTAGGCTTAACAGATGAGACCTTTGATTTTAAATCTCCGATTGTACTGCCTGGAAATAACACAATAGTACAAAGAATGGTACAGGAGCGCCACAGAATATTACAGCACGCTGGAACTCAAACGATGATGGCTAACATTAGAGAAACCTTGTGGATTATTGGTATACGAAAACTTGTAAAAAAGGTTGTACGAGACTGTATTATTTGTAAAAGATATAAAATAACGGCACCTCAGACACACAGAGCAAGTTTACCACAAGGTAGAGTACAAGCCAGTTCAGCTTTCGAAGTAAGCGGTGTAGATTTAGCTGGACCACTGATTTTAAGAACCGGGACTAAGTGCTGGATAGTTCTATTTACGTGCGCGACTTATCGGGCAGTCCATTTTGAAATAACAGAATCATTATCGACGGATGATTTTATATTGGCTCTGCGTAGATTCATTGCCCGAAGAGGAAGGGTTAAACAGATATATAGCGATAACGGAACTAATTTCACTGGTTTTAATAATTGCTTAAAATCAGTAGATTGGAATCAATTACTTTGCTTTTCATCAGTAGCCCGTATTAAGTGGATCTTTATACCTCCCGGTGCTCCCTGGTGGGGAGGATTCTACGAAAGAATGGTCGGTGTCATGAAGAACACCCTAAAAAGAGTACTGGGTAGAGCGTCACTAACTTTGATGGAGATACAGACAGTCTTGTGCGACTGTGAAGCCACCATTAACAATAGACCTTTGACATATATTGGAAATAGTCAAGATGAATTAAAACCACTTACACCGGCAATGTTTATTCAACCTTTAGTAGAGCACAGTGTTCCTGACTTAGATATCATAGATAGTAAATCATTAAATGTCAGGAGCTCTTATTGTCAAAAGATTCGCGAAGATCTTCGTAAGCGTTTTAGAAGCGAATACGTTAGTAACCTCATTCACAAAGGCAAACAACACCAAACACACGAAGTCAAAGTAGGTGATGTAGTTCTGCTAGAGATAGAAAACGCGAAACGGATTCAGTGGCCTTTGGCTATTGTCACTGAGGTTTATGAAGGAAGTGACGGGTACGTTAGGACTGCAAAGGTTCGGACAGCGTCTGGTGAAAGACTACGACCTTTGCAACGACTTTACCCCCTAGAGATAGCTTATGACCGACATGACGATATTGAAAGGCCTATTACTACGGTTACAAGATCTGGTAGAAAAGTAAACCTACCCAGCCGTTTCGTTGATTGTTTTTAGTTGGTGAACCTTCCGGTTTCTCCTTCCCCGGAGGATGTCACGGAAAATATAGAGCGGTTGCTAAGTTACGGTTTTAGTTGTTGATTAATACTTTTAAGTTTATGTAAATTTTCTAAATATTATATTTTCATCTCGAATATAGTAGTGCTATCGCAAGGAATTAGTTTTATTTCGCAACAATAACACCACTTTCACTGCACAAAATCCACTCTGTAACAATTTTTGAATTAGTGAAAATAAATCTGACTGACACCACGAAACGCGCCAAACAGTTCGACAACAGAATAGTGAAAATCTAAATTGAGTAACTAAATCAACTTTAATCCTGTCAGATTAAAATTAAGTTTATTTCTGTCATTTTAGTCCGTTACAGAATACGAAACACAATCTGACAGCTCTAAACCTAATTTTAGTTAAGTTTAGTCTAGTTTGTGCCAATGGAATCGGCACCATTATATACTCTTTGATGAGTGTTTGGCGCGTTTCGTGGTGTCAGTCAGATTTATTTTCGCTAATTCAAAAATTGTTACAGAGTGGATTTTGTGCAGTGAAAGTGGTGTTATTTTGATGCACAAGCATCCGTGTTGTGTGCAATTATGCAGAATCATCGAAAATAAGTCTCATGATGTGTTTGATGTTGTGATGAAGATCACTATAAAAAGTGGTTTTATCCATTTCATCAAGCACCGTCATTAGCTCTGTTACCGTTCAATTCGCGCCAAGCACTCCCTAGATGCGTTAAAATATGTGGCACCCATATTTTAACGTAAAATTCATTTCATTCATACTTTTCACCCACTCATTATTTCATAAAACTACAGATAAAATATACACTAAAGACATGGCTGTATGGGCTAGACCCTTTGCCTTCCCTAAACTATAGGGAGAATTTAACAAAAAAAAAAGGTTGAGTGTTTGGCGCGTTTCGTGGTGTCAGTCAGATTTATTTTCACTAATTCAAAAATTGTTACAGAGTGGATTTTGTGCAGTGAAAGTGGTGTTATTTTGATGCACAAGCATCCGTGTTGTGTGCAATTATGCAGAATCATCGAAAATAAGTCTCATGATGTGTTTGATGTTGTGATGAAGATCACTATAAAAAGTGGTTTTATCCATTTCATCAAGCACCATCATTAACTCTGTTACCATTCAATTCGCGCCAAGGACTCCCTAGATGCGTTAAAATATGTGGCACCCATATTTTAACGTAAAATTCATTTCATTCATATTTTTCACCCACTCATTATTCCATAAGACTACAGATAAAATATACACTAAAGACTTGGCTGTATGGGCTAGCCTCTTTGCCTTCCCTAAAATATAGGGAGAATTTAAAACTAACTGACAAACAAACAAAAAAAAACAGCAAATGTGTCAAAGGTGTCAAATTTGACAGGGAGTTGCTCGCGCAGGGGCCGGCTCTCTCAAGGCAGAATTTATTTTCAGAATGAATCAGGAGGGCGGACTTGCTCGTTGCGCTGTATGCCATCAGCAAACTAATAGAAGATGCGCTCGCTGTCTCAAAGCTTATTATTGTAACACAGAGCATCAGAAACAAGATTGGGTGCGACATAAAAGTGAATGTGGCCCCAATAAATCAAAAAGAGGAACTGCGAGCCACAAAGTAGGTGAATGTGCAAAACACAACGAAGAAAGCGAAAATCCGCAACAGATTAATGTTATCAATAACTCCGTAGTTCATAATTCACACGAAGCGAGGCGCAATAAGGATGACAGTGGAAGTGATTCGAGACGATTAAAAAATAAGACAAAAATAAACGTGAAAAAAAGTGAGCCTGAAGGTAGTTGTAAACTTAATTCTTGTGTTACTGTGAAAAACTTGAAAAATAGTGATAATGCTGGTCCAAGTTCTGAAGGTCAAAATAACAATAGTGTTACTTCTAGTGTAGTTTATACAAACAAGGATTTAACTAGAGAAAGTGCTATTACATACGAAGGGTCGTCAGAGCTTGAGATTCTTAGTGATCCTGAACAGCACTTGAATGCTGATGACTTTGCTACAGCAAGTACAAGTAATGTTTTAAAAGCTGTGAACAGAACAGAATTAAAAATGCCTGCGTTACCCAGTCTTGAGCCGGCCAGAGTTGGCAGAATGAGGGAGTACCCGGAAGCAACACTGCGGAACAGTGGGGCACCTTTCAGCAATATGCTGAATAGCTATCATATGGACCCTAGTGACCCATGCTATGAAGTGTGTCACAGACTTGTCAGAGATATGACCCAATATGGTGTTTGTGTTTTGGACAATTTCCTTGGGAGAGATAAAGGTTTACTAGTTCGTAACGAAGTGTTGGAAATGTACAGATTAGGAATATTTTCGGTGAGTTTTGAAGATAACATGTGATTAATTAATGAGGTCGATATTTGGATGCATATTTACCTAAACTTTCCATGTTCGTTATTTAAAAATTCCATTTGGTATGAAAGATAACCTGTAAAATTTTGAGTTTTAGACTATACATAAGTAATTGTATGGTATATTACGTAACTTAGGTGTTAACTGAGGTATGTATCTACAAACTCATACATTTGCATATATGTACTTAAAAAAATTTAAATTTTTTCTGCCTTTATGTTGTTTGTAATATTTTTGTAACATTTAAACAATGTTTAAATAAAATATAAATCATAAATTTCGAATATTTATATCTTAATAAGTAAATAACAATTCAAGAATTAGATACCAAGCATACATTTTCTTGGAGCCCAAATTTAAATTTGACTTGTTGGAAATGTATCATAATGATTTTAAAAACCAATCCTTAAGAACATAGAGTATTTTGAGTTAAAAAGTATAGATGAAGAATGAAATTGCAAGCCAATTATGAGCTTGTTCAATAAAATAAATACACCAGGGTGTGCTTATTAAAATAAATTTAGGTAAATTTAGCATTCAAATATTTGACATCCATAAATCTTTATGGACTCAGATAATTGTTATTTATTAATACTTATAAAGGATGATACAATGCACGTATTAGCACATACACACATCATGACTTTCTACCGCAAGTGTAGTCAATTTATTTATTTAAGATAATACAAATCTTGCGTATATTGTTACATAGGTACATACTTAAATCATGCCTATATTCCCGAAGGGGTAGGCAGAGTTGAATTCATCTACTTTTATTATTATTACCATAAAAAATCCAAACATTGATGATCCAAAAATCGTATAGAATGTTATTACTTTGCGATTGTTGTTAATTAACAGCTGGGTGAATATGATTTTGATAAATGATTGTTAACAAAAGAATGTCATTAGGTTTATTTTATTCAAACATGGTATGTTTGAATACACCCAGTAACTAGAAACTCTTCTGATGTAAACAAACACTTGTCAAGATTGTTTATCTCTACTTGATTCAATTCAAACACATTATAATAGGTACATTCCCCTGTCTAGAACTCATACTTAGATAAGACACAATAATATTTAGAACTAAATGAACTGCACATACCTATTTGATAAATCTTAATATAAATTTATCATTATAATATAAATAGTTGTGGACAAGTCAATGTGATTTCGTTCACAACCCCTTTCAAAATAAAATAATGTATATTATGGCACCATAAAATTGTAAATACCGTTAGATTATAATCGCAAGATTGTAAACTGTTGGAAAATTATGATCTGTGACAATTTATCTGTTAACACAATTTACTGCTGCTTACTGGGGCTTATGTTGTTTGTTAGTTAATGTAACTGACCTAAACTATTGAGAAATAATGCTTAAATTGTAAGCAGTATGGTACAATTCACAATCATTTGATAGTTTACAAGCTCGCGAGATGGATTATACACAAACACATGCTTTTTATATCATTATGTCATATGGAAATCACTTAACATATTAAATTTGTCATTAAGTTGTAATAGTAAATTTACTGTAATTTGTCCACAGGCAGGGCAACTAGTATCAAATCCAAAGAGTAAAGACTCTCAGACAGTTCGTAGTGACATTATCACGTGGATTGATGGAAAAGAGACCCACTGTCAGTATATCAAACACCTAATAACACAGGTAAGATCTTAATTAATACTTCTCAAATCTACAATTCTCAAACAGAATTAGAGGTGTGAAGAATACTAACAGTCCAAAATTTTTTAAGTTATAGGAAATTGTACTAAAAATACTTAATAAACTGTGTAAAAATAAAAATTTTATTATTTGTATGAATCCGCATCTAGGTATTGGTTCCTTAATTTAATGAACCATTCAAAAATGAAATACTTCTACTATTGAAAACTTCAAATTAAAGTAATTGTTTCTTTAAAGTAGGGCCCAGTCATTGTAACTGCATTTTTCACAACAACTACTGCATAATGCACTCGGAATAAACGTTGGATGCAGTTGACACAACCGTGTTGCTACTGAAACCTGACTGCATGTGCGTTCCAATGGCAACTCTAATATTTACACAGGTGCTACTGAAGCATATGTGTTGGAAGTCAAATTCATATAATTATACTGTGCAATTAAAATAAATATGAACCTATACCTACATCTAGTTAATTCTTGACATTGATAATGCTAATGGAGCCGGCGATAGTGATATCTTGCAGAAAATAAATACTTCATATGTAAATACCTCTACATTTGATGTATTTATTTATTACTTTGAATAAATCCATTCCGATCATAATTACAATGCTACATAAACGTACCCTGAAATTTCATCTATTTGTCCAGGCAACAACGTAACATACCTTCATCACGCCTTTCCCCAACAAAGATAGGCAGAGTTCACTTCTTTTCACTTGCTACGATTCTTACATACTTCTTGCATCCAATCTTAATTACTTTCATGATTCATGCCCGTCCGTTTTCCAGTACTCTTGACCTGGCCCTATTTTAAAATACTATTAATTTGATTATGAAAGATCCGCCGAGGCCTACCCCTGCCGTTTTCTCCATGCACTTCCTACTTATAAATTCTTTTTGTGACTCTCCTTTCTCTCATCCTTTCTACGTGACCAAACCATGCATTGTCATTACGTCTTCTTTCAAATCACACCTTTCTCTGATCATATTATTGTACAATGGATGGCTCAACCTTTTTTTTTGTTTTTTACGAAGTGGACTGCCTTTGGCACCATATCAGCCGCTAGCTACGCGGCTGACGTGTGTGGGGCTCGCCCGACTCTTTCGAGTCGGGAATACCCACTAAACCACTCCGGTGTTCCCCTAGCCCTTCAGGCGGGGAGAGTCTGGGGGATGGCTCAACCTTACCCCAGCCATGCCTGACAAAATTAGTTACCATTAGTTGATCGAGACACACCTACAGTGCTATTATTATACTTTTTTCAGTTAATTCCTACACAACCAACGAACAACTGCATACCCAAAGCGAGCTGTAAAATCTAAGCCAAAACCTCGAGCAGGATGGATTAGAGTTGTCTCATCCTAATCCCTCTCTCTCTCTCCCTTTTTCTCTATTCATCGTCTCAACGTGTTCCGTTTCAACACTTTTCCAAACATTCATTTATCACTAGCAACTTTCCAGTGTGATAGATGATATGAATCAGAAGGGAGTGGATGGCTTGATGACGTCTAACCGATATGAATGGAAGAGGCAACATTGCGCGGACTCCCAATAAACGGGAACAGGCCAGGGAGATGATGATGATGGCTACACAGCCTACCATAGTAGGCTCTTGCCGGTATATTGTACTGATCTTTACCTACTAGATAAAGTTTTGTTTAATTATTGTTATTAAGGGCCTGTTTCACAATCGAAAAGTAAGTTCGAAGTAGCTTACTTCACAGATCATTTGACAGTTGTAATATGAAATATATGTCAATTGAACTTCAAAGTAAGCTACTTCGAACTTACTTGTCGATTGTGAAACAGGCCCTAAATGTAATTTGCTACTACGCTCTTGTACAACTCCTTTGAAATCAACAAACGAGCAAAAAAAAGATCGATTATATATTTCGGTTACCCACCGATACGCACTGGGCCAGCATGCTGGTTATGGACCATTCTCCCGATATAATAGGTGCCCCCAGCAGTGAGGACATTAAAGGGCTAGTGAAGACGATATTACGTATGACATACACTTGCATCGTAAAATAAGAAATATACATCGGAAACTAAGGCGAAGAGGTTTCTGAAATTTAACGAACGCTAAGCTGCGCCAACCGTTTCCAAACTACCCTGTATACCCCACTGGTTCTGATGACCAGGGGGTATACAGGGGTGGAGGACAACAGAATTTACCATCTGAGAATGACTGTCAATAATGTTAGTCTTGTGTACATCCCTTTATAATTATAAGTAATTAGTCAATGAAAAATGTCATAAACAGTAGAACTACTGAGCATTTCCTGATTTTTAATCAAACAATAAACAGTACACGACGTGTTACAAATATACCATGAATAAAATAATAGAAAATAATTGTTCTTGAAGTATACCTCAAGGTACTGAGAAACATTTTAAACTGACTTCCTTGCTTTTTTTTGTTCTAAGTATAAAACTATTGAATACAATGTTTCGATTCACATAATTTGTCGTAAATTTTTCCTCACGGAATAAAAAGCACTTGGATGTTGAAATTATAAGTATAAAGTGCTAAAAAGTGTACTTATAGTGTAAAAAAAAATATAGATGCACCAATGGCTTTTTTAAGGCCAGGTTTATTTTATACTCTAGTGTAACCTTTTTTCGAGGATTCAGATGTGACTAGGTATGTTGTTTAAAAATGATTATATTCTTCCAGGTGGACAATATAGTGTTAAGGGCCAACAAAATGGTGGACAACGGCAGAATGGGCGATTACCTTATCAACGGAAGGACAAAGGTAATAATATTGATATTATTCTTGTGCTAATGTACGCGTCACGTACGTACCGACTTATTTTATGTACCTACTGTGTGCATCACCTATTTTCCCTTTCTAATTACGTCCCAACTTTTGAGTATTACCTAACTAGACATAATATTAGGTAAGTATGGATGTGCATGGACCTAGAATGAGAGGAAGACCGAAGAAGTGATGCGAATGATGATATGCTGTCGACTACCTATATTTTGTAAATAACATGAAGAAATAACGTCTGCCTATTCTTATTTGCTCGTCCAATTTGGTACTGGTCCAAGTGACTGGGCTTTGGCAAAATAAAACTAAGAATATTAAAGTTATATGTATAGGTAAAAGAAAAGATTGTACAATCATCACCGCCCAGAGAAATAACTCACACCTTTGACCCAGATATGCTATTAACGTCCTGTTCTGGATATAGACCTTTGACCCACAATTTTTGCAGCATCATAATATTATAGAACTTCTTTTCTGAACCAGAATGGGAATATTTCTTAGACTAGATGGAGGCCCAAAGGTTTTACTTACTAATTTTCTAAGGAATTTTTGTGTGACGACAAAGAATTTCTGTCGCCCTAAATTTCGTACCTTTTCGCCCAAAGAAGACGGATATATCCATGTATAATACTCTTACGGCAGGTCCCAGTATTCTATCTACAATTAAAAGTAAGTTTACTAAAGTTTAGTGACTTATCATAAGTTGCTAAGCAACTAAGCTGTCTTTCTTCAACTGTTGATAGAATATTGGGAATTTGGGACCCTCCGTTATAGTATAAATATTATTTACAAAATAGTACGATAAACAGGAACTATTTCTAGATATAAGCAGTTTTCAATGCCCCCTCGCACGCCGATTCAATGAATGCAGCACCTACCCACAAAGGTCGATAACGCACCTAGATAGCGCTAAGTAACCATCGCTAATATATCGCGATAAAAACCAAAATAAAATGCGACCGCAGCGCGCATGCGCGCTGTGCTCTGCGTACGTGACTCGGAGCATGGTGACGGATGGGGGGCGCGGGGCACTGTAAACATTAGTAAGAATCGTAGCGAATCCCACGGCGCTTCCACTGTTTACAAACGTACCTACGTGACCATCGCGTGTGGGGCCGCTGTCGCTAACCGGTAGCTATTGCAGCTCGGCTCAAGGCTGGCTGGACGGTTTCGATGCCAACATTCAAAGTGACATTACACACAGACCAATACCAGGCTCAACAATGAAATTGACAAATATCGTCTGCTCAATAATGGAATTGACAAATCTTATCTTTAAGTTTAATTTTTAAAGGGACACACTTCCGGTATTTAGTATGACTCAATACAGAAGTTGGGATATGGCGCTTGCTAAAATTTGTAATGTAAATGCTTAATTACTTTACCTTACCTAATAATTAGATTTTTGTAACTCTACCCAGTCAAAAGAACTGATGATTTGGAGAAAATTTGGAACTCTGATAGAACTTGCAACGGATTAGAATATAAGATAGTTTTTATTGCGAACTTAAGGATCCATGAAATAATTATTATAAATTACCTTAAAAATATATAGGGCGATAGAACTTTAAGGACTTTGTAAATCAGGTATACCATTGTAAGGGTACCATTAAATGTAAATCAAAGTTCATCTTCATTGGTAACTTAAAAGGATTCACAGTCGTCATCGTGACCAAGACGACTCACATTTTTTATTACAACCTCTTCATCAACTGTGACAATTTCCTCAAAGTTTAAACTAAGAGACCCGTTTTCACCAGTAACGTCTCTCTAAAAGAGACACATTATTTCCTATATTAAATTAAACTAAAATAAACTCAGTACTCTTCTGTTTTAAAAGTCCATGGTATCAGTTGTTGCCTATTTGAGGAAATATGAAATATTCTATTCACGTTTCGCTGAGAAGATTGTATTTGAACTAAGGGACTCTTAAATTTAACAGTTATTAGTGAAAACAGACACTAGTCTACTACTGTAAACTGTAAACTTAATGATTCTATTAAATAGAATCATTAAGTTAAGTTGACACCATATTGATAGATTTGCTAAACGGTACGAAACAAAACTTAATGTTGTCGTAAATATTTGCAAAAGCATAACACTTTTTAAATAAAACAATTTTTTACGGATTTAACTCGCACGTATCTATCTAGGTGCTGAGCATTGTAATTATTTATCCCGACGTTTCGTAGACGAACGTGATTAGTAGCAGCTGTCTGACTGCCACCACTACAGTCTACAACTGTATAAAGATAAGATTTGGGTAATTGATAACTTCCTTAGCGTAGACTTACGCCAAGGGTTTTGGTATAAGAAATTAGAAGAAAGAAACGTTTATTGAGACAAAACAATCAAAAATATTGAAAAGCTGATTGCTCGTCTTAAAAAGCCTTTGAACTTCTAGCTAGGATATGTTTTCGAAAATGGGTGTTTTATTAATAAACTGCATTCATGACGTTGCACGTGAATGAAACCTGAAACCGAAGTCTGAAGAACTTCTATTTCGGGAAGGACTTGTTTCTGAGCTTGGATAGTCTGATGTATTACCCCGAGCAAGTGATTTATTTAAATAATCGTTTCTTAATACCAATTCTTAGTCTTGTAATTGCCATTGGTAAATGTCCAACGTTTCCTCCATTCCTTCTTGACAATAAATGTTTTTAAACATTTATTTGTTAATGTTTTTTTTTATTATAAATAATATTTAATATTAACATAAGTAGCTACATCATTTAATTTTATTGTCAGTATATCATCGCAATCCTTCAGGAAATCTTGAATATAAATATTTATAACTTACGGTCTCGTCTTGAACCATTTCTTTAACAAATAGGACAACTCATCTTCCGTTACAACCAAGCTATTATGATTTTATTAAAGTAGCGACAACCATAAAACAACATAGGCAAGCAATAACAATTTCGTTTGCTTATGTTAACTCTTACTCTCCGCTCTCCGACAGGCAGTACCATTAAAAATCGTCACTTATGATCAAATATCTAGAAAATAACAACTGCAGTGGCTAGTCATTGAGATTTTTGACAAATGCTCGCCAATGTTTGCTCTTGATCAAAATTTTATCCGTTAGCATCTGTATTTTTTCTAATTTTAAAACTATTGGTATACATTTTTTTAACTAATAGCATAGTAAACTATCGGTGAAACACAAACGGGCCCTTAATGACCAATGAATGAATGAATGATAATTGGTCGCAAGAAGAACCGTTTCATTCATAAGCCATAAGGGTCAAAATGAACTCGAGCGTAGTAGCAATGGACGACGGAACCCATGGTGGCCCACATTCGAGCGATACCTGCCCGACGGCACGTGCCCCGTCGCCGCCCTTCCCACTGCGGAAACGACATTGGAACCAGTGCGGCCCATTCTCAACTCTGTCCCAAAATAAATAAGGTCCAAGAGAGCGTCGCCGACTGCTTCATTGATCGTTGCGCCGTCTTATGATTCAATGGTGAAGGCCGCGTGAATTTCTTTTTGATTGCTCAGCCACACAGCTGTTAGTTGGCGTTAGCGAATTTTTTTTTCTATTGCCTAGCTACGCTTAGAACACGTTTGTTTTGTCCGATTTGTCGCATCTTCAGTCGTTTTACCAATTATTTTGATCTTTGATCAGGATTGAATATAAAACTCAAAACTTCTTAGTAATGCTACACAAATACCAAAGTTAGTACCTACTACAAAACAGATAAAGTTAGTAGGTCTAGCGGTCTAATCTATAAGGACATACTGATACCTATTAAATACAATCGTATAAAATATTTATCAAAATAATGACCTAAATTCTGCTAATTTTAAATATGCTTAAAATAAGTCTTGCCATAGAAATGTATATTGTATTGTAATTATCATTATAATAAAAGGCTTGGCTGTTCAAGACTAAAGAAACTACATATTTCATGTCCGAACGCACGTAAGCCACATGGCTAGTAAAAAAGCTACGATTCATGTGTGCTCCAAACATCTGTTGCTTCAAACTTTGCTAGTTTGGCGCTTTCTCTTCAAGCTAGCCTAATCTGCACAAACAGATATCTGTTTGTCAGTATTGAGTGAGTAAAAATATACAAAACTTTATTATAATCATAATTATTATATTATTATAATAATTATGATTATTATAATAATATAATAATTATGATAATTATGAACTATTATAATATTTCAATCGATAGGTAACTAGAAATACAAAGAATATCAAAGCCACAATTGATGAATATTGACTAGTGTATAGTATAGATATGCGAATTAAAGACGTTTATAGGAGATCTCAAAAGCCAGATGATAGAGCAGAATAGAATGAATATAAGACGAAGAAAATACTAAATTTGGTTTTAGCCATTGATCTTATTGACGTATACCAATAATGATAATATTGATTTCACCGATGCTCAACTTTCTACCTTGGAAATTCATAGGGGACTTGCTTGACAAAAAGCCATAATAAAGCTTATTGTGGACAATACTGTATTGCTCAACACAACTGTCATACTGATATAAGAAGTCAGCTAGTTAGTCGCTGTTCACTAGCTCAACGATGTCGTAATCGTAACTGATGGCATTGAAAAGTAAAAATCCCCGGAGACCGTACAACTTGCAAATGGTCTGGTTGTTGAGCATGAAGACATGTATGTCCACACGTGGGTAAATGTTACAATGTTAAAGCGAAATCAATTGTGACACCGTATTTGATCGTACATACACATCACATGCTGTCATCGATGACGACATGCCGAATCGTGGATAATATTATGCTCCTAAAGCTTTGCCGTAAAAGCTTCTTCAATTACAGTGCAGAACATGAATTTATAAAAATATGGCATTTATGAAAATTATAAGAAAATGTAATTCCAGATAATACATACATACATAAATCACGCCTATATAGGCAGAGGTGAACTAGCACCCACGTTTCGCCAAATATGTCAGGTCCCATGTAATAGGTGGCGAGCCTATTGCCATTTATCGGGCACAAAAGTCGCAGTACATTGCTGGGTGGTATAAAAGGAACGCTGCTGCCCATTCCTCATCAATGATTTATCCTTAGTCGACTTGTACGACACCCACGGGAGAGTTTTGGGGTGGTGACAATTGTATTCTACTCTGCCGTCACCACACTGCATTCCAGATAATATAATACTGAAATCAATGTTGGGAATTCATATCAGGGTAAATGAAGTATTTTTACAAAATTAACGATTGTTAAAAGATTGCCTTCTCAAAGAACAGAATATTTTTCCACAATAATAAATACGACTGGTTTCATTTAAGACACTTTCAAATTCTCTTATACTTAACAAAACAATTTCCGAGGCAGAGAAAGATAAATCAGCAGAAGATAAATTTGAATAGAATGATTTGAAACTGGAATTAGGAGCTACAATTGTTAACGAACTTCCGGAATGATTGTCGAAACAATTCTATGTAACATTGCAAATATTTTAGGAATGATTAAATGGCTAGAGCTTAGCCAACATTTTATTATTATTTTGTATTGTTTCGTAGTAAACCGTAAAGAATGAACCCACTCGTAGTTAAAAGACGGCATTATAGGTTAATTGCAATCGGGTCTTAAGTCTTCTGGCGTGAATTATATCCGCGTCAAAACGACAACCACGTGAAGTCATCTACATAGGTAATACAATAACAGACTGTTGACTGAACATTTATTTGCATGCTGAGCACAAATGACACCTATGTCATTAGAAGTTTAATGGCACTGTGATATCATTGACTAAGCAACTTTCAGTAAGGTCGATCGTTGGATGGGTTGTGATTGACTACAAATAATATATCCACCAATTTGCGTTTTAGTTTATTTTTGCTTCCTTGAATTATCTGACTCGCTTTCTTGTTGAAATAGAGTTGTAGATGAAATACATTTTTATTTACTTACAGTGGTAGTTTAGCGTTTCGCAGATTTTTACTTATAATTTCTAAGCATATATTTTTCGTTCCCTACTTGGGTGATCTTACAGGTTTATTTCGAACATCAAACATTTAAATCAAATGACATTAACAATTAGGTTCTAGATGCGTTTGCCTACGTGATTAAGCGCTCGCTCACATAGGACTACCTACTAGTTGCGAACGCTATTCCTCGTTATCGTCATAATTACTTAAATTACCGCTTTTAAGTACGGAAATGCTTCTGAGGTTTGTCATTGGTAGATAATGTCTTTGTTTTAAATAAATCATTGTTAAGTTCGCTAAAAACTGTTGAATAAGGCCCTATCTACACAATCCGGTAGATTTCAGTGTCCATAAAAAGCCAGTCTTCTTAAAAATCAATCACCCGCAGATCACCTAAAACAGAAAGACTAATTGTAAAACCAATTCAAATTGTTCGGTTTATTCATTACTATATTTACCATCTGACGAGATTAGTGTTCAATTATGTTCCCCTGTTTTATTTGCACGAGGGGTGACAGCCGCATAGTAGAATGCATAAATAGATAAATCACGCCTACTTACCCCCTAAGGGGTAGACAGTGGTGAATTAACACCCACACTTTGTCAATTATGTCATTCTATCGGAAAAGTAATCACAGTAAATTGCTAGGCGGTATACATAAGAGGAACGCTGCTGCCCATTACTCATCGCTGTCTTTATGGTGAGAGATGGGGGTGGTGACAATAGTATCCTGCTCTGCCGTCACCACACGGTATAAACCGCAGTGGGTTTATCACAAAGTCAACTTCCTTTGTTTCCTTCTGAAGTCAATTTGTTTTCTACTTGTACCCACCTATGTTGACAAACTTTAATGGTTACAGATTTCGACACTACGACAGTAGACTTTCAACAAACAATGCGAATGTGTACAGTTTACAGATGATAATTGAACTCCAAATAGAAATGATTTGATTATTATAATTACGAATAGTGTTTTGCTACGATTTTCGTATTCAGGTCTTGCAGGGTCAGAATAAAACACTAATGTAATGCCCAACAAGACGGTTTATTTCTTACATAAATTAAATGTCTGGTCTTGTGATAGCTTTTATATATTTTCCCCTTAATTTTTAAGGGGTAATCGTGGGTTCAAAGGATAAAGCGTCACATATTGCTCCTGAGACCTGCCGCCATTTCATCAATTCCGCATTTATTCTACTCTATTCATTCACATTACGGTAAATATCACCATCATTTTGGATTAATGATTCGAGGCACCTGAAATCGGAACAAACTGGGAGGGATACATCATCTCAGTTTTTTTTGTTGTTGTATATGTTGTTGTTATTTTAAGAGACTTTTTATTAGATTTCTGATTTCTATGTATCAATAGCTGTAACCCCCGAATACAGAAACGCTACTGAAATTTTGAGCACTGCTTATAAAGTCAAGTGGACAATACCTGTCAGAAATTGTATGGAAAAACGTCAGTTTTGAAAATACTTAAAATTTAAGCAGAACTCAAACTTTGGCTCTAGTTTCTGTATTAGGGGGTTAGTCTTCCATTATTATAAATAGATGCTACCTACAAACCGTTTCTTAATTGTTGTCACTCTGTTCCCAGGCCATGGTCGCGTGTTATCCGGGCCTCGGCAGCCACTACGTGAAGCACGTGGACAATCCCAACAAGGACGGCAGATGCATCACCGCCATCTATTACCTGAACCTCGACTGGGATGTCATGAAATGGGGTGGATTGCTAAGGTACGGAATGAGTGTGGTATAGGGAATCTTTTCTGTACTTGCTCCTGCTTCTTCCTGTTTGCCTAGTCAAGTGGCCGCTCTATTCGATCGAACGATTAGAATATAAATACAAAGATTTTGGTGGTTAGAAAAAGAATTTCCAAAAATTATGATCTTGAGGCGGGTGTCTTGGGTGGCCGAGCGGTCAGGCACCTGCCCGGATAGCAGCAGACGCGGGTTCGATTCCCGCCTCAAGATCATAATTTTTCGAAATTCTTTTTCTAACCACCAAAATCTTTGTACTAATTTTTCTAACATTTATATAATGTTAAAATTAAAATCGAATAGAATATAAATGTATGAAACTGGGGACCTGGCCGAGTGACAAACCGTACAATGTTTCCTTTTGAAAAAAATAATGTAAATCTTTGACAGCAACTCTTACATATGACACGGCGGTCGCCATATTGTTTTGTCTATAATACGGCAGCCCCTCTAGACAAGTGGGTAATTTGAATGAATAGTAATGTATGAAACTGACGTATTACAGAGAAACCAACATGCCGACCGCCGTGTCAAATGTAAGAGTAGTTGTCAAAAATAAACATTTGGGGTCTATTCGTGCGAATAGTTTGCCCAATGGTCAAGGCTCTTAAAGCTACTTAGCTTAAATAGCGCTTTCTACTTATTTACCCACACATTGAGTAGGTATAACAAATTTATTTGAATAAATAGTATACACATTGATGATAATGACGTATTACGGATAAAACAACATGGCGACCGTCGTTGGCAAATGTAAGAGTAGTTGTCAAAAATATAAATATATAAAATATATATATATAAAATATAAAATTATATATATATAAAATATAAAACGTTGTATTGCGAATGCCAAAGGTGGCAACGCTTAGTCGTATCGAAAATATTTCCATTCATTAACATACTGCAAGGGGAATTGTCGAATTGTTCCTATTAATTGCCCCCGGGTTATCTTGCTACTTTACTTTAATGCGGATTTAACTATGCACCAATTAAATCTCAATTTAAGTTACTCGTAATTAGTCGAGTGGGAACTGGGTCGTTTGGGTGGAGTTTAATAATTGTGTTCAAAGTTGAGATTGGTGACCAAACAAGGTTTAAGAATGCGTTATGTTAAAACATAATGCAGTAGAATGGGGAATATTTCTTTAAATAACATTTATTAAGGTCCAAAGTTGTTCAAAAGAATGCATGGTAGTCTCTCTGTTCATCAGTTTTTCGACATGGTGATTTCTTCCATCACTTTTCTTTATATTACTTAATCACTAGCACCTTTCCGGTGTGATGGATGAAATGTATCAAAAGCGAGTGGCTTGATGGCGTTTGACCGACATACTAAATGGAAGAGGCAACATATTGCGCCCAACCCCGATAAACTGTGAACAGAACAAGAAGATGATACATAAAGACATAAATCCCACCCACGTTTCACCAACAATTCCTGCCTCATGTAATCGGTGCGAGCCTACCTGGTAGCTGGCACCTAATTCGCTGTATGTTTTTTATTTTGTTGCCGTATGTTGCCAGGTTACAATAGAAACGCTGCTGCCCATTCCTCATCACTGTTTTAACCCTTAGTCGCCTTGTACGCGACACCCGTAGTAGGAGAGATTTGGGGTGGCGAGGGTAGTTTTATTTTTATTAATATATCAATATATACTGTATAATTATAATACTGCATCTGTTTTTGTTCCAGGGTGTTCCCCGAAGGCACGGACCAGGTGGCGGACATAGCGCCAATTTTCGACAGAATGCTGTTCTTCTGGTCAGACAGAAGGAACCCGCATGAGGTCCAACCGGCATTTAACACGAGGTGGGTGTCCCATATAATAATAATAATAATAAATATTTTTACATTCACACCTTTCATCTAGCCCAAAGTAAGTAGCCTAAGCACTTGTGTTATGGATAATCATAATAATTATGTATATAACTGTTGAAAATATACTACATAAACATATACACAACCATGACTCGGGAACAAATATTTGTGTTCATCACAAAATTTGCCCCTACCAGGATTCGACCCCGGCACCTCTATACCTACCCAGCGGTCTGCATTCGACCAAGCCGGCCGTCATATATTATTGTTCTTTTATGCTAGACAGGGAAGCTCTTGCCCTTCATCTCACCGGATGGTAAGTGACGATAAGATGGATTCGAGCTTCACCTGGAACCCTCAACCACAGAGGGGCTGGCTGTCTTATCACACATTGTGTTTCTTGTAAAATATAGGATACTAGTGGTCGCCCGCGGCTACGCTCGCGTCTATGTCGGTTGTCATATAGCCTATATAGCCTTCCTCGATGAATGGACTATCCAACACAAAAATATTTTTTCAAAGCAAAAAATCAACTCTTCAGCTTTATAATAATAATTAGTATAGTTGCTTACTGGCGCAGTGACATAGCGCGCTAGGCCTGCAATTGCGTAAACGAATTAAAGGTCGCTAAGGCCGGTCATTGGATGGGTGACCAAAAATTTATAATCTCGAGTGCCTCCGCGCTTCGGAAGGCACGTTAAGCCGTTGGTCCAACGCGCACTGGGCCAGCGTGGTGGGTTATGGCCAATCTCCCTATATGCTTCCATCCATATGTAAGGCCCGTGCCCAGCAGTGGGGACATTAAAGGGCAGGTGATGGTGATGATGATGATGATGATGATGATGATGATGATGATGATGATGTAGATGTACCTACCCGGAACCTCGCAGGACTAGACAGCTAACATCATAAACAAGGCAAAAGTTCAAAGTGTGTGGTTGGGGTTTAATTTAAATTAATTAAATCGTAAACTAAACTCAATATTTCATAATGTGTTTTATCCATTTTCAGATACGCCATCACGCTGTGGTATTTTGACAGTAGAGAACGAGAATTAGCACTAAGAAAATATAGTAAGTACCTCTTTTATTCACTTTAAATTAAATTAAGTACCAGAGCAACATTACCAAGAGAGATCGCAGAGTCAATTTTTTATTTAATTTAATCGTAAGTTATCACGTACACCTGCGCAGGCGCAGACAAAGTTGATTGACTTTCATTGCCGTTATTCGTGCACCATCTAGTAAATAGCTGCGATTGAAGTGTCCGGTGAATGGAAATAGGCTCGCCCCCCTTTACATGGGGCCTTCAATAAGATGGTGAAACGGGGGTGTTAAAACACCTCTGCCTACCCCTTAGAGGAAAACGGCGAGATTTATATATGTAAACAATAATCAAATAGTAAACATTTCGATTGTATAACGTGCTTACGCCTTTGTATGTTTGTTTGTACAAATACATACCTGAGATAATTGATTATTGACTCACGTAGACACACTGCCGCTGACCGCAATGATCGAATGACACGACGCCAGTCACGTTCGCTGCAATAAGGTCTATAATCGTGTGTACAGGCATTTGTCTAATTTGTTTATTAATGCGTATTGTTTCGGCGGCTTTAGTTATAACATTAATATTAGATGTAGAGACTCTTTGCGCAGTTGTAAACGCGATTGTGTAAGCTCAGCAATGCTGGCACAAGCCGGGAATTAGATGGGTGATCGAAAATTTGTTGCCTCGAATTCCACGATGATTTTCGGACGCATCTGGTCACTTTCAATCAACGTTAGGCATTTTAGATATAATTTAATAATAGCACACTCCAACCCTGTTTGGGTGTTATGTTTGTTGGTGGTTTGCCCTCCACCATTCCGGTGCCCCAAGGTGCTTGTTGGTCTACAGCGGGCAATCTCCTTTAGTCGACTTTTACGACACCCATGGAATGAGCCGGGTCTGGCCAATTCTACGTTATTTTTTCGCTCCCAGCCCGGCTAGCATGACCACCGAAACACGATATGATATAGAGATTTATCGCGTTGTACAGTAAAAAACATTGGATTATTCACTAGAATAAAGCCTAAATTGAATAAACCTCTAAGGCTATATCATAAATATATAGCCATTTATCGCTTTGAACTGTCGAAAATCCAATGATTTTTGTAAGTTCAGCGCGATAAATGGCTATATCATTATCATATCGTGTTTGGGTGGTCATGCTAGCCGGGCAGGCCAGCATGGAAGAAGATTATTGGTAAATGTGTCTTACCTTAAAATATGGGGTTTACCTCTTTTTCAGAGGAACAAGAGAGTCAGATGGCCCAAAGACAGTGAGCCACCCTCCGGTCCCGCTGATACTGAACTGTGATGTGAGTATTTTCGATATAAATTTTGTTCAAAAACATAAATCATAAACCTATTCCATTTGTAATAATTCTAAATATTTATGATCGAAATGGTTATTACTCTAATGAGAGACTTCAATAAACGTTAATTAGTACTTAATTTTTAAAAAATCACAATTCAAAACTAGTCTATTCTTGCTGGTTGCATGCATTTAGTCTTAATTGATATTTTTTGACATTAATAATTATCATTGAAGTTACCTTCTCTGAGTGCGGCAGTAAATACCGACCGATGTGTTGTTAGAAAAATTATCTACAATTACCTTTTTTTATTCCAGGAGCTGTAGTCAATACAAGCAATATGGACACTTGAGCAATGTCTACGATTATACTATTAAGTAGAAAAATTCTTATGAAGGTTAACTATTTGTGTGTTGAACTAATTGAAGTGAAGCAGTGAAGTTGTTGTGTGGACTAATTAGTTACGATTGTGTTATGACTGGGTGTAAGGACAGTTTTGGAAAGAGTGATGTTTGATGCGAGTTCACCCAAAACGGATTGAATTAAAACCTGATTGTGTGCGTTTTAAGTGTCAAAATCCTCGTAGCATCGCTGGTAAGGTCATGTGAACCCTTCTGTTCTGCTGGTCAGGCCAATGTAAACCTTATGCAAGATTTCGCACATCTAGTTAAAGAGTAGTATAACTCTAAATACTGTTCTTTTTTTATCAGAAACAGACAAAAATGTTTAATGGATTTCTAATTGAACGATTCTCAAATACTTACAGTACATTTTCTTGGGGTATCCTTGGATTTAACGTAGTTTTCCGCGAAGATGTCAATAATCGCAACAACTTGGTTTTCTATTATTTCGAGTTGGGCGGGTAGCCCAACTCGAAATAATAGATTCATCTAAAAGTGCGATTTGTTGTTGTCTCTGAAAAATATAACTCGAGAAATTTATAGAAGCTGTCCTTACGATATAAGCCTGTCCTATAATTACTATATACTTTTATTACATACTGTCTTGTTGACAGTAAAGTCATTATAGTTATAAGCATAGAGGTAATGTATAAATATAAATATAGATATTCAATGCATTGGAGCAAGACTAAAATGTATTATATAAATATTGTTGATCGCCTTAACTATAAGTTAATTGAACTGTCACTGATGTACCTACTTGGTCAAGTTGCACCATCGCGAGCTTTCTAGATTTATTTATTCGTATGATTTGATTTTTGTTTAAACATTTTAATAAATGTTACAAAGAAAATAACGCCAGAAAATTTTCGAATGATCATTGGCCTGGTGCGGGAATCGAACCAGGGTCCTCCGCAAACCGCGAGATGCCGGTTTTTTCTAATAAAAAAAATCTGACTTTATTTTCTTTACTTTCCTTACTAACATGACTATAAAAGGTCAAATGCTTACTTGAACAGTTTTACCGTTCTTTGGACTGATTAGTCGTTGTCTGTACATCTGTTTCGTGTTGTAATTATGCCAATTACCATTTATTCCAACTCTGAACACAAATGTGCCTTAATAAGTCGTCTAATCTTTTTTACACAACCTGTAAGGTCCATTCCAGTGTAGCATTGTTATGTACAGATTGTTAAAATTCGCGTGCAAATGAAAAAGGTACGTACGGTGAAAAACGTTGAATGATTGACGGTGTTATTGCAAAAAAAAGGGTTTTTATCAGATGTTGTCACTGTCACACGCTATTGACAAAAAAGGGACAGCAACATATTTTAACACTTCTCAAACAAAACACTTCTTTGAAATAATAACACCGTGAATTATTTCGTCTAGTACTGCTTACTGTCTGCAATGATAATATTTGTTGTTATTGTATTTAGTTTCTCCATTTTTCATAATTTTTTGGAAAGCGTGGGTAATAGTAAGCGTAGTGTAATATTACTTCTCAGTAACGTCCAGTATTTTCTCTTGAAATGCACAATACCACTTATCAAATATACATCTTCAAAATCAATACATCTTTAAAAAATCAAAATATTTTAGAATTTATTTATTCTTCTCAGCTTTACTGCACTTCGAAATACTTGTCTTTCTTAAATTTTAAATGTGACATTAACGCCATCTCTGATTTTAAAAGAATATCACGTTACTGTAAAGTAATGTTGATATCTTTCCTATAATTAATAAAAATAACCTATTCATTAAAAAAAGAAGAAAATTATATCAGTAAAATTTGAATTTCCGTTTTTAAAATCTATAAATCAAGTTCTTTAGCAGAAAGGAACTTTGTAAATTATACTCAGTAAGAAGAAAAGCATGGATTTTGGAAACCCAAATTTTGATTCTAAGCCAAGGCATTGCAATTTAAAAATTTTTATACATAATATTGACTAACACATTCTGTATAGGAGTAGTTTGCACTAAACTTGCTTGTAGCATTCATTATTTATTTATTATTTATTGACTACTTACTTATAATAGTTCACCATCAGTGTACAGTACAAAATGACTGAGTACTGCAAATCGCGAAGGTATCATTTCTTCTATTTATTTCAATATTGAATCGTTTTTGTTTATAATTTGATGTATGATTTTAAGTAAATATTTTTGTAACAAAAATATTTTATGGCTGGTTATTACTTATTAATAATCACACTTCGTCACATCTTTATTTTGTCACAAAGATTGATTCATATTGGAACATGTACAATATTTTAATTGAAACTAATGATTACTATTAGAAATATTAAAACTGACATTAAATTCAATACTATCATATGATAATTTAATAAAATCCTGCTTGATAAAAATATAATAAGTTCCTGTAACGAAATAATAAATTAAAGCTAGGTACATTGTCTCGAAACAACTGAGTTTTTACATATATCTGGACTCATAGTGAACTATGAGAAACAACTGGAATATTGATTCCTCTTCACCATCCTGTTAATACATCAAATGTGCACTTGCGGTACTGTCAACGGAAAATATTTAATGACAATTTAGGACAATCAACTTAAACGGATTAGTATATAACATTATTACATTATGACAATATTAAAGTATCCTATTGACAGTTCTTTTTAATTTGTATAATAGAAATTGTGTTATTAAATATTTGACGATGGCTGTACTTACCTAATCTGTTTGTCTTCATGCTATTTACCTTTCTTTTGTCAACAACATTCACTTATGCACATCTACAGATGATTGAAACGATGTTTTATTTATATAATGACATAATATTCAGACTGCCTTTTAAAAGTAGTGGGTAAATACAACATATATTGTCGAGTAATTTGTAAAAATTGGTTCACTAAATGTAAATAACGTATATAAAATTGTATTTACGATCTGTAAATATATAAATAGAACGATTTTTTATACAAACACTAGGTTAAGTTAGTTTAAGGTTAACATTTATCCTCTTTTTATGATTTAGTAAAATTGTGTTGTGTATTTTACCCTGAATTGTTTGATCCATGAAGTTTATAAATTATGTATTTGGAACTAATGATGCCAATCCTAATAAAAAATAATCAAAACTAGATAAAAACAAATAAAAAATTCCATCCTATAAGTGTGTCCAGCGGATATGTTTGGCACCCATTATTGTCTTACAATAAGAATGGAAATAAAACATCAATGAAAAAATTGTCTTTTATTCTTTACCTATTATAATAATTTAAGTCTAGGAGCGACGAATGAACTAAGCAATATTCGTTAAGGCCAGTCATTTGATGAGTGATTAATGTATAGAAAAGTGATGGGAAGGACATCGTTCCAATTCGTACCTACCACACAAGGTTTTGGCTTAGGTTTTACAGTCGGCCGCCTGCCTGACACCAACCCTGGTTGGGTATGCTGTTGTTGGTGGCCTGTCCTCCACCACTGTTCTGCTTCATTTACGAAAAACACATTATCTACTTTTTTACAACGTCTGAGATAGATGCGTTTAAAGTTTACTTGTATCGCCGGAACTGAGCTAGCCATTTACATATTACCTAACCCTGTGGATACTCACAGCAGATTCCACTCATATCACTATACAGTCGCTTTCCTGCAAGAGTCGCACGTTATGTAGGCGTAGAAATTTTTAGGACACAGGCCTTGTAATAATATTGCGGTTATGTGTTTTTGTATCTCTATTTTGGTAGATACTCCTTGCTCAATAGATAGGTATAAAACTGTTTGAAGACTTATGACAATTATTCATTTATTCTATATACGAATATGACATAGCACAATAAAATCGAACGACGATAAACTTTGATGTTAAAAACAACTGTGCTTTCAGAATCGAGTTATATTTTATACATTGATTTGTGACTGCAATTTGATACAACTGCAATGAGCGTCACTGATAGTGTAAACCAAGATTGCAAGGCTTTAGAAGAAGATAGTGGCACACGCAAAAGTTTAAACGACGCAGTCAGAGATGCACCGTCAGTGAATGTTTTTATCTCAACTAAAATTAAACTGGTAGATATTATATAGTGAATTAAAAGCAATCCTTTTCTCTTACGCAAAGCTATCCCCGAAGGTTTGGGCAGTTGTGTATTGAGAACCGCAATTCGTTAACTTATTTTACATACATACCTAAATCACTCCTATATCCCAGAAGGGGTAGGCAAAGGTGAAATAACGATTCCCCAATCTGGATAAGTCCCCTATGTAACATCATCTTTCCTATTTTGGATTGATTGAATTGACGCATTATATCTATGGGTTTAAATAAAAGTTATCTACATACGTAACGGAAAAATACCCCAGACGGGACGGGGACGTGACTGCAGGAATATCGTTTCATACAAAATGTAAAGACATGTCACGGCCGGGACGTGCACGGGGCATTTTGAAAGAGGGAGGTCCCGTCCCGCCGGTACCGGCCATGTCCCGTCAGGGGTATTTTCCCGTTACGTATGTAGAGACCTTTATATAGCTCGTCTCCATATCACGTTCCGTTTCAGGTTGTCCTACTTTCAGTCGTCATTGTTCGCTTCAGTTCTAGAGGATACAGTGACTGAATTGAGAATTCTTGGTGAGTATATCTACTGACTGGCTGAGACAGATCTATAGATTACTCTTTTTGTATACTAAATAACGGAGGAACTGGAAATTGGGTCCAGATACAGACACTTCTTTCCATAAGCTGGCATTTCCAAACACTCCAGCCCTTTTCCTCTTATGCCACCGAGCAATGTACTGAGATTTTCGTGCCCGATAAATGACAATGGGCTCGCCACCGCATGAAAGCATTTGGAGCAACGTAGGTGTTAAATTCACCACTGCACATCACTACATTCCGGGGACAAGGCAGGCTGCCTGTCGAGGAAATACTAACAAATAGGATTGTGTAAAATATCCGAGCGAAAATGTTATGCAATCCTAATATTGGTTATTATTTCCTTGTTTCTCTCTTCTATGCTGGCATAACGTAGAATTGGTCAGCCCCGACTCATCCCATGGGTGTCGTAAAAGTCGACTAAGGGAGATTGCCCGGTGTACACCAATAAGCACCTTTGGGCACCCGAATGGTGGAGGGCAAACCACCAACAGCATACCCAAAGAGGGTTAGTGTCAGACAGACAGACGGCCGGCTGTAAAACCTAAGCCAAAACTTTGAGCAGTATGGGTGGGGAATTTTGTCATTCCAATCACTCTCTCCGTTCATCGATTTCTCGACATGGTCCGTTCCGTCTCTTTTCTATACATTCATTTATCACTAGCGTCTTTACGGTGTGATGGATGATATGAATCAAAAGTGAGCGGATGGCTTGATGGCGTCTGACCGATATGAATGGAAGAGGAAAAATTCTGCGCCGACCCCGATAGACTGGGAACAGGGCAGGGAGAAGAAGATTTCCTCGGTTCACCGCTCCACAACCTAGCTCCGCGGCAATGGACAGGCAGCCTTAAAGCGTGATTTACCTACGTGTGTATGTTATGTACAATAAATAATTACAGGGGAATGCAACAACAGCTTGCGCATATACAAAACCGAGGCGGACATGGCCCAACACCTCGCTCGGAAGTTCGGCGTGGAGCAGCCCCCGGTGACGGATGAGCTGGACAGCATCGACCCCAAGAACCTTGGGTGCATGCAGTACAAGCTTAACAAGCTGGACGCTGACAGGTGGTTCACATCAACCTCTACTTTAGGCGTAGCGACACATCTAAAAATAAGCCGAACTCCGAAATGTCTGCTATGAAACGAAAACTTTTAGGCTGGTTCTACCTGCCCTACTGTTTCCC
The DNA here is from genome assembly GCA_963931975.1 of Cataclysta lemnata. Classification (NCBI taxonomy): domain Eukaryota; kingdom Metazoa; phylum Arthropoda; class Insecta; order Lepidoptera; family Crambidae; genus Cataclysta; species Cataclysta lemnata. Next base: position 10,868,347 of record OZ008355.1, read on the forward strand.
AATCCCCAATTTAGGTATCTGCATTTGGCGTCGACGCAAATTTATATCGGTCAGACATCATCAACCCATCCACTCCCTTTTGATTCATATCATCCATTACATCGGAAAGGTGCTAGTGGTGAATGAATGTATAGAAAAAAGATGGAAAGGACCATGTCGACAGACAAATGAACGTAGAGACTGATTGGTTGGGATCACAATATTACAATCCATATACTGCTCAAGGTTTTGGCTTAGGATTTACTGCCGAGAGGAAAGTCAGGATAGCGCTTGGGACTTGTCACCTAAGTATAGGTTTACGGGGCCCTCTACGCAACGCAACGTTTAAACACCACCACCAATCCAAACTGGGCCAGCGTGGTAGGTTATAATGTCCATTATGGTCTATTCTCCCTATATTCTTCTATCCATAGGCCCGCAGTGGGGACATTAAAGGGATGGTGATGATAATTTAAATTGCATCATGGATTTTTTTAGAAAACTGGTAACACACACCCTGATTGATACGTACAAGGATCTAGCATCAGAAGGGTATGCTTCCTTGTCGCACGCAGTAGACAAGTTTTTGGATTTCGATAAATATCTGGAATCTCTTCAAGGGGACGAGACTAAGAATCGCACGTAAGTTTTTTACTAAGGATGTTTCAGGTATTAAAAACTCCTTTGGCTGTACCTACTACCTACTTCTTTGCTTTATATTATGTGGTGACGTCAGAACAGTATACCTACAATTGCCACCACCGCAGGGTAAAAAACAATGAGTAATGGGCAGCAGAGTTACTTTTTCGTGTGTTGACGGCAGAGTAGAATACAATTGTCACCACCCCAAGTCTCTCCCGTGGGTGTCGTACAAGGCGACTTAGGATAAATCAGTGATGAGAAATGGGCAGCAGCGTTCCCGTTATACCACCTAGCTATGTACTGCGACTTTTGTGCCCGATAAATGGCAATAGGCGCGCCACCTATTACATGGGACCTAATATTAAATAGCGAAACGTGGGTGTCCACTCACCCACTACTCTACCTACCTAGCCCCTAATTCCCATGAATAGCCGTGATTTATGTACTATGTATAAAAAAACCCCATCGATTATATTGTCGTAATGGTGATTCGGCATAAAATATAAAAATAAAAATGGAGTCAGATAGGTACTGGAACATTGAAATTATCTACAAATAATAAGTCAACCGTTTATACCTATTTCATAGGACGCGTCGAGAACTGCACAAGCAGTTACGACAGCAACGTAATCACTTCAAAACTTTGCTCTATGACACTGATGCAACCATAGACGAACTTCAGACGCAGGTGGAGGTATGTTGTGGTTTAACTGCCGCACTCAGAGACGTCAATTAACTTTAGTGAATATTTAATGTCAAAAATTTTCATTTAAATCTAGACCATAGGGTCTATGGCAAGAATAGCGACTAGTTTTGAATTGTCATTTTTTGACGTTAAGTACTAACGTTATTTAACGTCTCTGAGTGCGGCAGTAAGAGCTGTTTTAAAAGTTTTCTTAGGCCCGAGTTCACCAACACTTAAACAGGCGATTATTATTTAACCGTCGAATTTTGACATTTTATCGTAGGGAAGAACTGTCAAAAACTGCCGGTTGTCTTTTATCATCTTTTAGTTGTATCTCGTGTTACCGGTTGCAATGTTTATTTGGAAAGAAGTAATTTTCTATTCCTGTGGGAGAAAGCCGTGACATTATGTATGTATGTATTATTCGATTTTAATTTCAACATTATTTATAAATATTATGTATTATGTATAAATTTAAAAAAAAATAGTATATACAAAGATTTTGGTGGTTAGAAAGAGTTTGAAAAATTATGGTCTTGATGCGGGAATCGAACGCGCAATCCGGGCAGGTGCCTAGCCGCTCGACCAATCAAGACACTAATCAACTTGCCGACTTTCCTCTAATCCTTACACTTCACGTTGTAAGCCAACGGATACCCTCGCAATGTAGAAATAGTGTCTTGTTTGGCCGAGCGGTTAGGCACCTGCCCGGACGCGGGTTCGATTCCCGCATCAAGACCCATAACTTTTCGAACTTTTTCTAACCACCTAAACCTTTGTATGTACCTATGTATTGTTTAATTTCAGGACTCTCAGCTCTATACGGAATGTCGCAGCCGTTACGTGGACAACTGGCAGCGTGCGCGCACCGAGCAGCACGTTCAAACGATAAGTGACACCGAGAAACAGCCTTCCGACTCCATTGAGTATTTCAAGCAAAGGGCTGAGCTCGAACAACGCGTACATTCCGAAGTTGAAGTCCTAACGAACATTGCTATCAATGTAATCAGCTTATTGAATCCATATTACGAGAGCGGGTCAATATGTCCGTGACTTTTGGAATAAAACACAGATTTTTTGATTTTATTTTTCAACGTAGTCTCCCTTGAGCTCTATACACTTTGTCCAACACTTCTCCAATTTTTTTATCCCTTCCAAAAAATATGATTTGTCGAGGTTCAAAAAATTCAAAAAGTCACGGACTTATTGATCCGCCCTCGTATATACCACCTTATAACAAAACACGTACAAAGTTAGTCATGGTTTAAAATTGATGCTATGAATGTCAGAAAAGAGACGTCGGAAAGGACCATGTCGACAAATCGATGAACGGAGAGAGTAATTGGGAAGACAACATTCCAATCCATGCTCAAGGTTTTGCATACATACATAAATAAAGCAGCTAGCTACTAGCACCCACGTCTCGCCAACTATGCCAAGGCCTACATTGCTATAAGAGGAACGCTGCTGCCCATTCCTCATCACTGATTTATCCTCAATCGCCTTGTACGACACCCACGGGAGAGATTTTGGGAGGTGACAATTGTATTCTACTCTGCCGTCACCGCATGGCAGTTAAGAATAAGGTTTTGGCTTAGGTTTTACCAACTGCCGGCCGCAGGGTTGCCAGACGTACGAGAAATCTCGTACCATTACGAGATTTAGAGGGTCTGTACGAGATTCAAGATTAACAAAAATCTCGTACACTTTTTTACGAGATTTTAACAATGACGACTTTTAGCACTTTTAGCTCCCGAAAGCGCTAAAGGCCCAGATCGCAAAGGTAATTGCGTAAATTTCGAACCATCAAAAGAAATGTACGCCAGAATGACAGCTGAAAAGCTATACTCTAAAAATAAAGATGATTTTACTAACATCCCTGATATCGAATATAATTAATAAAAAATATGATTTTTAATTGTTTTGTTTGAATTTAACAGCCCCAAGCGCAAAGAATATGACTACACAAGTTACATAGTACATTAAATAGCATAAAATCATTAATTTTATTTAAATTTATGCTTTTACGAGATATTTAGCAACCCTGGTACGAGAAAAAAAAATTTGACATCTGGCAACCCTGGCCGGCCGCCTACCTTGCACACCAACCCTCACTGGGTATGCTGTTGTTTGTGGATTACCCTCCACCATTCGGGTGCCCCAGCAGGTTCTTATTGGTCTACACCGGGTATTAATTTTTCGCTCCCAGGCCAGCATGGAAAACCCTACTACATAATAAACAATTATTAATCTAAGTTCGCTTACCAGGAGACACTGCAAAAAGTAGAGCAATGGATGAATAAGTACGACGCGGACATGGAGGGGATCGACCTAAAAATACAAATAAAGAAAAACGATTACCAGAACATGTTGGACAAGAGAATTGATCTGGAGAATACGGTTACTATCTTATTAGCATTGTATTAATTTAATATTAAACCATTAATACATCGGTGCCCAACAGTGGGATCTTCTAGGTTATTAAAGAAAAAAAATCATATTAAATAACACAGTTTGCTTACATTGAGATACAACAACAAATTAACATATTTTGGCACTACTGGTGGTCATACATTTAATAAGGTACCTTTATGTATCTAATCCTAGTAGGTACTTATCCTATTTCAATGGAGCTACAAATTTCAGTATCTTATTTTTACAATATGTTAAACATTCTATTCTAAATCATCTAAAGTACATTTACAAAATTTTCTTATTCTTTAGGTCACAATTGGACACAAGTGCCGTTTTTTTCTATATTATACTAACAAAATGTTGTCTATTTTCTAATTTAACAAGATGCAACGACCGTTTGAGTTTATTAGATAAAGTGTTAATCTATTATTGTTGTAGACAATTCTACGTATTGTGTTATCTTTTGAGTATTACGTAGGTTACCCATATTACTTATAATGATCGGTAGTATAATGATATCAGTTCAGTAGTCGTAAATTTATGACACAGGAAATGTGAAATTTATTTTTGTTCTACCGATAAAACGGGCGTGTCACAGTAATAAAGAAGATAAAGTGGATTGGATTGAAGAAACATCTTTGAAATCGCATTTAGGAAGCCTAAGGAACTTTAGGGAACCAATGCAATGTTGTTTAATGCCGTACATGGGTTGACTATTGTATCGGAAGTTTCAATGCGCTTCGGAAATACAAACGTAAATCACGCCTTTCTCCCCTAACCGACCAAAGTTGTTTGAACACCCGCGTTTCGGGAGCGAGCCAGCATATTGCTATTTATTGGGAATTTTAATCGCAGTAATTTGCTAGATGGCGTATTAGGAACGCTGCTACCCATTTCGCGACAGATTATAACTCTAACTGCCCCACTCAGAGACGTCAAAGAACGTTAATGAGTACTTAACGTCAAAATATTTCAATTCAAAACTAGCCGCTATTCTTGCCGGGTCTATGGTCTAGATTTGAATGAAAATTTTTTGATCTTAAGTACTCATTAAAGTTAGTACAAAATTCTTTTTCATCCCACCATCTCGGAAAAAGCGTTTTTGCTCTTCGATATCTGAGTGCAAAAGCCGTTTTTATCCTCTAGAGGTTAAAGTAAATTTGAATTTAGAACATCGTGTCCAATGAGTTTGTGAATTCAAAACATCATTATACATATTTATTTCTACCTCCATGGTGCCGAAATTGTCATGCAACCTATTTTAATTTGTTAAAAACTCAGACTCGGAACCTTCTTGGTGTACTCTTTTTGTAATTTGCTTTGCGCGCGCCATTTTATTCATAAATTTGTTAAAACCTAGGAGTTCCGTGACGGTCAATCAGCTTGGCGTCAATCTTGCTTTAAACATTTTGATCGTCTACAACGCTTGCTGGATGCTTGAGTCAAGCATTTAAAAAGCTTTTTAGGTCTGTTTGATTTGTTTACGCTAGCAACGGAACAAAAACATTCAGAAAATCAACGTGCTTGACTCAAGCTGATTGACCGTCTCGGAACTCCATTAGGGACGATAATTTTTATTAGGGACTTACAGGTGTGTCTGGATGAATGTTGCGGGTGTGGCTGGGTGGATGGGTGGCTGTTGGAGGTGTGTCTGGGTGAATGGGTGTTTTGAGGGTGTGTCTAGGTGAATGGGTGTTTTGTTGGTGTGTCTGGGTGAATGGGTTTTTGTGGGTGTGTCTGAATGGATGGGTGAGTATTGTGGGTGTTTCTGGGTGATTGGGTGTTTTTTTGGGTGTGATTAGGTGTTTGTGGGTGTTTCTGGGTGATTGAGTGTTTTTTGGGTGTGATTAGGTGTTTTGTAGGTGTTTCTGGGTGAATGGGTGTTTTGTGCGTGTTTCTGGGTTAATCGGTGTTTTGTGGGTGTTTCTTGGTGAATGGGTGTTTTGTGGGTGATTCTGGGTGAATGGGTGTTTTGTGGGTGTTTCTGGGTGATTGGGTGTTTCTGGGTGAATGGGTGTTTTGTAGGTGTTTCTGGGTGAATGAGTGTTTTGTGTGTGTTTCTGGGTGAATGGGTGTTTTTTGGGTGTTTCTGGGTAAATGGGTGTTTTGTGGGTGTTTCTGGGTGAATGGGTGTTTTGTGGCTTTTTCTGGGTGAATGGGTGTTTTGTGGGTGTTTCTGGTGAATAAGTGTTTTTTGGGTGTGTCTGAGTGGATGGGTGCGAATTTTGTGGGTGTTTCTGGGTGGGTGTTGAGTGTGTTTGGGTTAATGGGAGGGTGTTGTGGAAGTTTCTGGGTGGAAACAGAAACTGTTGTGATTGTATTTTTTTTTTATATCTTGCATTTTCCTCGGTGGGGGGGATGAAAAGTTACGTGTTGCACTCGAGTGCAAAGATTTTTCACCTTGTGCTCTTTTGATTCCCTCGCTATCGCTCAGGATTCTAATTTTAGAATCACTCGCTACGCTCGTGATTCAATTTTAGAATCCTTCGCTAGCTCGGTCATCAAAATTGAGCACGCGGTTAAAAAACAACTTTGCACTCACGTACAACAAATAACTATTTCTAACCATCAAAATCTTTGTACTAATCTTTCTAACATTCATATAATGTTAAAATTAAAATCGAATAGTTTATAAAGCAAACCCAAGATCACGGTATTTGTAAAAATATCTGCTTTGGAATGTTTGAAATTTATTTCTACATTGCGAGGGTACCCGTTGGCTTACAACGTGAAGTGTAAAGGTTAGAAGAATTTCGGCAAGTTAATTAGTGTCTTGGTTGGCCGAGCGGTCAGGTATCTGCCCGGACAGCAGCGGACGCGGGTTCGATTCCCGCATCAAAACCATAATTTTTCGAAATTCTTTTCTAACCACCAAAATCTTTGTTACTAATTTTACCAACATTTATTTAATGTTAAAATTAAAATTAAATCATTAAAGTTAATTGACGTCTCTGAGTGCGGCAGTAACGCCCGAAAACCGAAACTCTACTCAAATTTTGAGCACTGCTTATAAAGTTAAGTGGACAATACCACGAGAAACGTCAGTTTTGACAATACTTAAACGTTAAGCAGGACTCAAACTCTGAGTAGCGTTTATGTATTCGGGGGTTACTGCCGCACTCAGAGACGTCAAGTAACAATGATGAGTACTTACCTAATACGTACAAAAAAATTACAATTCAAAACTAGTTGCTATGGTCTAGTTTTTTTTGGTTAAATAATTTTTTTTTGTATTACCTAATTAGGTACACATTAAAGTTAATTGACTACTCTGAGTGCGGCAGTTAGTCGCCTTGTATGATGACCACGAGAGTAGCAGGAGTGGTGACAACTTTATTCTTCTCATGCTTGGCTGCGGTGGCTCGTTGGCAAACAATTTATAATGATTATAATGGTCGAATCGAATCCCGGCGGGACATCTTGGCCATTGGCCAAGCTAGATACAGTCCCGCCGGGTTCAAATCCTAGTAGGGCCAAATTTTTTGATGAGCACACACATTTATTCCCGATTCATGGAGGTTTCTGTAGTTAATTTTTAAAATGTTTACCTACTTATATTAAAATTTATCCGTCATCGAAGATATCACAATTCCCCCCGAATACAGAAACGCTAATCAAATTTGGAGCACTGCCCAAAAAGTTAAGTGGACATACCTGTCAGAATTTGTATAGAAAAACGTCAATTTTGTCATTTTAATGTTAAGCAAGACTCAAACTTTGATAAGCGTTTCTGTATTCGGGGGTTAAGTGCTTATTTTATGCTACTTACTTTGAGCTAAATAATAGGTAGGAATGTCAGAAATATATTTATTATTTTTTTCAGATTGAGAAGCATGAGCAGCTGATGAAGGACTGGATCCTGTTTAAGGAGAAACGCGAGGAAGCTCGCAAATACCAGGAGAAGATGACCCAGTCGGCGGTAATAGTCCAAGCCTGGTGGCGCGGACTGCTGGTGCGCTGTCAGCTCGGCCCTTACAAGGTCACCAAGAAGAAAGCGTCCAAAAAGAAATAAATCTCTGACGGCCTTTTTTTAAAAAAAAAAATGGCTTAACGTTCCTGGATACAAGTCCTTTAGGAACTGTCTTTGTATACTTTCGTTTACTTTTCTTATTTTGAATGAATGATAAATGAATGAATGAAAATAATGTATGAAATTAATGAATGATCTTAATGCATGAAATGAATTTTACATTAAAGTATAGGTGAAACACATTTTAACGCATCTAAGGAGTGCTTGGCGCGAGTCAAATAGTAACAGTTCATGACGGTGACCGATGAGGTAGTGAAAACCACTATAAAATTCTCAACGTCAAACACGGCACAACACTTTTATTTCAATGATTCTTCATAATTGAACATCAACACGGATCCTTATGCATCAAAATAACACCACTTTTACTACACAAAGTCCACTCTGAAACAATTTTTAAATGATTGAAATAAAAGTTTGACTGACGCCAGTAAAAGCCCGCTAAGCACTCTCTCTGACGGCCTTCTTAACAAACACACGGCTTAAGGCTGGAGTTCACCAACGCTTAAACAGGCGATTTTTATTTAACCGTCAATTTTTGACATTTTACCGTATAGAAGAACTGCCAAAACAGACGGTTATTTTTTAATCGCTCGTTTTACGTTTTGGTGAACTAGGGCCTTAGTTTAGTCTAGTTACTCAGTGTTTTGTCCCTTTTCCTCGCATTTAATATCATGTTTGCGAGACGAAGACAAAACGCGGATTAGCTATATCTGCCGTGTTTACTACCAGTTTATTAATAAGACAAGTGGCAAACAATGCAATCACAAACAAATTATTTATTGCCGCACCCAGAGACGTCAATGAACTTTAATGAATATTTAATGTCAAATTTTTTATTCAAATCTAGACCATAGACCCGGCAAGAGCGACTAGTTTTGAATTGTCATTTTTTGACGTTAAGTACTCATTAACATTATTTGACGTCTCTGAGTGCGGCAGATTGACAGACACAATACTAGCTGACTTGGCAAACGTTGCTTTTCCCTTATCACCAAGGGTTATAACAAATAGCCTACGATCTATCTATTCTCAGACCTACCAGATATACATAAAAAATTTCATACGTTTCGTAGGAGTTTTTTAGCCAACACTGTGACACATACATACATAAATCACGCCTATATCCCCGAAGGGGTAGGCAGAGTTGAACTAGCACCCACGTTTCGCCAATTATGTTGGGTCCCATGAATTGGGGGCGAGCCTATTGCCTGTGACACGGGATTATTATTTATTAATTATATAAAAAGAAGCAGTCTCTATCGGACTCTTACATTGACATTACAGTCGCCATGGTGATTTCTCATTTCAGTAATTTTTTTTTTGTTCAATTTCTGCATAATTGCACATCAACACGGATGCTTGTGCATCAAAATAGCAGCACTTTCACTGCACATAATCCACTCTGAAACTATTTTTGAATAATCGAAAATAAATCTGACTGACACCACGAAACGCGCCAAACACACCTCATCTCAGTAAATACGTCAGTTTGATCAGTTTCGTACTTTTTTATTCTGTTCGTTGGAATAGATTTACCATTTTGTCTTGCCTCATAATCCACAGATTGCATTAAATTGTGTACATTTCTTATAGATATGAGATAGAAACCAACTTTCCTAAAAAAAAACCATCAGAAATGGCCTTTTTTTTATAAACAATCTCAAAATTATAAATGTGTAACAACTATTTTATACGAAGTCGCCATTCATTTAGTTTGCCAAAATGAATATGTCTGTTTTAAGTTGTTTACCTAATAATACTTGCTTTACGTGTTAAATGATTTTTAAGATATTTAAAATGTTTTAATAAATATTATTATTTTAAAGCCGTCAGAAATATGTCATTCCTAATCGCCACTTATCTATTATTGTTTTTGAAAATATAAAAAACCAACGCCTCAATACAAATTCATAGATAACCCACTAATCAAATTGCTAAAACCAGCCTTTAATCAGATTAGCATTTTAAATTACTGTACTTTCCAGAGATAATTTGAGGAAACAGATAAGTACAGTCAACGACAATGCGAAAACAAAATGTAGGTTCATAAAGTGCGGGCCAGATAAGACTGCGCGCGAGGGGTGGCGCTGCTCGCTAACATTGACACTTTGACACTCATAGACAAACAAAATAGCAGACGAATTTTTAGTTCCAATTTTGAACACTCGCGGACTTATCTGTCCCGCAAAATAATGTAGGTAAATGAATCCTGAGGGTTGGTAGAGGAATGAAGAGTGCATATCGATCCCTTGGTGAATTGAACAAGGAGATCTTTAAAATAACAAATGATGGATTTGGTCGAATGGCCAGACCGGCAACGAGGTCTCGGGTTCAAATCTCGGTAGGGACAAATGTTTGTTTGATGAACACACAGACATTTTTCCCGAACCATAGTTGTTAAAAGATGTTTATGTATAGGTAGTCTATTTTAAATTATTATACATACCTATTTGCGCAATCACAGGCTAAGCCTTAATTAATTTTAACTAATTTTATTGATCCTTGAGTCATTTTCTCTGTTCTGTGGTCTTACCTATAACCATATCACATACGAAATAGAAATTTATCTCCGGCTATTAGCTACGATATTTTGCATCGGGGAAAACCGTATGACTAATTAATTATAAACATATAATTATCTATTATAGTAGATAGTGATAGATGCCTATCAAATTGTATTTTCCCGGTATTATAGAAAATAGAAAAATCAATTATAGTAGGTAATTATTACAAAGAAAAAGTATGATTGGATCTGCGCAAAGACACTTTTAAAAACTATTCATTCTGTAATGACTTTTAACGTATTATTGTCCTCTATGCTTTCAACTAACTGTCAACTTATCCCTCTAGTGAACTTGTAATTTCTATGCAAGTGAAAATCTAGTTTCCTTTCTTGTTTGTGTAGGTAATAGCTAGCTGAACAGCAGATAAATATTTCCCACTATCCACTAAAATCTATTGTGAAGAATACGTTGCTGGATATTTTTACACTCTTATGCCCACTTTTGATCCTTAAATTAGAATATTGGCAAAGTGTATTAATTATTCAGAAACAACTCGAGTCTGAAAATCAATCGAATTCCTCCGACTTCATGCCAGCCTGGTACTTTTTTTCTTACCGTAATACCAGGCTAGCATGAAGTCGTCAAGGTCTTTCTGTCACCCATAGTTTCCTGCCAGTCAAGAAACACTGATGATCAATAATGACTGATGAGATTAGTGGGTAGTCACATGCTTATACGCACACCGTAGAGTGCCACTTACCCCCGAATACAGAAACGCTACTCAAAGTTTGAGTCCTACTTAACATTTAAGTATTGTCAAAATTGACGTTTTTCCATACAAATTCTGACAGGTAATGTCCACTTAACTTTTTAAGCAATGCTCAAAATTTTAGTAGTGTTTCTGTATTCAGGGGTAAGGTACCTATGAACAAACGGTGATGGCTGCAGGCAATCGAAGAAAGTTTTTTTTTTTATGCTAGACAGGAAAGCGTCCTTCATCTCACGTGATGGTAAATAACGACAAGGGTCGCTCCTTGTCGTTATTTATTTTACGTTTTTATTTAGATGGAATCGAGCTTCACCTGGACCCTCAACCACAGAGGGGCTGGCCTAATAAGATGGTGGTAGCTAGCCAGGGGGCCTTGAAAGAACTCCTACTACCAACCAAACCGAGTACAAATTTGTACCCCCCTGGGGATGGAACCCGGGACCTCTGACGCGGCTTCCGGTGGCATGAAAAATATTTGCCCGCAACCTCATCAGCTTAAAAAGGGACAAGTTTTATACGTAAGTTCAAGCTGGCTGGACACAGATTTTTGAATTTTTCTACTAAACCGCTGTACGTATCACAAAACTTTTAGCTCGATGCCCGTCACAAATTTATGTGACGCCCGTTGATATGCAAAAGTCATCAAAATCACTTCTGTTACCAAAATTGAGAGACCAGCGAAAAGTGGGTTTTCAAGCTGGCTGGACACATTTACGATCGATGATCTCAGATTCTGTAGCGTCACAAATTCTGAAATAAGGGTGTTTAGCCGTCACATAAAATTCCCTATGGACCTACTTAAATGTAAGCTATTTAGAAGATTTGTCCAGACAACCTGATACAAACACTTTTAGTCATTATAACTTACCACTGGGGGCCTACCGCCTAACTCGATCGATAAAGCAAAAGCTATAGTTTATGACGTCATGCTGTAATTTCGCACCAAATGTACCTAAACTATCAGCGATAGCTTTGAACGAATGATCACCGAATGATTTTGTATGAATTTGGATGAAAATCCGTACCGCCTAAATATTCAAGATGGCTGCTAGCTTAATTGATAGCCCTAAGCAATGCATTGCTTTAAGGCTATCATCAGCAATCGAGTTAGGCGGCAGGCCCCCTGGTCCCTAAACAAGCAGCTGTTTACCATAGGTGTGACCACGGTGTGACAAACAACTACGTATGCAGAGGATGCATGAAGGCAGAATGGCGTTTCTTCTGCCTTCATGCTTACTTGCACGTAGCACGTGCATATGGAATGCAGGAGCGTGGCAGATCAACGGCTACGGTTTCTCGTTTCTCCAATCTGCATTGATGGATTGATTGATTTTCTTTGATGGCTCCCACAGTTTGATGGGGTATATCACAGATATATCAATATCTGTGATATACCCCATCAAACTGTGGGATATATCAATATCAATATCTGTGGGTATATGGCTCAAGGTTTTAGGTTTGGTATTTTGAATATTTGCTTCGGTATACGCAATAGGAATTGTGCAGTTACAACATTGAGTCATAAGGTAAACTACATAGAACTACTATTACTAGCGTATAGAAGCGACACCGCAAACAAGAATTGTAGTGCGAATTTAGTCATTCGCCAACGCTCGAAACGACTGCTTGCCGAAATTGTGGCTACAGATCGATCTAAAAATGCCTTCTTGCGTGTTAAAAACATGCAACAGTCAAACAAAAACAAAACAATAAGATAGTGGGTGTGTTAATTGTAACAAAATATTAATTAAAACATATCAAATATTAATTTATGTGCCCGATATATGGCTCGCCACCTGTTACATGGGGCCGAACATAATTGGCGAAAAGTGGGTGTTAATTCACCTCTGCCTACCCTTTCGGGGGTATAGGCGTGATTTATGTATGTAAATATTAATATAATAGCATAATTCCACATTTTGTATGAAAATCATAGATTATCAAAAGTGAACTATGCCGACTGGACAATTAATTGTTGGTGAATTTTGTAACTTCGATACAACCTGATTATTTTGTATTTTTTTATTACTGTTTTGTTATCATTAACTATAATTTCACTCTCACACTAAATACTTGTGTGAGACTAGATACCAGTTGTGATACTACTACGATACTAGATAAATACATAATAAAGGGTTATACCTTTTTATAAACAAACTACAATTATGGCTAGTCAGGAATTGTAGTGATGAGTGTGTGTGTGTGTGTGTCTGTCTCTCTGGGTGGATTGGTGTGTGTGTAGAGGGGGAGGGCGGGTGTTAGTTTTAGTAACGTTTAATAAACGTGAATTTTAATGTTACCGATAGCTCTTTCTCTATTTGTTCTATTTGTGATTTCCGTTTTATTACTCATGTGCCGGTACAGCAGTTAAGCTGAATTAACTATGAGCTATTACGCACTACGAGAAAATATGGAATATTTGATTTGACGGAAAGAAATCGGATGACCGATATCGGATCTAGTGCGTAAGTTACCATAGAAATAGTTCTACGGCTACCACGGACCATATTTTCGAGGATTCGGATTGATGACAGCAGAGTAAAATACAATTGTCACCACCCCAAATCTCTCTCGTGGGTGTCGTACAAGGAGACTAAGGATAAAACAGTGATGAGGAACAGTCAGCAGCGTTCCTCTTATACCACCTAGCAATGTACTGCGTCTTTTGTAACCGATAAATGGCAAAAGGCTCGCCTATATGCCTATACGCCTATGGCGAACATTATTGGCGAAACGTGGGTTCGCCTCTACATACCCCTTCGGGGATATAGGCATGATTTATGTATGTACGTATGTATGTAATTATATTTTGTGTATGTTTAATTAAAAAGCAAACCCAAGTGTACTCGAATGCATGGTATTTGTAAAAATACCTGTTTTAAAATAATATAAAACTTAATTTGTCAAGTTAACTAATGTGCTGGTTAGCCGAGTGCTATAGGCATCCCGCATTAGGACAATAATTTTTCGAAAATATCTCGACCTGTTTTTCTTTTAATGATAATATTTTTAATTGTATAAAAATGTTTAATGAAAAATCAAAGTAGTACTTTTTTTATTTTAAGCTTAAAACAAACTCAATGCCGGAAGCCAGTTTCTTTGCAGTTCAATTGACATAAGTAGTTAATTATATTTCATACTTATTAATGATAACTGACTAACTGTCAAATGATCTGCGAAGTACCTACTTGTCGATTGTGAAACAGGCCCTAAATGATTTTCGATTTTAAGCACTTTATTTCGATTATTCTACGAAACTATATAGAAAGAGTTCTGAACCACTGTTTATATACCTAAGTCTTTTTCTACATTTATGTATTTACATAAGAAAGAAACATTCAGCATATTCAAGTGTCCGTTTCGATTGCACGGCCACGACGGAGAATAAGAAAGCGACTTCATCATGATTTAGTGCAATATTGTGAAATGGTCAAGAGCAAAAAAATGTGCTAGTGACTGTTCGGAAGTTACACGAGTTCGAACGTGGCCGCGCAGTTGAAACGCGGAGAACTGCGCGGCCACGCAGTTCTCCTAAACTAAACCTCGTAGAAGGCTAATTCTTTTTGTGAATAACAGGTTTTATTTTGTGAAAAAATGTGGAGGTAATAAAAACATCAAAGGCTTAATATTTTAGGAAATATTGAACTTCAAAGTCGTGGCCGCGCCGTTAAAACTGCGGAGATCCATTACTCCTAAACTAAGCCTCATAGAAGGCTAATTCTTTTTGTGAATTACAGGTTTTATTTTGTGCAATAATGTGGAGGTACTAAAAACATCAAAGGTTTAATATTTTAGAAAATATTGAACTTCAAAGTCGTGGCCGCGCCGTTGAAACGCGGAGGACGGCGCGGCTATGCACTCTTCATAAGCTAAAGCTCCTAGAAGGCTAATTCTTTTTGTAAATTACAGGTTTTATTTTGTGCAAAAATGTGGAGGTACAAAAAACATCCAAGGCTTAATATTTTAGATAATATTGAACTTCAAAGTCGTGGCCGCGCCGTTGATACGTAATTATTGTAAATGACAAGTTTATTTTGTAAAAAATGTGGAGTGAACCAAAAAGGTAAAGTTATTTTATTTCACGAAACTGTAGATAATAGTTATTTGTTGTACGTGAGTGCAAAGTTGTTTTTTAACCGCGTGCTCAATTTTGATGACCGAGCTAGCGAAGGATTCTAAAATTGAATCACGAGCGTAGCGAGTGATTCAAAAATTAGAATCCTGAGCGATAGCGAGGGAATCAAAAGAGCACAAGGTGAAAAATCTTTGCACTCGAGTGCAACACGTGACTTTTCATCCCCCCCAACGAGGAAATTGCAAAATACAAAAAAAAAATACAATCACAACAGTTTCTGTTCACCCAGAAACTTCCACAACACCCTCCCATTAACCCAAACACACTCTCAACACCCACCCAGAAACACCCACAACATTCACACCCGCAATACACACCCATCCACTCAGACACACCCAAAAAACACCCATTCACCCAAAAACACCCATTCACCTAGAAAACCCCACAAAACACCCATTCACCCAGAAACACCCACAAAACATCAATTTATACAGAAACACCCAAAAAACACCCATTCACCCAGAAACACACACAAAACACTCATTCACCCAGAAACACCCACAAAACACCCATTTACCCGGAAACACCCACAAAACACCCATTCACCCAGAAACACCCACAAAACACCCATTCACCCAGAAACACCCACAAAAACACCGATTATCTCAGAAACACCCACAAAACACCCATTCACCCAGAAACAACTACAAAACACCCAATCACAACCAAAAAACACTCAATCACCCAGAAACACCCACAAAACACCTAATCACACCCAATCACCCAGAAACACCCACAAAACACCTAATCACACCCAATCACCCAGAAACACCCACAATACTCACCCATCCATTCAGACACACCCACAAAATCCCATTCACCCAGACACAGCCATTCACCTAGACACACCCTCAAAACACCCATTCACCCAGACACACCTCCAACAGCCACCCATCCACCCAGCCACACCCGCAACATTCATCCAGACACACCTGTAAGTACCTAATAAAAATTACCGTCCCTAATGGAGTTCCGAGACGGTCAATCATCTTGAGTCAAGCACGCTGACTTTCAGTATGTTTTTGTTCCGTTGCTAGCGTAAACAAATCAAACAGACCTAAAAAGCTTTAAAATGCTTGACTCAAGCATCCAGCAAGCGTGGTAGACGATCAAAATGTTTAAAGCAAGATTGACGCCAAGCAGATTGACCGTCACGGAACTCCTAGGTTTTAACAAATTTATGACGTGAAAAGAAAATGGCGCGCGCAAAGCAAATTACAAAAAAAGTACACCAAGAAGGTTCCGAGTCTGAGTTTTTAACAAATTAAAATAGGTTGCATGACAATTTCGGCACCATGGAGGTAGAAATAAAAATGTATAATGATGTTTTGAATTCACAAACTCATTGCAAAATACTTTTTCATCCCACCATCTCGGAAAAGGCGTTTTTGCTCTTCGATATCTGAGTGCAAAAGCCGTTTTTATCCTCTAGAGGTTAAAGTAAATTTGAATTTAGAACATCGTGTGCAATGAGTTTGTGAATTCAAAACATCATTATACATATTTATTTCTACCTCCATGGTGCCGAAATTGTCATGCAACCTATTTTAATTTGTTAAAAACTCAGACTTGGAACCTTCTTGGTGTACTTTTTTTGTAATTTGCTTTGCGCGCGCCATTTTCTTTTCACATCATAAATTTGTTAAAACCTAGGAGTTCCGTGACGGTCAATCAGCTTGGCGTCAGTCAATCTTGCTTTAAACATTTTGATCGTCTACAACGCTTGCTTGATGCTTGAGTCAAGCATTTATAAGCTTTTTAGGTCTGTTTGATTTGTTTACGCTAGCAACGGAACAAAAACATACAGAAAATCAACGTGCTTGACTCAAGCTGATTGACCGTCTCGGAACTCCATTAGGGACGGTAATTTTTATTAGGTACTTACAGGTGTGTCTGGATGAATGTGTGTTTTGAGGGTGTGTCTGGGTGAATGGGTGTTTTGTGGGTGTTTCTGGCTGAATGGGTGTTTTGTGGGTGTTTCTGGGTGAATGAGTGTTTTATGTGTGTTTCTGGGTGAATGGGTGTTTTTTGGGTGTTTCTGGGTGAATGGGTGTTTTGTGGGTGTTTCTGCGTGAATGGGTGTTTTGTGGGTGTTTCTGGGTGAATGGGTGTTTTGTGGGTGTTTCTGGGTGAATGAGTGTTTTATGTGTGTTTCTGGGTGAATGGGTGTTTTTTTGGGTGTTTCTGGGTGAATGGGTGTTTTGTGGGTTTTTCTGGGTGAATGGGTGTTTTGTGGGTGTTTCTGGGTGAATGGGTGTTTTTTGGGTGTGTCTGAGTGGATAGGTGTGTATTTCGGGTGTGAATGTTGTGGGTGTTTCTGGGTGGGTGTTGAGAGTGTGTTTGGGTTAATGGGAGGGTGTTGTGCAAGTTTCTGGGTGAAAACAGAAACTGTTGTGATTGTATTTTTTTTGTATTTTGTAATTTCCTCGTTGGAGGGGATGAAAAGTTACGTGTTGCACTCGAGTGCAAAGATTTTTCACCTTGTGCTCTTTTGATTCCCTCGCTATCGCTCAGGATTCTAATTTTTGAATCACTCGCTACGCTCGTGATTCAATTTTAGAATCCTTCGCTAGCTCGGTCATCAAAATTGAGCACGCGGTTAAAAAACAACTTTGCACTCACGTACAACAAATAACTATTCTTGCTTAAAAATATACATTGAGGTGACCATGATTCCTGTTGAAAGGAAACTTATTTTTTCATCCCACCATCTCGGAAAAAGCGTTTTTGCTCTTCGATATCTGAGTGCAAAAGCCGTTTTTATCCTCTAGAGGATAATGTAAATTTGAATTTAGAACATCGTGTGCAATGAGTTTGTGAATTCAAAACATCATTATACCTATTTATTTCTACCTCCATGGTGCCGAAATTATCATGCAACCTATTTTAATTTGTTAAAAACTCAGACTCGTAACCTTCTTGGTGTACTTTTTTTGTAATTTGCTTTGCGCGCGCCATTTTCTTTTCACGTCATAAATTTGTTAAAACCTTGGAGTTCCGTGACGGTCAATCAGCTTGGCGTCAATCTTGCTACATTTTGATCGTCTACAATGCTTGCTTGATGCTTGAGTCAAACATTTAAAAGCTTTTTAGGTTTGTTTGATTTGTATACGCTAGCAACGGAACAAAAACATTCAGAAAATCAACGTGCTTGACTCAAGCTGATTGGTGTTGAAATAGTACTAGCAACCTGCGTTTCCTTTTATAAATTTTTTTTGCTAATCAAAACATCTATGCTATTTACCTTAGTTACTTACTTCAAAATAAAACTTCAATAAGTCAACACGTCTTTCTTTATTTGTCGATTATCCAAATATTACAATACGTTATCAGCACGATGCTCTAGCGGCAATATAAAAGAAATTAATAGTGCGTGTTGAATGTGAACGTTTTATGTGAAGTCGAAGGCATATTAAAAGTGTATCTTACAAACATGCCTAATGCTACTGGAAACGGTATTACTACTTGTAATAGAGGTATGTCGAATTTGCTTGGCTTATCATTGTCGAGACGAGAACAATATTCCGATTGGAAGTTTAAGCTCCGGATGTATTTAATTCACGAAAACCTATGGGAGACAATAATAGGTTACCCCGAGGGCTGTATCATATCTAGCACAATTAGAGAGCGTAATGATCAGCTGGCCCTATCTAAGATTTGTCTGACAGTAGATGGATCAGCCATTGTTCATGTGCGTAACTGTCAATGTGCAAAAGAGGCTTGGGACGCTCTTTCCGCGGCATATGAAGATAAAAGTATGGGCAGACGCCTCTCCCTAGAACGCAAGCTATACAGACTAAATCTCCAAGATTTTGATTGTATGGAGTCTTATATAAATGCAGTGTTGTCGACGTCACAGGAGTTGTGCGACATAGGAAAGACAACTGAGGATGCAACACTTGCTGCAGTCTTACTTGGTGGCCTTACGTCAAAATTTGATCCCCTGGTGATGGCTCTAGAAAATTCTAACGTTTCTATTACCACCGAAATGGTAAAATGTAAATTACTGTCATATCAAGTGGACCATGGTGATGAAAGTAGTCAAAGTAAGACAATAGCTCTTGAAACTACTCAAGAATTCATAAAGAAGCCTATTGTATGCTATGGATGTGGGAAACCAGGACATAAACGACCAAATTGTCCATTGCGGAAGAAGACGTCGGTACAGAAGTTAGATGTGGCTACACCAGAGACTTCCTTTTATGCTTTGGGTGTAAACAGCGACATGGAAAAATGGTACGTTGACTCTGGTGCAACAAAGCACATGACGTCTAGACGCGACTGGTTCATGAACTTGAAGCCGTTTTCTTCTGGAAGTGTTACAGTGGCAAATGGCACTGAGATTAGTGTTGATGGTATCGGTGATATAGATATTACTGCAGATTCTGTAGATAGTAGTATTGTAAATAAAATAAAAGATGTAATTTATGTTCCAAATTTAAAATCAAATCTCATATCTGTTAGGAAGGCTGTTGATAAAGGGTTCACTGTAGTTTTTGATAAAAATGGATGTAACTTTTATCGTTCAGACACTTTTTCTTTTACAGGTGATTCTGTTCTTCATGGTTCGTCCTGTAATGGTCTGTAC
Organism: Cataclysta lemnata; assembly: GCA_963931975.1. Taxonomy (NCBI): domain Eukaryota; kingdom Metazoa; phylum Arthropoda; class Insecta; order Lepidoptera; family Crambidae; genus Cataclysta; species Cataclysta lemnata. The sequence continues at coordinate 10,888,097 of OZ008355.1, forward strand.
AGCTTGGATTGTACTGTAAATAGTTCTCAAAATACAGCATACGATGTGCACTCTGACTCGATTAGTAAATATGAGTTATGGCATAAACGATTAGGGCATTTGTGCCGCATAGGTATGAATCAATTGAAGAACAGTAACGTGGGTGTTGATTTTAAGGACATAGACATGAAACAATGTATTCCTTGTGTCGAAGGAAAACAGGCACGAAAACCTTTTAAGAGTATTGCATACACTAGAGCAACATCTAAATTAGAATTGATCCATTCAGATATTTGTGGACCAATGTCCGAAACTTCGTTTCAAGGTAATAGGTATATGTTATTATTTGTAGATGATTTTTCGAGGTGTATTTTTGTTTATTTTATTTTTTCAAAAGATCAAGTTAAAGATAAGTTTTGTGTTTTCCAAAAACTAGTGGAAAGACAAACTGGAGCACAAATCAAAAGATTTAGGACTGATAATGGCAGCGAGTTCGTTAACAAAGATTTTGGCGATTACTTAGCATCTCTAGGAATTGAACACCAGACCACTGTGCCATATAGTCCTCAACAAAATGGCGTCGCTGAACGGACGAATAGGTCGTTGGTTGAAAAGGCCCGTTCTATGTTGGCTCATAGTTGTCTCTCAAAGGCGTATTGGGAAGATGCTATTCAGACAGCAGTTTACCTTAAGAATAGGTCCCCTCATAGAGCATTAAATGGAAGTTCTACACCTTTTGAGTTATGGAATGGTTGTAAACCAAATCTCAGCAATTTAAAAGTATTTGGCTGTAGAGCTCTCACTCATATTCCTTCTTGTCATAGAAAAAAGCTGGATATTAAGGCAGAAGAAGCAATTTTTGTTGGGTACACAGAAGATCCAAACAGTTATTATTTTAGGGATCCTAGTTGTCCTAGAAGATTAAAGAAATCAAGGGATATAACATTTTTTGAGGAATATTTTTCTGACTTAAAGAAAAGTCCTTCAGTTGCTACAAATAATTCTACTTCTGTACCAGTTCTTTCTTTTTCAAGCGATGTTGAAAATGGAGCAAGCTTACAAAATTGTAGAGGATTAATAGAGCCTGAAAGTAGTATTGCGAGTGTATCACAAAGAGTACAAGTCTACACAGAAACTACCGAAGCAGAACTTGAAAATGCTGCAGAGGAGCCAGCGGTTATGAATGCTGAGCCTGAACTTGTTGAAGTAAGTCATGAAGCAGGTGATGGTTCTGGGCCGTCTCATCAAGAACGAAGATACCCTGTAAGAAATAGGAGACCTCCAGATTTCTTTTCGTATATAGCTTCATGCGATGATAGAAATGAGCCGAAAACCTTTACAGAAGCCTCTAAATCTAGGGATTTTGTCAAGTGGCAAGAAGCTATGGATAGTGAGTATAAGTCACTCATTAACCTGAAGACATGGAAGCTTGTTGACAGACCAAATAAGAAAATTATTCCTTGCAAGTGGGTCTACAAGCTTAAAACAAATTCCGAGGGAAACATAGTCAAATACAAGGCAAGACTTGTGGCAAAAGGTTATAGTCAAGTAGCAGGTATCGATTACTATGAGACCTTTGCGCCTGTAGTTAGACACACGTCTTTACGAACTCTGTTTGCCCTCGCTGCGGAGTTGAATCTCAAAATGCGTCATATGGACGTCGATACTGCTTTCTTAAATGGAGATCTAGAAGAAGACGTCTATATGGAGCAACCTGAAGGATTTGTCAGTAAGGGATATGAAGACAAAGTTTGTATGTTGCAGAAATCCCTATATGGATTAAAGCAAGCTCCTAGGGCTTGGAATATTAAGCTCAACGAAACATTGAGCCGTATTGGGTTTATTAGAACTCCTTCTGAACCATGTGTATACACAAAACTTTTTGGTAAAGAGTTAGTTATAATGACAGTCTTTGTCGATGACTTAATAGTATTCTATCAAAATGACAAATCATTTGACACTGTTAAACAAGGTTTAGAAGAGTATTTTTCCTTAAAAGATTTAGGCGAGTTGAAGTGTTATTTAGGCCTAAATATTACGAAGAATGAAAACGAAGTAACAGTTCATCAAAAGCCATACATTATGAACCTCCTGAAAAAGTTCGGTATGGAAAATTGTAAGACGTGCAGTACACCATTGACGAATATCAAACTAGAGGTGAGCACAACGAAGAACGATCAGTCTTATCCTTACCAACAGTTAATAGGTAGTTTAATGTACCTCGCCGTCAATACTCGTCCAGATATAGCTTTTGCTACTAGCTATTTAAGCCAATTTAATAATTGTTACGATAAAACTCATTGGTTAGCAGGAAAAAGAGTCTTGCAGTATTTAAAAGGTAGTGCAGACTATTTTATACGATATTCGAGTACGGGAGAAGTGTTGAAAGGATGTGCTGATGCAGATTGGGCTAATTGCGTAATAGATAGACGCTCCTACACCGGGTATTGTTTCAAATTAGCAGGAGGTCCGGTGTCGTGGGCGGCACGAAAACAAGCCACCGTTGCATTGTCATCAGCAGAGGCAGAGTACATGGCATTAACTGATGCAGTAAAGGAAGCGTTGTACCTAAAAAGGTTTTTGTTCGAAGTTATGGGTGAAATAGGTGAGTGTAAATTTGTAGATGATTGTGTAAATATTTTTAGCGACAGTCAGAGTGCACAAAATTTAGCATCAAACCCAGTACACCATAACAGGACGAAACATATTGATACAAGATATCACTTTGTGAGAGAAAAAGTCTCTGAAAAATCTATTTCTTTATGTTTCTTAGAGTCTAGCGAAATGCCAGCTGATGTGTTAACTAAAGCTTTACAGCGCACAGCGCATAACAGATGTGTTATAGGTTTAGGTTTAGTTACTTAATAAAATAATATGTTAGTTATAGTTATTTAGTATGTTTAATATATTTGTGTGTCTGAAATGTTTTAATAGGGTATTTATTTACTAGTTAATAGATGTATTTGATTAAGGGGGCGTGTTGAAATAGTACTAGCAACCTGCGTTTCCTTTTATAAATTTTTTTTGCTAATCAAAACATCTATGTTATTTACCTTAGTTACTTACTTCAAAATAAAACTTCAATAAGTCAACACGTCTTTCTTTATTTGTCGATTATCCAAATATTACAACAATTGGCCGTCTCGGAAATCCATTAGGGACAGTAATTTTTATTAGGTACTTACAGGTGTGTCTGGGTGAATGGGTGTTTTGTGGGTGTGTCTAGGTGAATGGGTGTTTTGTGGGTGTGTCTGGGTGAATGGGTGTTTTGTGGGTGTGTCTGAATGGATGGGTGAGTATTGTGGGTGTGACTGGGTGGAAGTTGTGGGTGTGCCTGGGTGGAAGTTGTGGGTGTCTGAATGGATGTTGTGGGTGTGTCTGGGTGATTCGATATTTTATGGGTGTTTAGTGTGTGTTTCTGTGTGAATGGGTGTTTTGTGGGTGTTTCTGGGTGAATGGGTGTTTTGTGGGTGTTTCTGGGTGGATGGGTGTTTCTGGGTGAATGGGTGTTTTTTGGGTGTTTCTGGGTGAATGGGTGTTTTGTGGGTGTTTCTGGGCGAATGGGTGTTTTTTGGGTGTTTCTGGGTGAATGGGTGTTTTTTGGGTGTGTCTGAGTGGATGGGTGTGTATTACGGGTGTGAATGTTGTGGGTGAAAACAGAAACTGTTGTGATTGTATTTTTTTTTTGTATTTTGCAATTTACTCGTTGGGGGGAATGAAAAGTTACGTGTTGCACTCGAGTGCAAAGATTTTTCACCTTGTGCTCTTTTGATTCCCTCGCTATCGCTCAGGATTCTAATTTTCGAATCCTTCGCTAGCTCGGTCATCAAAATTGAGCACGCGATTAAAAAGCACACACGTACAACAAATAACTATTTCCTAAAGTAGTTATTTGGTAATTAATGACTACACGGAGGCAACTGCGACACACCCGTAGGTATATTAGATTATAAGGTTTTTGAAATAAAACCAAGAAGTCTTTTTATCAAAATAATGTTTTACATACATACATACATAAATCACGCCCGAAGGGGTAGGCAGAGGTGAACTAGCACCCAAATAATGTTTCAATAATCATAAATCACGTCAATTTAAAATGTCCACTAGATTCTATTACACCACACCACCTAATTCTAATTGTCACTATCCACAAAGTCCAAAATCACTAGCATAAGTCGTCATACGTGCAAGGAACAAATCCGGGATGCATAAAGTTGTCAAAAAAATTTAGGAACACAAAATATCACTTCACGTCTGATCACCACAAAAGTAAAACAGAAGTGGCGAAATAAACTGATAACGCCAAGTCTGTAAGAAGCCTTTGCAAACTAAAGTCATTCTTAACTGGTTGGAAATATGGTCGAAAACGAGCTGCATCGTACACGGACCGTCTAACGTACACGGACCGTCTAACGGTTAGACCTGCGTCGCGAGAACAACTTTGTGGGTAAATAAATGTTGTCTACGCCACAGATTATATCACCATTCAGACGTATCTTCCAATCAGTTTAGAGTCATACGGTCATACCATTCATTCCCCCAATTTTCCTTCATTCACCCAATGTCAGTTTTGTATTCACTCTTCTATTTTCTTCCGCCATAGAACCAAGTTGTAAAATATCAATTTACACCAATATACCAATTTACACCTAAATTGTTTTTATTCTTTTGTTCGTCGTGAACAAAAAGTGGCGACCGTGACAGGACCTGCAGCGCTAATATTCGGAAGAACTAAATCGCCAGGTCTCCGTTCCGACTATTGAAACGGATACAACGGATGCAATACTAGAAGCAACCTTTTCTACTGAGGACAATCAGGAGAAGCTATTACGACTGCATTGCAAGCTGTGTATCTTCGTGTCTACCGGAACGGCCTATTTTCTATTCAAACCAAACCAAACATCGAGTCAGCGGGTGTCGATTTTCAGCGCCTACCTACCTACATTAATAACGCTACGAAAACATCAGCTGCATATCGGTGATCCTATCTATAAATGTGAGCCCGTTCCAATCTTATTTCTTATCTCTAACATTAACTTCCCATCATAATTTTCTTTCAAATTCGCAACATAGAAGAATTTTTACTTTCGTGATTTTCAATTGTTTTCTCCATATCTAAATTCATATAATATCCCACTATAATTTTATTCCCAACTATAAATTAATTATTAAAGCAACTATCAAGTGTTTTCATGCCCTCTTAATAAGATTTTCGTTGTTATAAGAGCATAATTTGTGTCAAACAATCTTTTCCAGTTTTAAATACGTAATACGCACAGCGTCGGTTGACTGTCAGTTGTTTTTTCCGTGGCTGGCTATCGTCAAAATATAAGAGCGGAGCCTAGGCCGTGCCGCAATCCCGCCGAGCCGATCAGCTGCTGTCAGAGTGAGAAGCATATATCGCGTATCGTATACTTTTGTTTTCCTATTTAGTAACACATTTTATTTTGTTCTTTTTGTGTTATTTTATTGCAAGCCAAAATGTCGGAAGAAAAGTGCACTATTAAAGATTATGGCGTTAAACGTAGCTCAATCAAAGGACGCATTACTAAATATAAAAATTACATTAATGATTTATCTACGTCGGACGACATATCTAAAGTAGAAATTAATATGCTTGCACTAAAGTTGCCTAAGTTAGAAATTTTGTTTTCCGAATTTGAGGAGGTGCAATGTCAAATTGAAGGTTTGTCTAATAATTTGGATAATGAATTAATGATTCGTGATACCATTGAACAAGATTTCTATCATTGTATTGCTATATCTCAAGAAATACTTTCGGATAATTCTAACAAAAATACAAACTCAAATAACTCATCCCAGTGTTGTCACAATAATAGAAATGACAATGTCTTGGGTTTTAAGTTACCTATTTTAACAATACCAAAATTTGATGGCACTTACTTCAAGTGGTTGGAGTTCAGGGACACGTTTGTCTCACTAGTGCATACAAATGATAAAATATTAAATATACACAAATTTCATTACCTAAACTCATACCTCGAAGGGGAAGCTGCCCGCGTCATTTCAAACTTGGAGGTCTCCGATAGCAATTACCTTTCAGCGTGGCAGCTCCTATGCAACCGTTTCGATAACAAACGTCAATTAATTAATAATCATTTAAAATCTTTATTTAATATTGATTCAGTAAGGGAAACTGATAAGTCTCTTAGATTCGTTATAGACCACGTAACCAAAAACTTGAGGGCTCTCGGCACACTCGGGCTACCCACTGACAAATGGGATATCCTCATTATTTACATTATTGCGTCTAAGTTAGACATTAATACATATGTTAAGTGGGAAGAACATCGCAACTCACTACCCGATATACCTTTGCTTAGTGATTTTTTTGAATTCCTTAAGAATCGAGCAGACGTTTTGGAAACTGTAAATAAACATAAATATGATAATAAACAAACTAAAACCACTACCTTACCTCAAAAATCACAAAATCAAACTAAATCTATGATTGTAGCAACTAAGTTAAGCGGTACTGCTCCCTCTAATAATTCTAAGGTACTTTGTATTTGTTGTAAAGGCAATCATATGTTACACGAGTGTGATAAGTTTAAATCTAAGCCGGAAAGTGACAGGTTGAGCATGGTGTTGGATAACAATTTGTGTCAAAATTGTTTAAGGCACGGGCATACTGTTGAACGGTGTCGGCTTTCAGGATCATGTCGCTTCTGTAAAAAACGACATAACTCTATTATTCACCAATCGCAGGAAATGCCATTTGTAAATAAAACTACCGAGTCAGTTTCGCTGTCTGCTACTTCCAGTTCTGAAGTTCTTCTGTGTACTGCCAAGGTTCACATTACTAATCCAGTAACTAACGAGAGCATACTGGTTCGAGCGCTGCTTGATAGCGGCAGCCAGTCTACGTTTATTACCCTAGCTGTAAAAGAAAGGCTAAAATTAATTCCCGAGCGTTCCAATATTAAAATTGTTGGCATTGGGGACTCACCTTTACAAGTACCTACTGAACGATGTATCGTTCGCCTAAACTCACTAAACAACTCTTTTAAAGTTATTTCCAATTGTTTAATTCTACCTACTATATCCAGTAACCTACCTAAGATATCATTTGATATAAGTAAATACAACCTAGCTGGCTTTCAGTTAGCTGACCCAAGCTTTAACGAGTCAACACCTGTGGACATGCTTATCGGTGCTGACCTATTTTGGGACATAATAGGTTCCCAGCAGCACTCTTTAGGTCCCAGTAGTCCTAAGCTACAAAGCTCTAAACTAGGATGGCTCGTGGCTGGTCCAATTTTTATCTATGAAAAACAATTTCCTATTTCACTATCATGCAACTTTCTTCATAATGAGGCCTACTCCAGCCTTCATGATGAGCTCACTAAATTCTGGGAACTTGAAAGTTTCCCACAATCTAAACCTCTCACTGGCGAGGAGAAGTTGTGCGAGCAACATTTTTTGGCAAACACCACTCGTCAAGAGGATGGACGTTTTTGTGTCGGACTACCGTTACGTGATGATGTTAGTTGCTTAGGTAATTCATATCCTATAGCTAAGAAGAGATTTCTCAACTTAGAAGCTCGATTTAAAAAGCAACCTGAGCTTAAGACCCTCTATTTCGACTTTATTACAGAATATAAAGATTTAGGTCATCTATCCGAAGCACGAGATTCTAGATCGCTTAACGCCTATTACTTGCCACATCATCCTGTATTCAGAGATCAGAGTGAATCGACTAAGTTGCGAGTCGTTTTCGACGCGTCAGCCCGTACTACTTCCAACATTTCTCTCAATGATCTACAGTTAGTAGGGCCTACTGTTCAAGACCCTTTAATTAATATCTTAATAAGATTTCGTCAGCACAGATACGTTCTCACAGGCGATATCGAAAAGATGTTTCGTCAAGTTTTACTTCGAGAGTCTGATCGTCATCTACAGAGTATATTATGGCGAGAAAGCGAAGATAAGCCTATAAAAACATTACGTCTCAATACCGTCACTTACGGCTTTTCTAGCGCGAGTTTCCTTACCACGCGTTGTATATGGCAACTGGGTGAAGAGTGTGACGATCCTGTAATTAAAAACATTATTCAAAAGGACATGTATTGCGATGACTTGTTGACAGGAGCAGATACAATAGAACAGTTACGTTACATTCAACACTCGGTGTCTAGTCAATTAGCGAAAGGTCAATTTCATTTACGTAAATATCGATCCAACTTACCACATTTGCTTCTTGACACTACAACCCAAGCAGGCAATCTCATGATAAGCAATTCTACCAGTACTCTTGGTATTGGCTGGACTCCTTCCTGTGATGAATTTCACTTTCAAACTGATTTGCTTGACATTGCTAAATCAGACGTAGTTACTAAACGAAAAATCCTATCTATTACGTTTAAGATTTTTGATCCCTTAGGTCTACTTTCCCTATGCATTATTAAACCTAAAATTCTTCTACAAGAGCTGTGGAACCAAAAAATTGGTTGGGACGATCCAGTGCCTAATGAAATTCAGCAAAGTTGGCTAAAATTTTCCAACCACTTACCAGCTCTCACTTCCATAAGGACACCAAGACGAATTTTAATTGATAATCCCGTCGATATTCAGTTGCATTGTTTTTGTGATGCGTCACAGCGTGCCTATGGTTGTTGTGTATATCTAAGATCCTCTAATGCAGAAGGCCATGTTCAAGTAAAGTTAGTGTGTGCCAAGTCAAGGGTGGCGCCTGTGAAACTAACAACTATACCACGTCTTGAACTTTGTGCTGCCCTACTGGGTGCTCAGCTAAGTTCCACAACTATAGAGTCCCTACGTTGTAATATTAATGATTTCGTTTATTGGACCGATTCTAGTGTAGTCTTAGGTTGGCTACGAACTACCAATAAACCTAAAATATTTGTAGGCAACCGAGTAGCTGCTATCACAGAACTCACTAGTCCCACTGCTTGGCGTCATGTGCCTACAAATCTTAATCCTGCTGATTTAGTGTCCAGGGGTGTCGATCCTGACCAAGTTAACTCTACTTTGTGGTGGAATGGACCCGATTTCCTCTACGGACCACAATCATCATGGCCAGCGTTTTCTAAAAAATATAATATTACTGATTTACCTGAGTTGAAAGCTTGTCCCGCTTTGGTGGGGGAAGCTGCTCCTATCGGGCATGATAAATTATTGGATATTACCAAATATTCTAACTTATTATTTGTTCAAAAAGTAATTGCTTATTGTTTTAGATTCATTAATAATTGTAAAAACTCAAATAATATAACTTCAGGTTCATTATCTGTCGAAGAGCTAAATAGCTCCCATAACTACTTGATAAAGCTTAGCCAAAAAGATTCTTTTTCCAAAGATATTGAATTAATAATTAAACAAAAGTCACTTAAATCTAATGCTACACTGCAATCACTTAATCCTTTTATAGACTCGGACAATATTCTTCGGGTCGGAGGTCGTATAGATTCATCCAAATATCAATACAATAAAAAACATCCTATGATTTTGAAGGCAGATCACCACTTAACAAAGTTAATATTCGGACAAGAACATTTACGTCTATTGCATGCAGGCCCTCAACAGCTTCTTGCTTCCATAAGGCAGAGGTACTGGCCCATAGGCGGGCGTAACCTAGCTAGGCGCGTCGCACGTGAATGTCTCATATGTCGTCGATTTAAAGCTCAAACTATGAACAATATTATGGGTAATTTACCATCAGAAAGAGTAGAAGCCGATTTTCCCTTTTGTACAGTGGGTACCGACTTTGCCGGACCTTTTCTCATTACGGATCGTAGAGGTCGCGGGTGTAAGATAACCAAGTGTTATTTGTGTATATTTATTTGTTTTAGATACAAATGTATTCATTTGGAAACTGTAAGTGACCTGTCAAGGGATGCGTTTATTCTTACTTTAAAAAGGTTTATAGCACGAAGGGGTTTACCTAAAATCATATACTGCGACAATGGTAGAAATTTCGTTGCCGCAGCTAAGGAAATTAAATCGTTTTTGTCTGCAAATAAGACAAACATTATTGACTTTGCAACCCGTCAAGGAATAGAATTTCGTTTTTCACCGGCGTATGCTCCTCACTTTGGCGGTCTCTGGGAGGCCGGTGTGAAATCAACAAAATTTCACCGAAACAGAATTATTAAAAATACGCATTTAACTTTCGAGGAATTATCTTCATTGTTTTCACAAATTGAAGCCGTCCTCAACAGTCGCCCTCTATCTCCACTTAGTTCATCTCCAAACGATTTCTCCCCTCTTACCCCGGGCCACTTTATAATAGGAAGACCTTTAACCGCGCTGCCGACACCAGATCTACTTAACCAGAATACCAATCGTTTGGACCGTTATAAACTACTCACGCAAATCATACAGCACTTCTGGAAAAGGTGGTCTATAGAATATGTCACTGAACTTCAGCAGCGAACCAAATGGCGCACCAAATGCAGAGAGCTAAGGCTTGATGATCTAGTAATTGTCAAAGAAGATAACTTACCTCCACTATGCTGGCGTCTCGGACGTGTGTCAAAAATATTCCCTGGTGATGACGGAATTCCACGAGTAGCTGATATCACTACAAGTCAAGGAGTTATACGCAGAGCTATCACTAAGCTATGTTTGCTGCCTAATCCTCAAGAAGACAATTAAAGTTTGAGAGCAGGTGCTCTCAACCCCGGGAGGATGTCTACGCCACAGATTATATCACCATTCAGACGTATCTTCCAATCAGTTTAGAGTCATACGGTCATACCATTCATTCCCCCAATTTTCCTTCATTCACCCAATGTCAGTTTTGTATTCACTCTTCTATTTTCTTCCGCCATAGAACCAAGTTGTAAAATATCAATTTACACCAATATACCAATTTACACCTAAATTGTTTTTATTCTTTTGTTCGTCGTGAACAAATGTAAAAGTCTAAAGTATCAATTTTCGAAAATAAGAAGATACGTTTAACCATAATACCATTCGGTAATACAACAAATACATTTAAAAATAGCATATCTACGGACAAAGTCGTCAGCGGGGCGCTAGTTTGATACCATATTCAATAACTCCAATTTAATTGATGATCAACAAATCAAGCTGTCATTTAGTTATTTATCAATGAAAACTACTTTCAGACTGTGTGTTTTTTCTGTTACACTTTATAGATATATTATTTTATGTTTTTAGTTTATAAGATTATAATTATAATATTGAAACTGATTGAAACAAAACCAAATTGTGGAACTAAAATGTAAATGTTATAGGTCTACCAGAATCTCATGGCAAAATGGAAATTAAAAAATTGTAGAGGGGAATACTAGGGAAATTGGACTAAATGGTCTTGATACTAATCTAAAATATCTACGTATGTGTCTCAGTTGCCTTACTTATTTTTTCCTCTTTAGGAAAAAATAAGTTTCCTTTCAAACACGAATCATTGTCACGCCAATGAATGATTTTTAACCAAGAAAAGTATTTTATATTTCCTCAAATATTATGCCTTTGATGTTTTTATTACCTACACCTTTTTGGCACAAAATAAAACCTGTAATTCACAAAAATAATTAGCCTTCTAGGAGCTTGCCTTTATGAGAAATGCATGGCCGCGCCGTCCTCCGGTTTCAACGGCGCGGCCACGACTTTGAAGTTCAATATTTTCAAAAATATTTGCGTTTATAATTCTGACGGGTGTTGTCCACTTAACCCCCGAATACAGAAACGCTACTCAAATTTTGAGTCCTACTTAACATTCAAGTATTGTCAAAATTGTAGTTTTTCAATACCTACAAATCCTAACAGTAGGCCTATTCCCTAACTTTTTTTGACAGTTGAAAGTGATGATCACCGAACTATTTACGAATACATTGCTGTTATCACAGGACAAGTGTCACAATAGCATTATAGTAAAGTAGTAATGGATAAGTAAATAGTTCGGTGATCATCACTTTCAGCTGTCAAAAAAAGTTTGCGAATAAGCCTACTGGTGTTGTCCACTTAACCACCGAATACAGAAATGCTACTCAAACTTTGAGTCCTACTTAACATTTAAGTCTTGTCAAAATTGACGTTTTTCAATACCTGCAAATCCTGACAGGTGTTGTCCACTTAACGCCCGAATACAGAAACGCTACTCAAATTTTGAGTCCTACTTAACATATAAGATATAAGTATTGTCAAAATTGACGTTTTTCAATACCCACCCAAAGAGTTTATAATACACTACGCTTATGAGTCGGGACTTCAAACAAGCTTTTTGACAATTTTGACTCGCAGTTTAGGCTAAGATCTCGTACCAACCAACAGAGACAGAAAAAAAAGTAATGCCAACATACTACAAAAGCAAACTAAGGATGTGGTGTACGCTACAGAATGTGTCGATATCGATAAAAACGAATCGGTACCCCCCCCCCCCCTGCCTTGCAGAACTTGCAGACAGGTTTTTTAATCCTACAAAAGCAAAATAAAAAGCTCTGTTCGTTTGAAAATATTGAATATTATTTAATTACGTGTAATTATTTAATACAATTTATTTAACAACAAAAAATAAAAGTTATGTTTACAATGTGGAAATTAAAATTGTTGGTAATAATCTCATATTCTAGGCGGAGTCTTCAGATGTTAGCTGATCGATCAACACACGTTTTTGCAATGTTGTGTAAGCAAGTAAGCAGGACATTTAGATCTGAAATAATAAATAGAGATTAGTAAATATATCGTTTGAGTTTACGCTGGTCATCATCAATTCAATTTATTGTTCACCACTTACCATAGCGGACCATGTGTAACGCGCCCGAAGGTCTGGTTCTGCCCAATCAATGAAATCTGGTTCTGAAATAAACCACTCATTAGCTTCAGGAATTGAGCTATCAAACCATATCGGAAAGATAGGTTATGTAACTTACCAATAGAGGCGCTTATGCGGTTGCAGGCAACGATCACACCCGACGGGCATCGTGTAGCAAGGCGGCAGTCACGCTGTCTTCTTCTTCTAGTGCCTCTTCAATTCGGAAGATAAGCTTTTTATATTCATCTCTGTCAGTCGCAAACCGAAACGGCTTTTCAACGGGGTTAAAGCCGATCCACTCTCATATGCTTTGCAGCCATGACTCTCATCGCCTTTCAACAAGTCACGCTGTGATCTGAAAAATAAGCGGGGTTGAACACAGAAGAACTTTTGATGATGATAATGAGAGATGAACACATGCGAATAATTTTGCGCAATGTTCTGCATTATATTAAAACTCATACAACAAACTTTGTTGTTAATGATGTTAGCTATCTAGTCATGGGAGGTTTTTGTTGTTTTATAAATAACCCTATATATGATATACTATATTATAATATATTGCAATAGACAATATTTATATGTATTAAACTAATGAAACATCTCAAGTATATTTGATACTCAAATTTACGAAAATAGATTTTTTATCGATAATTTGGTAAGTAGTAAGGACATCGCTACGGCGCATATGATTTTTGATTAAAGTGACCAGAACTTATTTCTAATTACTTAGCGTTTATATAATAACATGGAAAACTACTTACCGCTTCTCATCTAGTGGGAATTGGCCATGAAAACCCTCTTTTGGTTTAATTTCCTACCAGATTTTAGTCAACATATTTCACACCTTTTGTAAAACATTTCGCTGTTATGCACAAAAAAATAAATAAATGACACAAACTAGTTAGATATACACTAATGATAAGTCACTGAAGACAATAAATAGGCACAAGATGGAAAACTAAACTAAAACAACGCTTTAATTTATATTTTCAAAACGGCATAGTGACTTAATGACATTAGTGACACACTCCGGCAGCGCGAGACAAGGAAGGTTAGACCGGAAGTAAGAGACAAAACAAGTCGCCATTAAAAATTGCCTAAACTCCATACATTTTTTCTGCAGTATGGAGTTTCGCCAGGCTGTACCCAACTACAAATTCTGAAAGGTGTTGTCCACTTAACCACCGAATACAGAAACGCTACTCAATTTTTGAGTGCTACTTAACATTTAAGTATTGTCAAAATTGATGTTTTTTCATACAAATTCTGACAGGTATTGTCCATTTAACTTTTTAAGCAATGCTCAAAATTTTAGTAGCGTTTCTGTATTGACGGGTAAGTAGCTCTCTTTTGGTTGGGACGATGATGACGACAAACCTAAATTATTTTAAACTTTATGTCTGTAGGCCTATTCCCTAACTTTTTTTGACAGTTGAAAGTATTGATCACCGAACTATTTACTAATACATTGCTGTTATCACAGGACAAGTGTCACAATAGCATTATAGAAAAGTAGTAATGGATAAGTAAATAGTTCGGTGATCATCACTTTCAACTGTCAAAAAAAGTTAGGGAATAGGCCTACTGGTGACATAAAGTTTGGATGGATGGACGCCATGGACACAGGATGGATGAATTTTATAATAAATGTTTTTTAGAGTCTATGCAAAATGAACTATAGTTGACAGCCGTACTCAGTGAGGCCATTGTGAAATCAACGAATTATAGTTGACGCTCGTAGGGAAAGGGTTAACACACACTGATGAGAAATGGGTCGAAGTGTTTCTATAGTTATTAACTTTAGTTTTCAGATAAAACTAAAGTCGTATCGTTCTGTAGTCTTCATTATGAATAAGGGGGAGAAATTACATAAACTAAAAAAGGTTTAACATGTTTACATTATATATTTCAGTACGAAATAAGCTTTTGACAATAAATAATAATTTCTTTTCAATTTTTCCACACTAAACGAGACAATATTAATATTATCTGTAAAAATAATTTCTAGTCTGTGCTGCGACTACACTTCTACAGACTAAAAACAAAGTTATAAACTGTGACTGTGACTAGCTTCATGTGATTTATAAAGTTTTAGTTATCGCTTTTATTATAAATTATTAATTGCTATGTCTAAAAACGAAAAGGTGAGTGTAATAGCACACAATAATTAACATTCAATTAAAGGGATCAAAGGAACAGACATTTGTGGACAATATTGGTACTTTTTGTGCTTGTCTTGTCGGTGTATTTGAATGTTGTTAACTTCAGGCTATACTATGTATGTATGCCATGTCAGTTCGAGGGTATACGGTTCTGATTGTTTTAGGAGTGAAAAATTAAAGTTTAACAGTGTTTTGGGACATTAATTTTGTGCTGTGAGTGTCTGAGAGTGAACTGTTATTCACAGGAGGCGATGAAGACGAAAAATGATAAGAAGGGTGGCGACAGCGACTCGGAGGTAAGTTGTTTTTCTAATCTAATAATAGCAAATTGTGGGTCTTGACATCGTCTTGTTGGTATTCTGTGACTCTAAATTTGCATTCTGACTTATTTTACTGTTATGATATTCTAATTCTGACTTATTATATTGTAGCAGTTTTATCTCCAAGTTGAAGTTAGGTCAACGAGTACGAAACCTTTAATTTATTTATCCTAAAAAGCTACTAAGCAAGATAAATACGTGCCATCACTGATCACGGCATATCTTTTACGTATCAAATATTTAATATGTGATACAATGAATAAACTTTCACAATGTTTTTTGCTTCATTGACAATAACTAAGAAATTATCATAATAAACATAACATCAAAACTCCAAACAACAACCAATATTATTGTGCACTTAAAATAAATATTGTGACCCTTTTGTTTGAACAAACACAAATTATTTAAGCTTATTTACTCCCTGCTATTTGCAAGTATATATCACAAATCATATCGATGTTGGGATTTAAGTACTTCTAATCAGACCCTCAAGAATTTAATTAGGTATGGGACTCCTATTTAACAATTACATATTTACAAAGTTATTAATTTTTTTAGTTATCATACAGTGAAAGTATTTTCCACAAATATGTTTTTGACATATTCTATAAGTGCTTAAGCAGATTCTATCACGGTCACACACTATTGACGAAAAGGGACTTTATCATATTTATACAATTCTTAACCAAAACTTTAACATTTTTTTATAATACAATGTTAAACATATCATTATAAAAAAGTTTGAGTAACATTTCACCCAGGAAACTGAGAATCACCATTGTTTATTGAAATTATTGACAGAAATTATGAGGTTGTCAGGAGTTCTGATAAGTTTTGTTATTCTTATTGAATATTTAATGAATAATTTATAATATAATAAACTAATAGTTTGCATTTCACTGCATTGTATACTGTGGCTCTAAATTGTTTTCTGCTCCACCATTGTGATGGTTGGATTGCCACCACCTTAAATAATTCTACATATAGTAATTCTACATATAGTAACTGATGAGGAATGAGGAATGGGGGGCATTGTTCTATTATTAAGGATGATACAGCTAGTAATTTATGTTTGTTACTTTTGCTGATATGTTGTGCCACTTATTTTCAATTTTTTATACAACTTTACAGGTTTATTTACTGAATTATATAATGACTATTGAATTCAGGACTATTTGTGATATTTTTGACAGCATTGTTTACCTAAATGTGAGAGTAGAAGCAAAATGGTCACATATTCGCCTCCTCCCTCATGGTTGGCTTAACAAACCCGTAATCATAAACTCATAATAGTAGTGTGTTCTTTGAAAACTTATTTTTCATGTACCTACCACTAGATTACAATTGCTCACCTAATGTTTAAAGTAAATCACGCCTCTTTTTATCACAGTGTAAACACAATAAGACACAAACTAATTTCATGTTTATGAACGACAGTAAGTCTTTATTTGCTTGCATGGGGCCATTTCTGATTGCTGTTGTTATGATTATTAAAAAAATATTTTGGTTATATCAACACTACTTAACTTTTGATAATCTTGCAAAATCTATCTAAGTATTTATTATTATCATCAGAAAATTAGAACATTAGAATATAGAATAAATTTAGCAACTAATCTATTCGATTTTAATTTTAACATTATATAAATGTTAGAAAAATTAGTACAAAGATTTTGGTGGTTAGAAAAAGAATTTCGAAAAATTATGATCTTGAGGCTTGAGGATTCTTTTTCTAACCACCAAAATCTTTGTACTAATTTTTATGACAAATAAATATTTAAATAAGCACAAAAAATAATTTAGATTTGCTTAATATATAACACATGTTCAGTCAGCATCATAAATATATTTGAACACCTTAGTATTTTGTTACGATAACAGTTTGTCCAAAATAGTAGTAACTATTACTGCGCGTGCGCTGTTGTTGGTTAATTTTTATTCAATTCAAATTCTTTGCCTACAACAATTATACCACAGGTTTTAAATAGTATTTACTTGAAAACAAGACATTACATCTAGTGGAATGTAAATTTTTATTACTGTTTCAGCCATAATCTCTGTTTATGTGCTGTCTTTTATAATATAAATGTCTAATATTTACACAGTTTTTATGTCTCAAGCACATCTTATTTCTGCAGTGATTAAACCGCCGCGCACTAGCGCGTATCTCGCGAATTTGTTTCATTAAGTTTAATAATACTTGTTAATATAAAAAAAAAACAATTTTGGTGTTATATTTTCAAATAATGTGAATTTTGAGTAGCTATAATATTAATAGTATGACATCATACATACATATATCCCCGAAGGGGTAGGCAGAGGTGAACTAGCACCCACTTTTCGCCAATAATGTTAGGTCCCATGTAATAGGTAGCGAGTGCAGAACCGGACCTCTTTTTCTAAGAACCGGTTCTTCGCTTCCGAACGCTACTTGGAACCGGGTATCCAGTTCTTTCGGTTCTTCAAAGTTTTTAAGACAAAAAGTGTAAAAATGTTAATACTAAAACGCAAAATATGTATAATTAATTTTTTATGTAAAAAACTTAAGTAACCATGTATTTATTATGATTATTTTGATGTTTTGGGATTGTTTGCGTCACTGTGACATATGGAGATCTATTATGACTAGCCCCAAGTAAGTCCTATTTAGGCCTTACATGAACTCCTTTAGCTGGGCACTGTCAAAAAATGATAGGATGTTCCCAGCTTGGAAATTTTTGTTTATATCATCTGGTTCGAGGATATGCCTTCCAAAATGTCGGTTTCTTTTGTGAATCAATTGTAACACAGTGTGATTAGAGAAAGGTGTAATTTGAAAGAAGATGTAATGACAAGAATTGAGAAAGGGGTGCTTGAAAAAAGAATGAATAAAAGGAAAATGACTAAAAGTATTTACGTATATGGCGGAAGTGAATGGGATGAAAGGCCTAGGCGGATCTTTCTTAATAAAATTGTAAGTCTATTAAAAAAGGGCCAGTTTAAGAGTACCCGAAACCGTCGTGCATGCATGAAGAGACTGTTGAAATTGGATGAAACAAATGAAGTATGGAAGGATCGTAGCAAGTGGAAGGAAGTGATCTCTGCCTACCCCTGTGGGAGAAAGGCGTGACATAATTGTATATACTTTTACTTATCTTCGACTCTCTCTACCGCACCCAGAAACGTGAAATAACGTTAATGAGTACTTTACGTCAAAAAATGACAATTCATAACTTGTCGCTATTCTTGCCGGGTCGATGGTCTAGATTTGAATGAAAATTTTTGACATTAAACACTCATTAAAGTTAATTGACGTCTCTGAGTGCGGCAGTCTGAGAGATAATCGTAACGTAACAACACTAGAATAATGAGCTCCAACGAAAATATTGGCAAACGTCATTACATAGGAAAAATACTTTGTTAGCGCGTTTAAAAACCCTGCAGTGACATTTACTATGAAGTAAAAGTACTAAACACATTTTCGTAATAAATAATTAAAGAAGAACACAAAAAAAATTACAATCCATAAGAACCGAAAGAACCGGTTCTGTATCGTAATAAAAAAACCCGGTTGTGAACATGTCATAGAACCGGTTTTTTTATTACGACACAGAACCGGTTTTTCCCGTTTTTTACGGAACCGGGAAAAACCGGTTCCATCCCCTAGTGGCGATCCTATTGCCATTTATCGGGTATAAAAGTCGCAGTACATTGCTATTGTTGTGCTGCACCTAGCAATATACAACAACATTCTCGCCTATTACATGGGACCTATCACCTAACCTGGCGTTGCCGAAAAGTGGGTGATTGATTATTCACCCCAAAAGTATGGTTATGCATTGAATGCTCACCACTTCAAGAATATAAACGTAATTAATATATTAACAGGTTAACAGTCTTCCTTGGTCGCCACATCTCCATTATATAATGATTTCAATGCCATTCCGCCTTAATCGTCCACTGGTGCTATATTATGTTTATAATGGAAACAAGATTGCAGTATTTTATATGTTTGCGAGGCAAAGAAGTGATAAGATATAGATACCTACTGCCTGAACTTAAGAACATACTTTATAACCACCAGTGTTTCTTAGTGAAAACATGATCTATCAATACAGGATCCTTTTGATGAACTTTTAATTTGATTATGAAAGATCCGCCTAATCCTTTCCCATCCGCTTTCTCGACTTACAAACCGTACCTCTTCTAGTTCTTCCTGCCCTATTCCCAGTTTATCTGGTGTCGGTGCAATATGTTTCCTCCTCCGCTAATATCGGTCAGACGTCACCAAACCAGCCACTTGCTCCAGTTATGAATGAATAGAAAACAGACTTAAAATACCATGTCGAGAGACCAATGAATGTAGATAGTGATTGAGTTGACAACATTCCAATCCATACCGCTGTAGGCTTTGGCTTAGGTTTTACAGCCGCCCGGCCGTTAGCTTGACACTAACCCTTTTTGGGTTTGCCCTCCATTCGGGTGTCCAAAGGTACTTATTGGTCTACACCGGTCTACTTTACGACACCCTGGGGTGAATCGCAGCTTTCACGTTCTAAGTTAATCTTTCGGTCCTACGCCACTATGGACAACCAGGAAACCGCACCTTTCTTTTATCTTATCTCATCTCATTGTAAATCGCATTTCATGCGATTACAATAAGATTTTAATCTGCCGAAAAATCAATAGAACATCATTCTGGTGTAATCATTTATTGATACATATTTTAATCATCCCACAGTTGTCCGTCTATTTGTTGTCCTGTCTGCCCCTCTGCTGAGTGAGAGGTATCCTTCTATACGAAGAACCTTAGCAGTAGTTTATAGTGACTATCATTACAGAAATCCTTTCATTATGAATAACATGAGTATGATTTCCTATTTGCATACTACTTACTAAGAAGAAGTGATTGATCAATATGTATTAAATTTCTATAACATTGTCTGTTATTGTTGACTAAGCTTAAATACACCATCGTCCCCCATCGTCCCCTCGAGGGCTTAAAGCAGAGTGACAGATCGCAATAATCCTAATAGGTAAAAGGTAGAGCTTTTGAATAAGAAATGTAATGTACCACCTTTTTGTACTGTGTATGTACCACCGTGGATAATATCCGGATATCCGATAATAGCAGCATCAATGTTCAATGCACTTAAGAACCTAGACCCTATGTGTAAGATTCCTTGACAGGTAGTCAAGTATAACGTTCATTAAGTAGCCGGTTACTGGCCATTGACCCGTTCACTGGAGAGGTGATCGCCTTACAACCGTTTTAATGTTAATAATTTCTTGTTTGGTTTAGAATATTTTATTGTGCCGTATTGTATGTTTTCGGCTGTTAATTCTAAACTGTAGAGGTGTGTTTATAAATTGTTCTAATTGTTGAATTTAATCTCGGAACTTCTGAATCAGGGGCGATAATGCCCTCAAATTGACTCGTACACCCAGAAATGGGGCATATGATGCAAGACTGCGGGCATGATGATGCTTAGATTATACATACTCTTCTTCTTCTTCTCCCTGCCCTGTTCCCAGTCTATCTGGGTTTGGCGCAGTATGTTTCCTCTTCCACTCATATCTGTCAGACGTCATCAAGCCAACCACTCCCTTTTGATTCATATCATCCGTTACACCGGAAAGACGGAAGACACTGCTAGTGATGAATGAATGTATAGAAAGAGACGGAACGGACCATGTCGAGAGACCGATGAACGGAGAGAGTGATTGGAATGACAACATTCCAATCTATACCGCTCAAGGTTTTGGTTTAGGGTTTACAGCCGGCCGCCTGCCTGTCACCAGCCCTCTTTGGGTATGCTGTTGTTGGTGGCTTGCCCTCCACCATTCGGGTGCCCTAAGGTGCTTATTGGTCTAAACCGGACATTGTCCTTTAGTCGACTTTTACGACACCCATAGGATGAGTCGGGGCTGATTCTTCGTTATTTGTTCGCTCCCAGGCCAGCATAGAAGACTTAGATTATGCATACATCATACAATTTATATACACACTATTATAAATCACTGCTATTTGGCCCATCTCTCCCAATGGCAATAGGCTCGCCACGTATTACATGGGACCTGACATAATTGGCGAAATGTGGGTGCTAGTTCACCTCTGCCTACCCCTTCGGGTATATGGGCGTGATTTATATATGTTATTTATAGACGTTATATATTTTTTGGTACATCTTGTTCAAGTCATTATCTTTCGCAGCTACCTACTTAATCTTCAGGTAGACTTCTGGACATCGCGCCCTCTAATCGACTACTGTTGTACGGATATACCATAAGTAGATTTACACTTTAGTATTTTGCCACAATAGTTCTTACAGAATCGTGACACCAATCACTTATCTTGCGCAGGCTTTGTTATGGCAGATAACTAAAATTTTGATCTACATAATATGTTACTGACTGTACTGAGCCAGCAACGCGATGCAATATTTTGTATCACCCGTTTATTTTTCCGTTATGTAACAAATTGAAATGTTTACGATATGTTTTATATTTTAAGTAGAGTACAATTTTACCAACGAATCCGCACTATGCTATTCTCATAATATTCAGGAAGGGAAACACTTGCATATGACAGGGAAGGCATGTGCCCCAGCGCAGTGAGGACATTAAAGTGCTGGTGATGAGTACCTCGAATGGGACATAAACTCAAAATGTACTTAAAGAAGAGCTAATAATAAATAATTAGTTTCAGTTGTTCCAAATGCAAGAATTCCCAAAAACGAAAGAGGGTACTTGAAACCGTCTGCATTTTTTTACCAAACTTTTTTTCAAACGGTTTGAAGAATAACATACTAAAAGAAAAGAACACAAAAGAATTGAAACAATTCGGAGAGGCTATAATTATAGAAACCATAACTGATATAGTTAATCGACGACTAAATGATCTTACCCCTTCGCCTAGTGAACACTTGTTAATATCTATATTACTGTTTACTTTCTATAATGACTAATCGAGTACAATCATTAACAGTCCATTATTAAAAGTTTAGAGCACGGTATGCTATGAATATAAAATCTATGTCATAAAAAATAGTTTAGGATTGTGTAAAATCATACGCAGTTATTTGTGGTTTATTCGCAATAAAACTGATGAATGTTTACAAGAAATATAATATAGATAATATTAAGGAGACATATTATTCAGAAAATTGCAAGGAATGATTATACATATGATTTGAAATTTCATTTATTTGTATGGCTCGTCTCAATGCGATGGTCGCGAATATTTTAGATTCATATTTGCTTGCCAGACGTCAAAAGCCTGTTGACTGATGTTTATGCATTTCCACCACGTGGGCTATTTTTTTAGACGTTATTTTTCTCTATTGCATCATAATATTGCTCAGTAAGGTTGCCAGTTATTTTTACCGTACTAGCCAAAGTGAAATTGATCATAATATGAAAAAAAACTGCAGTGCCAAAGAAATGTTCATTGTTTTTTATTATTACAGGTTTAGGTTAGTATTACCAGCTAACGTCTTATGATTAATTGAATTGAAATGTCTGGGCAGAGAGAGTAGTCGCTATGACTAAGGTGTAAGGTGAATGTTGACATTTTGTGAAAAGGCCCCTAGGCCTAAAACTACACATTGCGTTCCAAGAGCTGCTCCTGACCTGACTTCTTATTTGTCACAATATGGACCTGGCACTGGAATCTATGTAAACCGTAATAATATGACATATGAGTCCAAGCAACAGTAAACAATGAAAGAAAACCTTTTATAAGCATGTAATTATGGTAATCCGTGTGGTGACGGCAAAGTAGAATACAATTGTCACCTCCCCAAATCTCTCCCGTGGGTGTCGTACAAGGCGGCTAAGGATAAATCAGTGATTAGGATCGGCAATAGGCTCGCCACCTATTACATGGGACTTGACATAGTTAGCGAAACGTGGGTGCTAGTTCATCTCTGCCGACCCCTTCGGGGATATAGGCATGATTTATGTATGTATGTTATTATGGTAATATGCATTGTAATTAATTAGTTGAAACTTTAAACCGAGAAATGGCTAGATCATATCGTGTTTCTGGTGTCATGCTAGCCGGGCTGGTGTCGGTGCAGTATCGAACAGACGTCATCAAACTATCCACTCCCCTTTAATTTATCCATCAAACCCGAAATGTGCTAGTTACCTTGTCGAGAGACCGATGCAGATGAACAGAGAGAGTTATTGGGATGACAACAATCTTATATATGTTAATAAAATCGCGATTTACAAGTAACTTTTGTAGTTTTGAGAGTGTCTTCTCGATTCGATCACGATTCGAAACTTTGAAAAGTTCGTGCTAGGGGCACAGAGTGTTCCATGCCACATTTGCAGTGACTGTTCGCCTGGATAAATCTGATAATATTTTTTATAATATTTTTATATGGTATTTTTTTTATTTATAATATTCGTTTCCATTTACGTTTTTTTTATATCTATCACCCTCGGTTGCCTGGAAGAGATTGCTTTTTAGCAATAAGGCCGCCTATTGTACTTGTTTTCATTTAATGTTGTTTTTTTGTGTTTCTATGTGTGCAATAAAGAATATATTATTATTATTTATAAAACTCCAATGTGTGGATACGGTGAAATAAAAAAAAAAGTGTGTTGAAAGTGTTAGTGATTTAAAAAACTGTCTTCGAAATGATGGTTCCCGCAGTCAACTTTGGTGGAGGCACGCTAATCACCGTATTCCGAAAACGTATGAATTGGTCATCGGTAAGTGAAACTTCGATGTGTATTATCTAATTACCAGTATTGATGTTTAGAGGAACTCGATACTTAAAGCACTACGATTAACGCGCTCGGCCTGCGATTGCTGAAATAAGCAATGTTCGCTAATGCCAGTCATTGGATGGGTGATCAAAAATTTACTATCCCGAGTTCCTCCGTGCTTCTGGAACCCGTTGGTCACGGGTGGACGTATTTGCAGTCGTTAATAAAACTTACCCACCAATCCGCATTTTCCGTTCGCATAATTAGCGGTAAATCTCACCATCTTCTGGCCTGGTTTGACATAAAATAATATAATTGCATCACATCACACTCACGCCCTGTTCACATACTCCCTTTTATGATTAATAAAAGCATAGAAAAGTGATAGTCATAACTATTTCGGTAGACCCTTGTCAAATGAAGTGGCTGAGCTTGTGGTTATATTAGCGCAATCTCTTCGGATTCCGACTTCCGTTCACCCCGGCTACGCGCGCAATATGTAATATGGTACCTGGTCCCGGTACGTATTGGATGAGATTAATTTTAATGTAATGATAATAATAACAGATTATGGTATAAACCAGAAATTGATAAGCATGTATAT
Source organism: Cataclysta lemnata (assembly GCA_963931975.1). Lineage (NCBI taxonomy): Eukaryota > Metazoa > Arthropoda > Insecta > Lepidoptera > Crambidae > Cataclysta > Cataclysta lemnata. The sequence continues at coordinate 10,912,631 of OZ008355.1, forward strand.
AAAGAAAAGCGAGTAGAACGAAATAATTCAGTGTAATACCGAACAAAATCAACATGCGTGTCCTCGTCGCTTTGGTGCTGGCCCTCACAGCCGTAGCTGGTGAGTATTTCTGTTTCATTTTTTTTTAACTTTACATGGACTCGTATAAAGTCAGCTTTGTAGCACAGCCTCATTTGTGTTAGTTTGATGTTAGTTTTTAATTTTTTTCCTTTAAAATATATTCGTCATGGAATAATAAGGGAGATTTGGCAATAAACTTCACCACGATGGCCCAGTGCGGATCGGTGAATATAAACGACTGCAGATGCAGCCGGGAAACGCCAACGGCTTAACGTACCGTCCGAAGTACAGAGGAACTGGAGAATATTTATTTCTGGCCACCCATCAAACGACTGGCGTTCGCAAAGATTGCTTAGTTTGCGCAATCGCAACGTCGCCAAGCTCGCTAAGCCAATGCGCACCTTATAAGACTTGTGCAATGGATACTAGATGACGGATAAATTTTAATATACTTAATAATTATTCATATAGAAATATTTTAAATATACTACTTATACAACATTAATATATAATATAAATAAACATGTATGACTCGGGAACAAATGTCTGTCTAAATCACAAAACTCTACCAGGATTCGAATCCGGAACCTCTAGGCCAATAGCCACCGATCTGGCCATTCGACCAAGATGACCAAACAATGCATTTATATTAACAGCAAGTGAATGTAATGTGAATGTGCCGTCACATTCTATCAAGCTTAGTAACAAATACTGTAAATTGAAATGTTTCTTAACATAGCTTACAAGTTTGCCGGCCATTTAACATATTATTAGTTAGTTCATTTGTTATTTTTTCATATTCGTATTATGGAGGGAATGTTAATCAATTACTTGTATTGCATTTTCAGCTGTCCCTTCGAATCCGCAAAGGATTGTTGGTGGGTCAGTGACGACCATCCAAACGTACCCTGAGATGGTGGCGCTGCTGTTCTCCTGGTCCAGCAGCGGTCACAGACAAGAGTGTGGTGGAAGCATCCTCAACAACAGATCCGTCCTGACCGCCGCCCACTGCACCATGTTAGTGCTGTACCTTCCTCTATGACTTAACTACTTTTAATCCCAATGTAATTTTTTTACATTATACCATCATTCCCCAGCGGTCGCGCGAGTTCACAGTGGCAGAGCCGCGTAGGATCCACCAATGCTAACAGCGGTGGTACTGTCTACGCTACGGCTCTGATCATCAACCATCCCCAATACAACAGCCGAACCTTCGATAACGACGTAGCAGTCATCCGGATCTCCGGCACCTTCAATTTCGGCACTAACGTCCGGGCTGGAAGCATTGCTGGAGCTAACTACAACCTTGGCGACAACCAAGTCGTCTGGGCTGCTGGGTGGGGCGCTACTTCGGTGAGTATACACTTTTTAATTTGTATTCTCGACAAGCTTCTTCGTGAGCACACCCGTGGAATGTTGGTGACGGCTGGCCGGTATTAACCTTTCTGGCGGGCTAGTGAATAACTGTATTGTTTGTGGTTGCAGTCTGGTAGTTCCTTCTCTGAGCAGCTGCGCCACGTCCAGATCTGGTCCGTGAACCAGGCCACCTGCCGAAGCCGCTACGCTGAGGTCGGTCGCAGCATCACCGACAACATGCTGTGCTCCGGCTGGCTCGACGTGGGTGGCCGCGACCAGTGCCAGGGTGACTCCGGCGGTCCCCTCTTCCACAACAGGGTCATCGTCGGCGTCTGCTCCTGGGGCTCGGGCTGCGCTCTGGCTCACTACCCTGGCGTCAACGCTCGCGTGTCTCGTTACACCGCCTGGATTCAAAACAACTCTTAAGCTTTGTGAAATAATTAATTTTATTATGAACTGAATCATTAAATAAATAAGCTTTGCTCAATCACATTTTTTCTTATTATTTGTATGTAGGTATACTGAAATAACTACATACTATTACTCCGATATGACGTATAAATAGGTATTATGAGCCACTACATAATTATGAAGATCTGGAGTCGATCTGATGATGGAACTGAAAGACATTCGTAGTTCGTAAACTATTTATAGCAGTTACCTTGTGTTTGAGCTTGATTGATCTGTGTTGTCGAGAGCTTTACATCTAGATAGGTTGCTATCTCCGATGATGAAGACCAAGCACAGTTAAGAAAACTCCTCAGTGTTTTACAGTAGCTAACTTGTGATTGGCTTGATTAATATTAGAGATGTGCCGACTATGACTTTGGCCGATTAGTCGGTTGTAAAATGGCCGACTAATCGGCCGACTAGTCGGTAAAGCCGATCATGGTCATTAGGAATATTCAGAAATTTCCGAATTAAGTTTCACAGCTCTACAGTCTCTAAAATGACTTTTTTTACGCAATTCAACTCGCCTAAAAATTTTACGTGAAAAATCAAACAATCAATCAATCGATCTAAACTTTCGCATTCCAAAGTCCAAACGTCAAAAAACAAGAGCCATGGAAACCGTTAATAGAGCTAGTAGACAAAACTGCGTTTTGACGCGATGCGAACTCGCAACGCAGAAAACTACAACGTAGATGGTACGTACCAAATCGCATCGCAGCGATTTGGTACGGCAAAGCGGAAAAACAAAGAAGAATCAAATTGAAGAAATGCGCAATGCAAATCAATTCGCAAGTTCTTGCGATGCGGTGTGAGAGCTCGTAGATTTTTACGATGCGACGTCACATCGCAGTTTTGTGTACAAGCCCATAAACCAAACATAATTATTTTTTATTAGCAAAAAATATTTATTTATTTTTATAGATGATAATAAATAAAATGAAAGTTAATTATTTTACTTTTAAAATAATATACCTAATTAATACATTGTCATCTTAAGCGAGTGTTTAACGTTAATATTAATTCAATATAGTTTCCTAAGAAATGTTAATAAAATCCCGGCTTATGATTTAGAAATTTTATTTTTTGGTTTAGAGAGTAATTTCTAACGAATATTTTTTTTTTATTTTTTTATTTATTTACTTCTCAATACATTTATCATTACAGGTATCAATACCTAATTCGATAAAGCAGCATACACATAAAATAAGAATAAAAAGATCTACATTTTATAACATATAACGTATAATGTATTTTTTTTGAATTCGCTCATAGAACATGAAAATATGTCTAACATTTCTGTGACCAAGTTGAGTGTATGTAGAGACCGCGTCAATGGCGCTTCCTTCAAGAGATTGGTCCGGCCGAGCGGCACTGCCAGCAGCCGAGGCCTCCGCCGTCGACCCATGTAATTATCGGGTACGTTTAGGTGTATGCTGGCCAACACCTCTGCGTTGTATATTTTTCCAATCAATAGAGAAAACATATACCGTGCTAACATTAATTCTCTTCTTACTCTTAGTTCGTTGTATCCCACCATGCCCAAGATAAAGAGTGAGGGATACATTAATGGGTAATACGGGTACACTCTATATTGTTTGAAATATAGGAATCTTAAAAATTTTCTTTGTATACGCTCTAGCATGATCGTATATTTAACCTCGTGGGGCGCCCATATTACGGAGTTTGTCTCTAATTGGCTCCTAATTAGAGAATTGTACAAAATGGTAATAGCTTTAGCGTTACTAAACCCACTAGCTGTACGCAATATGAACCCAAGCCTACGGAATGCTTTTTTACAAATATCCATGATGTGTTCCCGAAAAGTAAGCTTAGACGTTAGTGTCACTCCCAGATCTTTAACTTCCGTCACCCGCTTCATAGGTACTTCATCCACAGTGTAATTGTAGCAAATAGGAGATTTTGACCTTGTAAACGAAATCGTCAAGCATTTCGATTTATTGAAATGCAAGTTATTTATTTTGCTCCAAGCTACCACCCTATCAATATCCGCCTGCAGTATTTCTGCGTCAAGAATGCTTTTTATTGGTAGGAAGAGCTTTAAATCATCTGCAAACAGCAGATGTTTAGCGGTTTTTATAACACGTGACAGATCATTTATCATTATGATGAACTCCATCGGCCCCAAATTGCTACCCTGACTTACCCCAGTCAAGGTTACATATAAGTGAGACAAATGACCAGCAAAATCTACATACTGATACCTATCCCTCATATAACTGGCAAAAAATCTAAGCAATTGAGGTGTGAATCCAACAGCTGCTAACTTCCCCAGCAAGATGTCGTTATCCACCAGATCGAACGCCTTCTGGAAATCGAAGTACGCGGCGTCTACCTGTAACCCTTGATCTACCATTGGCGTAATTTGAGACATATAAGTGAGTAGGTTACTAGTTGTACTATGTTTTGGAACGAAACCATGCTGTGCACCAGACATCTGAGGACTCAGCTGTGCTAAGATAGATTTTTGTAATGCTGATTCGAATATTTTCGCCGGAGTTGAAAGTACCGCAACTGGCCTATATCCTTTTACATCTGTGCTTGCTCTTCCCTTGGGGACTGGAGTGACTCGGGTAATTTTCCAACAATCTGGAAATGTTGCCGATCTTAAACATATATTGTATATATGAAGAAGAGGTGAAGAGAATATCATACGACAGTCCTTAAAGATAAAAGCCGGAATGCCATCTGGTCCAGCCGACATTTTCGGTTTAATTCTCCTCAAAGCCTCTTCAACGTCAGTAATCCGAAAGCTCGATAAATGGATCCGTGCAGCATCGGTCGCGTTTCCTGATGCAGAAACTGCTGCGTCTATGTTTAATTCAGGTTGTTTCGTACCGTAAACAGAATGAAAATAATGAGCAAATTCTTTACTGCTTTCTTCCGCTGTCAATATCTTTCCATCCTTAATAATCGATTGTATATTTCTTTGTCCATTTTTTTGTTTAATATAATGCCAAAAAGATTTAGGATCTTCTACACAGTTGCTCTGAACACGGTAGATGTATTTTTGATAAGCTAAGTTAATCATCTTTTTTACTTTTGCCCGACTACAAGAAAATAATTCATAATCTCTTTTACATTTTGTTAATTTGTACCGTTTGTGTAACCTGCCTTTTTTGCCTAATTCTAGAATAATATCTTTTGTGTACCAATTTGGATAGATATATCTATTTTGAGAGATGTTATTATTTTGTCGTTTCTTTGGTACACACTGATCAAATATATTATTTATAGTATTATAAAAAAAAATTAAAGCACCTTGCAAATCATCAATATCATATAGTTGGGACCAGCTGATAGTCGATAAATTATAATATAGCAAAGGAAAATCCGCCCTGTAAATGTTCCATCGAGACTGAATTGGCTTTGACTCACTCTGTTTATTTTGTACGTCGTCGGCATCAGCACCATCTTCCAACGTAACGTGGCGCAATTGTTTAGGGCTCGAGTGCGGGCAAAAGTCGAGGGCAGCTGACCTCAGCCGCACGGTCACTTCCAGCGGCGGGTGCAACTCATCGACCAGCACCAATCCGTCAGCCGGACGCACACATACACTATCTCGGTCCCTTAATTTGCTCAACACTAAATCTAACTGACGATTATTACAGTTTGGAACCTTATTACTCTGAGTGAATTCACAAAAACTTAATAAATATTCATAGTAATTACAAACACTGACAGAACACGAAAACAAATTAAAATCACCGACCACTAATACATTATTATTTTTTATACAGAGTTGTTCAACCATTCTAAATAGTAACATATATTCGTTTTCACTACTATTTGGAGGGATATATACTACACAAAACAAAAACAAATATCTATTATGGAAATAAACTTTAGCACTGACTAGCTCGAATATACAGATATCAATGTTTACATCTTGTGACGGGGATACTCGTCGTAGCTCGTATCCGTGTGTGGCCACGAGAAACGCGCCACCTTGTTTTCGTCCATCAGTTCTGTCACATCGTAAAATGTGGTATCCTTGAGGTATTAATTCTGCGTCCTTTATAGATGAATTACAACCTGTTTCTGTAATAGCAAATAGATCCGAATTTGATGCTAAAATACCCTGATAAAATTTATCTAATTTAGTGCGTAGCCCTCTTACATTCTGGTAGTAAATGTCTATAGATTTACTCGAGTTTCTGTGGTTTTTTAGTTGGTCGGCGAAACCACACCCACTCACAGAATTCTATATTTACTGCCCAGTTTTCCGGCTGGGATAATCTATCGTATATGCTTTCCGGTACGCCTATGATGAATGAGGAGTAATCTCTTTCCGTTTTGTGCTTTATTTTTTCTATTTTAATTGAAATTTCCTCGCCACATATATTTTTTACATATATTAAATGTCGTAGAACAATCCATGTCATTTATGATATAGCTATATAAATATTATCCAGCCCTGCGAGGTTGGTGGTGTTTTATACGGAGTTAGACATAGACAATACGAAGTCGACTAGTCGGCGCTTTTTGCCGACTAGTAGCCGACTATGCGCCGACTACAAAAGTAGCCGATTAGTCGGCTTTACTGACTAGTCGGCGACTAGTCGGAAAATCTCTAATTAATATGTATGGATGAGCCATACTACATATTACCACCAACTTAAAAACATTTTTGAACAAAAAAGAAACCGACTTAAATATGTTTTTATTTTAAAGTTTCTTATTCGATCAAAACAAAAAATAATTGGCACAATAACTTTCATTAATTAGAAGAGCTACGGGATGGCTGTATTAAATGCTCCAAGATTTTTCACCGACAGACACCACAGGCTTTAATGCTCTCAGTCTCCCCACTGATGGATCCAGGTGTATACAGTTCTTTACTAGAATAATAATAAATGACTTATTAATTTATCCTGTTGTTAAAAATACATAAATTAAAAAAGAAAAAATCCTGTTTCATATTTGAAACACAAAATACTTCTAACAATCAATAAAATAAACAATTTATTTGACTAACAATAATTTCTCTGATCACGGGTACCATTTAAGTTACATGTCATTTCTATTAGAAGTATGTAGGATTGTAGGTAATACCAGGATTTTTTTCTAAGCAGCTAACCCAATAAGTGAACTGTTTTTAAAATTATCTTGTAATTGGCAATGGCAATGGCGCAGTACAGCGACCTAACTCTGCAAGCCGATTGCAATCGTCTTAGTCTACCAGTCACTCTCACTCATTAGGTATGACAGCAACGTTTGAGAGAGATTGCAACACAAAAGCGATTCCAATTAATTTAAAGAGTAGCCCCACAGATCACAAATATCCAACAACTACCTAATACAAGAACTTACTATTTGAATTTTAGTATAAGTAATAATTTAATCCTATTTTGTTGTTATGGAGCTAAATAAATGAATTATGCAAAACGCAGGTTACACACTATTATATCATAGTAGTTTGTAAAGTCTTTAAATCTGTAGTGACTTTACAATTTTAATTAATAATTGTTTTAATATAAAAATATTACTTACGGAAATTGCAGTCTCTCCCCAAGAATATCAACGAAACCAAACCCACTTTGTCGTAATGCGTGCCACTATTCTTTGACTTACAACTTGCTTGGTTAAAGCGTCATTTTACAGTTAGATAAAATAATAGTCACAATACGCACTTCCCGTATTATTTATATCATGCATTTTCCCAATTGCAATTCAAATCAAATCAAATCAAAATTCGTTTATTCATATCTGTGGGCCTACCGCCTAACTCGATTGCTGATGATAGCTCTATAGCTATGCACTGATTAGCCGAGCGACCGCCTAAAATTGTATCAGCAATAAGCACAGAGTATGACAACAACTGCTAACGTGAACGAACGATATAGTTCTTTTGGCATAAGATGAGCTTTGAATTTGTGTGAGTGATCGCAAAAGTAGGGTTAGTGAACAAAAAAATATAACTCAATATTTTAAAAGAAAATAGTAAATTATTTTTATTAGAAAGCAAGTTATTGAGTCGTTACGAAAGTATATAGGAACGGACATACACACAAATCGAACACTTAACCATCCTCCGGCTTCACCGCAGTCTGGTAAAACACTATTTATGTCGATAACTCATTAAAAAAAATTCAAACTCTTCTACATCGGTCATTGAATCTTCACTATCTTCATCTTCACTCTCATCTGATGACACATCTGTGCCTGTGCGATGATGTAGCGCTCCGTAAAACCATCAATAGCGGCGTCGCGACCATCAAATGCTTTTTCTTATTTTATTGCATGGTCACAATCATTGCCCATATATTTTCAATGAGATTAAAAATTTCACTAATACCTAATTAAAACAGCGAAATATTATTTATATACGTAGCTGCTAGCGGTACAAAGGAAAGTGCGAGGCAGAGTATTGACAGTTGACGGACGCACCGAGCAGTAGGCCTAAGCACGGGATGTGGACAAAATCTCTCACTCTCCACCACTTGACAGTGTTTTCTCTCGGGTTTTAGTGGAAGTTAGAGCGAGAGGAAAAGATTTTCTTTCCCCCGAAAGAGATGTGTCCACGTCCCGTGCTACGGGGGCTGCAGTATTGACAGCTATCAATTTAAGTAACAGTCATCTTGAATTTTTAGGCGGTATGGATTTTCTGCCAAATTCATACAAAATTAGAAGCTATTGCTGATAGTGACAAGTTCAAAAGCTATTGCTGAAAGTGACAGCATGACGTCATAAACTTTAGCTTTTGCTTCAGCAATCGAGATAGGCGGTAGGCCCGCTGGTATGATTACAATACGCCATCCGTTCGCAAACTACCAGGAAGCCCTGTCCTGAGAAGAACGGGCAAGAAACTCAGTCAGGTTTTTTCCTCCCTTTGCATAAAAGTAATTTAAATTAATTAATAATTGGAAATTGAAAGATGTCAAAGATGTAGAAAGCCTGCTGTGCTGGCCTGGGAGCGAACAAATAACATATTATAGAATAGGCTAGCCCCAACTCATCCCGTGGGTGTCGTAAGAGTCGACTAAGGGAGATTGCCCGGTGTAGACCAATAAGCATCTTGGGGCTCCCGAATGGTGGAGGGCAAACCACCAACAACAGCGTACCCAAAGAGGGTTGGTGTCAGGCAGTCGGCCGGCTGTAAAACCTAAGCCAAAACCTTGAGCAGTATGGAATGGAATGTTGTCATTCTAATCACTCTCTCCGTTCATGGGTCTCTCGACATGGTCCGTTCAGTCTCTTTTCTTTACATTCATTCATCGCTAACACCATTACGGTGGGATGGATGATATGAATCAAAAGGGATTGGATGGCTTGATGACGTCTGACATATGAATGGAAGAGTAAATATACTGCGCCGACCCCAGATAGACTAGGAACAGGGCAGGAAGAAGAAGAAGAAGAAATTGAAAGATGTCAATAACTTACAACGTCAAGTAATAGTATGTCAGTAAAGATACAAATTCTGAAGTTATCAACATCCTTCATTACAACAAACAGAATATCTATTTTAAGAAGTTACAGAAAATATAATCATAAACCCTTTATTTAGACGAAATATTTGGTAAAATTTTGTATTTTTTAGTTATTGTAGTCTACTTTCGAACCAGGCCGTTGACATATCATTTTTCTTCTTCTATTTTATTCGCAATAAACTGTGCTAACTAATAAACATATAATTATTACCGCTATTCAGACAAATTATTTAGAAACGGTCTAACAAATACAAGTCAAAATTTTCAAAAGAAAACCCTTATTCAGAACATTCCATTAGTGTGTGAGCAAGAAAGATTATTTTTATAAAAAGATGTGAATAAGCCAAAAAACTAGAGATTATGGTAAAATATAAACAAATACATTAAATTTAAAAAAAATATAAAAATAAATTAAGTTTTTAAAGTAGACTACAATAAGTAAAAAAAAATACAAAATTTTACCAAATTTTTCGTCTAAATCAAGGGTTTTTGATTATTATTTTTTGTAACTTCTTAACAAATGTGGTTTTGATAGCTCATTTCATAACCTTTAAAATAAAGCCACTTTCATGTATGTGGGTAACATAAAATGATAAAAAACGACTTTCAATGAACTCGTGAAAATATGAAGAATGAAATTTTAAAATGGCTCCCATTCATAGGGATGAGGCTCGCGACCCCTATTTGTATGGTTTTTTGTTGATAAAATTATACATACAATACGTGGATAACGTATCGGAAGTCCAATGCCAAACACACTGTATAGTAATCGACGGCTAAATGATCTTACCCCTTCGCCTAATGAAAACTTGTTAATATCCTGCCGAGCCCTGACCGTAATAATATTGCTGTTTACTTTCTATAATTACTAATCGAGTACAATCATTAACAGTCTATTATTAAAAGTTTAGAGCACGGTATGCTATGAATATAAAATCTATGTCATAAAAAATAGTTTAGGATTGTGTAAAATCATACGCAGTTATTTGTGGTTTATTCGCAATAAAACTGATGAATGTTTACAAGAAATATAATATAGATAATATTAAGGAGACATATTATTCAGAAAATTGCAAGGAATGATTATACATATGATTTGAAATTTCATTTATTTGTATGGCTCGTCTCAATGCGATGGTCGCGAATATTTTAGATTCATATTTGCTTGCCAGACGTCAAAAGCCTGTTGACTGATGTTTATGCATTTCCACCACGTGGGCTATTTTTTTAGACGTTATTTTTCTCTATTGCATCATAATATTGCTCAGTAAGGTTGCCAGTTATTTTTACCGTACTAGCCAAAGTGAAATTGATCATAATATGAAAAAAAACTGCAGTGCCAAAGAAATGTTCATTGTTTTTTATTATTACAGGTTTAGGTTAGTATTACCAGCTAACGTCTTATGATTAATTGAATTGAAATGTCTGGGCAGAGAGAGTAGTCGCTATGACTAAGGTGTAAGGTGAATGTTGACATTTTGTGAAAAGGCCCCTAGGCCTAAAACTACACATTGCGTTCCAAGAGCTGCTCCTGACCTGACTTCTTATTTGTCACAATATGGACCTGGCACTGGAATCTATGTAAACCGTAATAATATGACATATGAGTCCAAGCAACAGTAAACAATGAAAGAAAACCTTTTATAAGCATGTAATTATGGTAATCCGTGTGGTGACGGCAAAGTAGAATACAATTGTCACCTCCCCAAATCTCTCCCGTGGGTGTCGTACAAGGCGGCTAAGGATAAATCAGTGATTAGGATCGGCAATAGGCTCGCCACCTATTACATGGGACTTGACATAGTTAGCGAAACGTGGGTGCTAGTTCATCTCTGCCGACCCCTTCGGGGATATAGGCATGATTTATGTATGTATGTTATTATGGTAATATGCATTGTAATTAATTAGTTGAAACTTTAAACCGAGAAATGGCTAGATCATATCGTGTTTCTGGTGTCATGCTAGCCGGGCTGGTGTCGGTGCAGTATCGAACAGACGTCATCAAACTATCCACTCCCCTTTAATTTATCCATCAAACCCGAAATGTGCTAGTTACCTTGTCGAGAGACCGATGCAGATGAACAGAGAGAGTTATTGGGATGACAACAATCTTATATATGTTAATAAAATCGCGATTTACAAGTAACTTTTGTAGTTTTGAGAGTGTCTTCTCGATTCGATCACGATTCGAAACTTTGAAAAGTTCGTGCTAGGGGCACAGAGTGTTCCATGCCACATTTGCAGTGACTGTTCGCCTGGATAAATCTGATAATATTTTTTATAATATTTTTATATGGTATTTTTTTTATTTATAATATTCGTTTCCATTTACGTTTTTTTTATATCTATCACCCTCGGTTGCCTGGAAGAGATTGCTTTTTAGCAATAAGGCCGCCTATTGTACTTGTTTTCATTTAATGTTGTTTTTTTTGTGTTTCTATGTGTGCAATAAAGAATATATTATTATTATTTATAAAACTCCAATGTGTGGATACGGTGAAATTAAAAAAAAAGTGTGTTGAAAGTGTTAGTGATTTAAAAAACTGTCTTCGAAATGATGGTTCCCGCAGTCAACTTTGGTGGAGGCACGCTAATCACCGTATTCCGAAAACGTATGAATTGGTCATCGGTAAGTGAAACTTCGATGTGTATTATCTAATTACCAGTATTGATGTTTAGAGGAACTCGATACTTAAAGCACTACGATTAACGCGCTCGGCCTGCGATTGCTGAAATAAGCAATGTTCGCTAATGCCAGTCATTGGATGGGTGATCAAAAATTTACTATCCCGAGTTCCTCCGTGCTTCTGGAACCCGTTGGTCACGGGTGGACGTATTTGCAGTCGTTAATAAAACTTACCCACCAATCCGCATTTTCCGTTCGCATAATTAGCGGTAAATCTCACCATCTTCTGGCCTGGTTTGACATAAAATAATATAATTGCATCACATCACACTCACGCCCTGTTCACATACTCCCTTTTATGATTAATAAAAGCATAGAAAAGTGATAGTCATAACTATTTCGGTAGACCCTTGTCAAATGAAGTGGCTGAGCTTGTGGTTATATTAGCGCAATCTCTTCGGATTCCGACTTCCGTTCACCCCGGCTACGCGCGCAATATGTAATATGGTACCTGGTCCCGGTACGTATTGGATGAGATTAATTTTAATGTAATGATAATAATAACAGATTATGGTATAAACCAGAAATTGATAAGCATGTATATAAAGAAAAGCGAGTAGAACGAAATAATTCAGTGTAATACCGAACAAAATCAACATGCGTGTCCTCGTCGCTTTGGTGCTGGCCCTCACAGCCGTAGCTGGTGAGTATTTCTGTTTCATTTTTTTTTAACTTTACATGGACTCGTATAAAGTCAGCTTTGTAGCACAGCCTCATTTGTGTTAGTTTGATGTTAGTTTTTAATTTTTTTCCTTTAAAATATATTCGTCATGGAATAATAAGGGAGATTTGGCAATAAACTTCACCACGATGGCCCAGTGCGGATCGGTGAATATAAACGACTGCAGATGCAGCCGGGAAACGCCAACGGCTTAACGTACCGTCCGAAGTACAGAGGAACTGGAGAATATTTATTTCTGGCCACCCATCAAACGACTGGCGTTCGCAAAGATTACTTAGTTTGCGCAATCGCAACGTCGCCAAGCTCGCTAAGCCAATGCGCACCTTATAAGACTTGTGCAATGGATACTAGATGACGGATAAATTTTAATATACTTAATAATTATTCATATAGAAATATTTTAAATATACTACTTATACAACATTAATATATAATATAAATAAACATGTATGACTCGGGAACAAATGTCTGTCTAAATCACAAAACTCTACCAGGATTCGAATCCGGAACCTCTAGGCCAATAGCCACCGATCTGGCCATTCGACCAAGATGACCAAACAATGCATTTATATTAACAGCAAGTGAATGTAATGTGAATGTGCCGTCACATTCTATCAAGCTTAGTAACAAACGCTGTAAATTGAAATGTTTCTTAACATAGCTTACAAGTTTGCCGGCCATTTAACATATTATTAGTTAGTTCATTTGTTATTTTTTCATATTCGTATTATGGAGGGAATGTTAATCAATTACTTGTATTGCATTTTCAGCTGTCCCTTCGAATCCGCAAAGGATTGTTGGTGGGTCAGTGACGACCATCCAAACGTACCCTGAGATGGTGGCGCTGCTGTTCTCCTGGTCCAGCAGCGGTCACAGACAAGAGTGTGGTGGAAGCATCCTCAACAACAGATCCGTCCTGACCGCCGCCCACTGCACCATGTTAGTGCTGTACCTTCCTCTATGACTTAACTACTTTTAATCCCAATGTAATTTTTTTACATTATACCATCATTCCCCAGCGGTCGCGCGAGTTCACAGTGGCAGAGCCGCGTAGGATCCACCAATGCTAACAGCGGTGGTACTGTCTACGCTACGGCTCTGATCATCAACCATCCCCAATACAACAGCCGAACCTTCGATAACGACGTAGCAGTCATCCGGATCTCCGGCACCTTCAATTTCGGCACTAACGTCCGGGCTGGAAGCATTGCTGGAGCTAACTACAACCTTGGCGACAACCAAGTCGTCTGGGCTGCTGGGTGGGGCGCTACTTCGGTGAGTATACACTTTTTAATTTGTATTCTCGACAAGCTTCTTCGTGAGCACACCCGTGGAATGTTGGTGACGGCTGGCCGGTATTAACCTTTCTGGCGGGCTAGTGAATAACTGTATTGTTTGTGGTTGCAGTCTGGTAGTTCCTTCTCTGAGCAGCTGCGCCACGTCCAGATCTGGTCCGTGAACCAGGCCACCTGCCGAAGCCGCTACGCTGAGGTCGGTCGCAGCATCACCGACAACATGCTGTGCTCCGGCTGGCTCGACGTGGGCGGCCGCGACCAGTGCCAGGGTGACTCCGGCGGTCCCCTCTTCCACAACAGGGTCATCGTCGGCGTCTGCTCCTGGGGCTCGGGCTGCGCTCTGGCTCACTACCCTGGCGTCAACGCTCGCGTGTCTCGTTACACCGCCTGGATTCAAAACAACTCTTAAGCTTTGTGAAATAATTAATTTTATTATGAACTGAATCATTAAATAAATAAGCTTTGCTCAATCACATTTTTTCTTATTATTTGTATGTAGGTATACTGAAATATATTCTTCCATCCATAGGGAAGGTCCGTGCCCCAGCAGTGGGGACATTAAAGGGCTGGTGATGATGATACTGAAATAACTACATACTATTACTCCGATATGACGTATAAATAGGTATTATGAGCCACTACATAATTATGAAGATCTGGAGTCGATCTGATGATGGAACTGAAAGACATTCGTAGTTCGTAAACTATTTATAGCAGTTACCTTGTGTTTGAGCTTGATTGATCTGTGTTGTCGAGAGCTTTACATCTAGATAGGTTGCTATCTCCGATGATGAAGACCAAGCACAGTTAAGAAAACTCCTCAGTGTTTTACAGTAGCTAACTTGTGATTGGCTTGATTAATATTAGAGATGTGCCGACTATGACTTTGGCCGATTAGTCGGTTGTAAAATGGCCGACTAATCGGCCGACTAGTCGGTAAAGCCGATCATGGTCATTAGGAATATTCAGAAATTTCAGAATTATGTTTCACAGCTCTACAGTCTCTAAAATGACTTTTTTTACGCAATTCAACTCGCCTAAAAATTTAACGTGAAAAATCAAACAATCAATCAATCGATCTAAACTTTCGCATTCCAAAGTCCAAACGTCAAAAAACAAGAGCCATGGAAACCGTTAATAGAGCTAGTAGACAAAACTGCGTTTTGACGCGATGCGAACTCGCAACGCAGAAAACTACAACGTAGATGGTACGTACCAAATCGCATCGCAGCGATTTGGTACGGCAAAGCGGAAAAACAAAGAAGAATCAAATTGAAGAAATGCGCAATGCAAATCAATTCGCAAGTTCTTGCGATGCGGTGTGAGAGCTCGTAGATTTTTACGATGCGACGTCACATCGCAGTTTTGTGTACAAGCCCATAAACCAAACATAATTATTTTTTATTAGCAAAAAATATTTATTTTTATAGATGATAATAAATAAAATGAAAGTTAATTATTTTACTTTTAAAATAATATACCTAATTAATACATTGTCATCTTAAGCGAGTGTCTAACGTTAATATTAATTCAATATAGTTTCCTAAGAAATGTTAATAAAATCCCGGCTTATGATTTAGAAATTTTATTTTTCAATATAGTTTCCTAAGAAATGTTAATAAAATCCCCGCTTATGATTTAGAAATTTTATTTTTTGGTTTAGAGAGTAATTTCTAACGAATATTAAAAGTCGTAGAACAATCCATGTCATTTATGATATAGCTATATAAATATTATCCAGCCCTGCGAGGTTGGTGGTGTTTTATACGGAGTTAGACATAGACAATACGAAGTCGACTAGTCGGCGCTTTTTGCCGACTAGTAGCCGACTATGCGCCGACTACAAAAGTAGCCGATTAGTCGGCTTTGCTGACTAGTCGGCGACTAGTCGGAAAATCTCTAATTAATATGTATGGATGAGCCATACTACATATTACCACCAACTTAAAAACATTTTTTAACAAAAAAGAAACCGACTTAAATATGTTTTTATTTTAAAGTTTCTTATTCGATCAAAACAAAAAATAATTGGCACAATAACTTTCATTAATTAGAAGAGCTACGGGATGGCTGTATTAAATGCTCCAAGATTTTTCACCGACAGACACCACAGGCTTTAATGCTCTCAGTCTCCCCACTGATGGATCCAGGTGTATACAGTTCTTTACTAGAATAATAATAAATGACTTATTAATTTATCCTGTTGTTAAAAATACATACATAAACACTTAAATAAAAAAATAAAAAATCCTGTTTTATATTTGAAACACAAAATACTTCTATCAATAAAATAAACAATTTATTTCACTAACAATAATTTCTCTGATCACGGGTACCAGTTAAGTTACATGTCATTTCTATTAGAAGTATGTAGGATTGTAGGTAATACCAGGAATTTTTTCTAAGCAGCTAACCCAAGAAGTGAACTGTTTTTAAAATTATCTTGTAATTGGCAATGGCAATGGCGCAGTACAGCGACCTAACTCTGCAAGCCGATTGCAATCGTCTTAGTCTACCAGTCACTCTCACTCATTAGGTATGATAGCAACGTTTGAGAGAGACACTATTATATAATAGTAGTGTGTAACCTGCATTTCGTCTTCAAAGAAAAAGTCTTAAAATCTGTAGTGACTTTACAGTTTTAATTAATAATTGTTTTAATATAAAAATGTTACTTACGGAAATTGCAGTCTCTCCCCAAGAATATCAACGAAACCAAACCCACTTTGTCGTAATGCGTGCCACTATTCTTTGACTTACAACTTGCTTGGTTAAAGCGTCATTTTACAGTTAGATAGAATAATAGTCACAATACGCACTCCCCGTATTATTTATATCATGCATTTTCCCAATTGCTATTCAAATCAAATCAAATCAAAATTCGTTTATTCATATCTGGTATGATTACAATACACTCATGAATTGTCAAGACAAGAAATTTACGCCATCCGTTCGCAAACTACCAGGAGGCCCTGTCCTGAGAAGAACGGGCAAGAAACTCAGTCAGGTTTTTTCCTCCCTTTACATAAAAGTCATTTAAATTAATTAATAATTGGAAATTGAAAGATGTAGAAAGCCTTCTATGCTGGCCTGGGAGCGAACAAATAACGTAGAATAGGCCAGCCCCAACTCATCCCGTGGGTGTCGTAAGAGTCGACTAAGAGAGATTGCCCGGTGTAGACCAATAAGCACCTTGGGGCACCCGAATGGTGGAGGGCAAACCACCAACAACAGCGTACCCAAAGAGGGTTGGTGTCAGGCAGGCGGCCGGCTGTAAAACCTAAGCCAAAACCTTAAGCAGTATGGAATAGAATGTTGTCATTCTAATCACTCTCTCCGTTCATGGGTCTCTCAACATGGTCCGTTCAGTCTCTTTTCTATACATTCATTCATCACTAACACCATTACGGTAGGATGGATGATATGAATCAAAAGGGATTGGATGGCTTGATGACGTCTGACATATGAATGGAAGAGGAAATATACTGCGCCGCCCCAGATAGACTGAGAACAGGGCAGGAAGAAGAAGAAGAAATTGAAAGATGTCAATAACTTACAACGACAAATAATAGTATGTCAATAAAGATACAAATTCTGAACTTATCAACAACTTCATTACAACAAACAGAATATCTATTTTAAATAAAGAACACTCAAGGGCAATCGTTTAATCAATACTGGATAAAGATATTTAGTATTTATATATTATGTATGTTAAAGTTATTGATTCCAAGCATCTTTGTCATCTAAATAGTCCTGAATTTTATAGTACCCTTTTTTCAGGAGTATATTTTTTTATATAGGGCTTAAATTTTTGTAAAGGCAGTTCAGTCACAAAATCTGGAATCCTATTATAAAAAAGTATAGATTTACCTACAAAAGTATTAGCTACTTTGTGTAATCGTCTAGGAAAGGAAAGTTTGTTTTTATTTCTAGTATTGTATTTATAAATATCACTAATTTTTGCAAGTGTGTTTAGATATTTGTAGACGTATATAATGCAATCGTATATGTACTGTGAAGCAAGAGTTAGGATATTAATGTCTTTAAATAGATTTTTTAGTGAGTCGCGAGGTTTTAATTGATAAATAGCACGTATAGGTCTTTTTTGTAGAATGAATATATCCTGAATATCAGCAGCTGTGCCCCAAAGCAGTAAACGATACGACATAACACTATGAAAGTAACTGAAATATACAAGTCTGGCTGTTTGAACATCAGTTAATAGCCGTATTTTTTTTACGGCGTATACTGCTGAACTTAATCTTAATCTCTCGGATAGAGTTGAAATATGGGGTTACCATTGCAATCTTGGGTCTAACCTTATTCCTAAGATCACTGTAGAATTGACACATTCAATTGTTCCATTATTAATTGCAATCTGACTACTAGCTTGCCTTACATTTGGTAAATAGAATTTAATACATTTGGTCTTTTTAGAATTGAGTAGCAAGTTGTTATTTGTAAACCAATCTAGAATCTTGGAAATTGGTATATTGCTGTCATCATAATTATCTTTACCTCTGTCTATTTTGAAAATTATTGAGGTATCTGCAAATAGCACCGTGTCACATAGAGATTCTGTATAGAAGGGAAGGTCATTTATATATATTATGAATAGTAATGGTCCTAGTATTGATCCTTGAGGAACACCCATTCGCATTGGTGAACCTGAGGACTCGGCTTTATTAATCACTACCTTTTGAGTCCTGTCACTCAGGTATGACTTTACCAGTTTCAATGAGGTATTAGATACACCGTAATATTGTAATTCAGAAATTTAATTATGTATAGTTGGTTTAATTATATTAAAGTGCAATTATTTCTACTAGAATCTACAGAACAACTGATGACAAATAACATTAGAGACATTAGAGTAGAACTCATACTCATATCAGTTAGTTCATAGGAAAAACCTTATTTTGGACAATTTACTGCTCATAGTCATTAATCGAACTACAAATCCTCCCACACGATACAGAAGTTACCAGTTCAAAAATTTAATTTCTCAACAACTCACAAAAAGTATTGTGTAGTTTGAAATAATACAATTTTTTAAGCAATCTCTTCCAGGCAACCGAGGGTGATAGATAAAAAAACCGTAAATGGAAACGAATATTATAAATAAAAAAAATACTATATAAAAATATTATAAAAAATATCAGATTTATCCAGGCGAACAGTCACTGCAAATGTGGCATGGAAAACTCTGTGCCCCTAGCACGAACTTTTCAAAGTTTCGAATCGTGATCGAATCGAGAAGACACTCTCAAAACTACAAAAATTACTTGTAAATCGCGATTTTATTAACATATATAAGATTGTTGTCATCCCAATAACTCTCTCTGTTCATCTGCATCGGTCTCTCGACAAGGTAACTAGCACATTTCGGGTTTGATGGATAAATTAAAGGGGAGTGGATAGTTTGATGACGTCTGTTCGATACTGCACCGACACCAGCCCGGCTAGCATGACACCAGAAACACGATATGATATAGCCATTTCTCGGTTTAAAGTTTAACTAATTAATTATAATGCATATAACCATAATTACATACATACATAAATCATGCCTATATCCCCGAAGAGGTAGGCAGAGATGAACTAGCACCCACGTTTCGCCAACTATGTCAAGTCCCATGTATAAACTATGCCAATCCTAATCACTGGTTTATCCTTAGCCGCCCACGGGAGAGATTTGGGGAGGTGACAATTGTATTCTACTCTGCCGTCACCACACGGATTACCATAATTACATGCTTATAAAAGTTTTTCTTTCATAGTTTACTGTTGCTTGGACTCATATGTCATAATAGGTTGGGGAAAAAGTTTCTTCGCATTTTTTAAGAAAATTCAAAACATTTTATAATATAGTTTATTTACATTTAACTAAAGTATGTAGGTACCATTTTGTTCGATAACTTTTTGCCATCTTGTAGGTAGGGACATGATCCCATTGCTATAGAAATTTTGGGACTTCTGGTCAAAATACCGCGACAAGTGGTTTTGGCAGTCCTCTCGTGATGTTAACCTGACACTGCCTAAAGAATTCTGAAGAGACCGAAACAGGTGGAAATCTGAAGGTGCAAGGTCAGGACTATACGGCGGATGCATTAACACCTCCCAGCCAAACTCTCTTAATTTTTGCTGAGTGGCTAAAGATGTGTGAGGTCTAGCGTTATCATGATGAAAAACCACACCCCTTCTGTTGATTAATTCCGGCCGCTTTCTCTCAACTTCTTGCTTTAATCTCATCAGTTGTTCGCAGTAGAGTTCAGAATCGATGGTCCTGCCTGGTGGTAACAGCTCATAATGAATAATGCCCTTCCAATCCCACTACACACACAGCATAACCTTGTTGCGAGTTAACCCGGGTTTCGCCACAGTCTGTGAAGCCTGACCGGCCTTTGACCACGACCTTTTTCGCACGTTCTTGTCGTACGTGATCCACTTTTCATCACCAGTTATCAGCTTCTTCAAAAATGGTTCGGTTTCATTACGTCGTAATAAAGAATCACAAATGAGTACACGGTTCATTAGGTTTCTTTCAGTGAGCTCGTGAGGTACCCAAATGTCGAGCTTTTTTGTGTACCCAGTTTTTTTCAAATGCGCCAAAACTGTTTTGTGGTCAATTCCCAGTTCTTCAGCTACGTCGTAACTACTGACATGCCGATCTTGCTCCACTTTTTCAAAAATGGCATCCATTTTATCTGTAATAGGGCGACCAGAGCGACGTGCATCTTTGACATCAAAATTTCCGGATTGAAAACGCTTAAACCAAATTTGTGCTACTCTCACAGACACTGCACTAGGTCCATAAACATCGCAAATTTTTTTCGCGGCTTGCGTTGCATTTTTACCTTTTTTGTAGTAAATTTTTAAAATGTATCGAATTTCTTCATTAGATTCACTCATCTTGGCGGTACGAAAAACAAATAAAAATCACACATTTTCCTAATTTGAATTTGGAATTATGTTCTTTAAAATTTAAACTTTCAATGATACCAAAACCAGCCAGATACAAATAGTATAGCCAAAGAGATTTTATTACAAGCTTATACATACTATAATGCGAAAAGACTTTTCCCCAACCTTATATTATTCAGAACATTGCAAAGAATGGTTATACTTAAGATTTGAAATTTCATTTATTTGTATGGCTCGTCTCAATGCGATGGTCGCGAATATTTTAGCTTTATATTTGCTTGCCAGACGTCAAAAGCCTGTTGACTGATGTTTATGCATTTCCACCACGTGGGCTGGTTTATTATTTAGACGTTATTTTTCTCTATTGCATCATAATATTGCTCAGTAAGGTTGCCAGTTATTTTTACCGTACTAGCTAAAATGAAATTGATCATAATATGAAAAAAAAACCGCAGTGCCAAAGAAATGTTCATTGTTTATTATTATTACAGGTTTAGGTTAGTATTACTAGCTTAATGTCTTATGATGAATTGAATTGAAATGGCTGGGCGGAGAGAGTAGTCGCTATGACTAAGGTG
>OZ008355.1:10934318-10998745 GCA_963931975.1 Cataclysta lemnata
GTATAAACTTGTAATAAAATCTCTTTGGCTATACTATTTGTATCTGGCTGGTTTTGGTATCATTGAAAGTTTAAATTTTAACGAACATAATTCCAAATTCAAATTAGGAAAATGTGTGATTTTCATTTGTTTTTCGTACCGCCAAGATGAGTGAATCTAATGAAGAAATTCGATACATTTTAAAATTTTACTACAAAAAAGGTAAAAATGCAACGCAAGCCGCGAAAAAAATTTGCGATGTTTATGGACCTAGTGCAGTGTCTGTGAGAGTAGCACAAATTTGGTTTAAGCGTTTTCAATCCGGAAATTTTGATGTCAAAGATGCACGTCGCTCTGGTCGCCCTATTACAGATAAAATGGATGCCATTTTTGAAAAAGTGGAGCAAGATCGGCATGTCAGTAGTTACGACGTAGCTGAAGAACTGGGAATTGACCACAAAACAGTTTTGGCGCATTTGAAAAAAACTGGGTACACAAAAAAGCTCGACATTTGGGTACCTCACGAGCTCACTGAAAGAAACCTAATGAACCGTGTACTCATTTGTGATTCTTTATTACGACGTAATGAAACCGAACCATTTTTGAAGAAGCTGATAACTGGTGATGAAAAGTGGATCACGTACGACAAGAACGTGCGAAAAAGGTCGTGGTCAAAGGCCGGTCAGGCTTCACAGACTGTGGCGAAACCCGGGTTAACTCGCAACAAGGTTATGCTGTGTGTGTAGTGGGATTGGAAGGGCATTATTCATTATGAGCTGTTACCACCAGGCAGGACCATCGATTCTGAACTCTACTGCGAACAACTGATGAGATTAAAGCAAGAAGTTGAGAGAAAGCGGCCGGAATTAATCAACAGAAGGGGTGTGGTTTTTCATCATGATAACGCTAGACCTCACACATCTTTAGCCACTCAGCAAAAATTAAGAGAGTTTGGCTGGGAGGTGTTAATGCATCCGCCGTATAGTCCTGACCTTGCACCTTCAGATTTCCACCTGTTTCGGTCTCTTCAGAATTCTTTAGGCAGTGTCAGGTTAACATCACGAGAGGACTGCCAAAACCACTTGTCGCGGTATTTTGACCAGAAGTCCCAAAATTTCTATAGCAATGGGATCATGTCCCTACCTACAAGATGGCAAAAAGATATCGAACAAAATGGTACCTACATACTTTAGTTAAATGTAAATAAACTATATTATAAAATGTTTTGAATTTTCTTAAAAAATGCGAAGAAACTTTTTCCCCAACCTATTATGACATATGAGTCCAAGCAACAGTAAACAATGAAAGAAAAACTTTTATAAGCATGTAATTATGGTAATCCGTGTGGTGACGGCAGAGTAGAATACAATTGTCACCTCCCCAAATCTCTCCCGTGGGCGGCTAAGGATAAACCAGTGATTAGGATTGGCATAGTTTATACATAGGACTTGACATAGTTGGCGAAACGTGGGTGCTAGTTCATCTCTGCCTACCTCTTCGGGGATATAGGCATGATTTATGTATGTATGTAATTATGGTTATATGCATTATAATTAATTAGTTAAACTTTAAACCGAGAAATGGCTATATCATATCATGTTTCTGGTGTCATGCTAGCCGGGCTGGTGTCGGTGCAGTATTAGCAGAACAGACGTCATCAAACTATCCACTCCCCTTTAATTTATCCATCAAACCCGAAATGTGCTAGTTACCTTGTCGAGAGACCGATGCAGATGAACAGAGAGAGTTATTGGGATGACAACAATCTTATATATGTTAATAAAATCGCGATTTACAAGTAATTTTTGTAGTTTTGAGAGTGTCTTCTCGATTCGATCACGATTCGAGACTTTGAAAAGTTCGTGCTAGGGGCACAGAGTTTTCCATGCCACATTTGCAGTGACTGTTCGCCTGGATAAATCTGATAATATTTTTTATAATATTTTTATATAGTATTTTTTTTATTTATAATATTCGTTTCCATTTACGGTTTTTTTATCTATCACCCTCGGTTGCCTGGAAGAGATTGCTTTTTAGCAATAAGGCCGCCTATTGTACTTGTTCTCATTTAATGTTGTTTTTTTTTGTATGTTTCTATGTGTGCAATAAAGAATATATTATTATTATTTATAAAACTCCAATATGTGGTTACGGCGAAATTAAAAAAAAAGTGTGTTGAAAGTGTTAGTGATTTAAAAAACTGTCTTCAAAATGATGGTTCCCGCAGTCAACTTTGGTGGAGGCACGCTAATCACCGTATTCCGAAAACGTATGAATTGGTCATCGGTAAGTGAAACTTCGATGTGTATTATCTAATTACCGGTATTGATGTTTAGAGGAACTCGATACTTAAAGCACTACGATTAACGCGCTCGGCCTGCGATTGCTGAAATAAGCAATGTTCGCTAATGCCAGTCATTGGATGGGTGACCAAAAATTAACTATCTCGAGTTCAAAGATTTTAGTGGTTAGAAAAAGAATTTCGAAAAATTATGATCTTGAGGCGGATCATAATTTTTCGAAATTCTTTTTCTAACCACTAAAATCTTTGTACTAATTTTTCTAACATTTATATAATGTTAAAATTAAAAATCAAATATCTCGAGTTCCTTGTGCTTCTAAAAGCCATTGGTCACTGGTGTATGAGCATTCGTTAATACAGAATACCCACCAATCCACATTTTCCGTACGCATAGGTAATTGGCAGAAAATGCCACTTTCTTCTGGCCAGGAGGTTTTCCCTGAAACTCCGAACGATTAACTCGCACCTATCCGTCTTTCTCACGCCAATGGGTGTTAAAATAAGAGCGGCAAAGACGCAAAGACTCGATCGAACGAAATAAACTTCCAGAGTAACGCCTCAGGTGTGACATAAAATAATTATTGGATAACATCACACTCGCGCCCTGTTCACATACACCCTTTTATGATAAATCCATAGAAAAGTGATAGAAATAACCATGTCGATAGATACCTCATGGTAGAAAAAACCCTTGTTGAACGAAGTGGCTGAGCGTGGTTAAAATATTAGCGGAATCTCTTCGGATTCCGACTTCTGTTCACCCCGGCTACGCGCGCAATTCTGTAAAATGGTACGTATTGGAGGAGATTAGTTTTGATCTAATGATAATAATAATAGATTATGGTATAAAATTTAAAATTGATAAGCGTGTATATAAAGAGCGACGAGTAGAACGAAATAATTCAGTGTAATACCGAACATAATCAACATGCGTGTCCTCGTCGCTTTGGTGCTGGCCCTCACAGCCGTGGCTGGTAAGTACCTATTTCTGATTTATTTTTATTTGACCTTTTCATGGATTCGTATAAAGTAGTCATCTTTGTAGCAGAGGCTCATTGGTGTTAGTTTGATAGACAGGTTTTAATTATTTTCTTTTAAAATATATTCGTCATAATTAGGGAGAATTAGCCATAAACACCACTACGCTGGCTCAGTGCGGAAAAGTAGGTATTAACGACTGCAGATGCAGCCGGGAACAACGGCTTAACGTACCGTCCGAAGTAAA
The DNA here is from genome assembly GCA_963931975.1 of Cataclysta lemnata. Classification (NCBI taxonomy): domain Eukaryota; kingdom Metazoa; phylum Arthropoda; class Insecta; order Lepidoptera; family Crambidae; genus Cataclysta; species Cataclysta lemnata. The sequence goes on from OZ008355.1 coordinate 10,937,825, forward strand.
GAGGAACTGGAGAATATTTATTTTTGGCAACCCATCCAAATACCGGCTTTCGCAAAGATTGCTCAGTTTGCGCAATCGTAACGCCCGAGCCGCCGAGCTTGCTAAGCTCATGCGCACCTTATAAGTACTTGAACTATGGATACTAGATGACGGACAAATATTAAAATACTTGATAACTATTTATTGAAATATTTTAAATATATTATACTACATAAACATGCGTGACTCGGTCACAAATGTCTGTGTTTATCACAAAACCCTATCAGGATTCGAATCCGAGACCTCTAAGCCAATAGCCACCGATCTGACAATTCGACCAAGCCGACCTAACAATGCATTTATATCAACAGCAACTAATGTGAGAATGTGCCGTCAAATTCTATCAAGCTTAGTAATAATAAACACTGTAAATTTAAGTGTTTTTTAACATAGCTTACAAGTTTGTGGGCCATTTTACATATTATTAGTTAGTTCATTTGTTATTTTTTCATATTCGTATTATGGAGGGAATGTTAATCAATTACTTGTATTGCATTTTCAGCTGTCCCATCGAATCCGCAAAGGATTGTTGGTGGGTCAGTGACGACCATCCAAACCTACCCTGAGATGGTGGCGCTGTTGTTCTCCTGGTCCACCAGCGGTCACAGACAAGCCTGCGGTGGAAGCATCCTCAACAACAGATCCGTCCTGACCGCCGCCCACTGCACCATGTTAGTGCTGTACCCTCCTCTATGACTTAACTACTTTTAATCCCAATGATATTTTTTTAATTATACCTTCATTCCCCAGCGGTGACGCGAATGCACGATGGCAGAGCCGCGTAGGATCCACTAATGCTAACAGCGGTGGGACTGTCTACGCTACGGCTCTGATCATCAACCATCCCCAATACAACAGCCGAACCTACGATAACGACGTAGCAGTCATCCGGATCTCCGGCACCTTCAATTTCGGCACTAACGTCCGGGCTGGAAGCATTGCTGGAGCTAACTACAACCTTGGCGACAACCAAGTCGTCTGGGCTACTGGATGGGGCACTACTTCGGTGAGTATACACTTTTTAATTTGTATTCTCGACAAGCTTCTTCGTGAGCACACCCGTGGAATGTTGGTGACGGCTGGCCGGTATTAACCTTTCTGGCTGGCTAGTGAATAACTGTATTGTTTGTGGTTGCAGTCTGGTGGGTCCGCGTCTGAGCAGCTGCGCCACGTCCAGATCTGGTCCGTGAACCAGGCCACCTGCCGAAGCCGCTACTCTGAGCTCGGGCTCAGCGTCACCGACAACATGCTGTGCTCCGGCTGGCTCGACGTGGGCGGCCGCGACCAGTGCCAGGGCGACTCCGGCGGTCCCCTCTTCCACAACAGGGTCATCGTCGGCGTCTGCTCCTGGGGCGCGGGCTGCGCTCAAGCTCGCTACCCTGGCGTCAACGCTCGCGTGTCTCGTTACACCGCCTGGATTCAAAACAACTCTTAATTTTGCGAATTAATGTAATGAATTTGAATTAAATATGAACTCAATCGGTAAATAAATAAGCATTGCTTAATGAAATTCTTTCTTATTATTTTTTGTGTGTGTTCATTGACCTTAAAAGGCGTATGATAGGATATCCCGTACGGTCATATGGTAAGCCTTGTAAGTGAAATCAGTGTCAGAGAAGTACGATACGCTATGAGCGTACGTATGACAAAGCAAGCATGTAAGTAAGATCTGAAGCTGTAGTAATCGACAAGTTCGATGTGACTGTAGCCTTCACCAAGGATCGGCATTAGGCCCATATCCATTCTTCTTATGGATGCTCTGACATAAGACATTCAGGAGGAGGTACCTTAATGCTTGGTGTTTGACATTATTCTTGTTAGAAATTTTCCTTTCCTTTCGCGGTCCGGAGTAGACCGGAAAAATGGAAAAGTAGGCTGTTGAATGTGGGGCTAAAGATCAGCAGAACAAAAGCCGTTCATTAGAACTGCGATTTTTGTGGCGCCTCTAGTCTTACTAAAATTGCCTTAGTTGGATAGTGTATCTTACCCAGTTTGTTCCGATTTTAGGGACCTCGTATCATTTATCCAAAATGATTAATGTTTTCTTATATTTGCACGAGCACTACACATTTGAAATAAAACAACTTTTACGGATAAGAATCGCGTAAACCGTCAGTCTACCCGTGACCACGACTGCTGTAAAGTGATCGAAAAGTCGGGTTAAATAATAACAATGCCACACCCCTAAATATAAGGGAGTCTAATCCGTAAAAGTTGTTTTATTTCAAAAGATCAATGATGGTGATATTGATCGCAATGTGAGAGGTAGAATAATAGATCTATGTAATGGCGGCAGGACTCAGTGCTAATATATGAGCCAAGATAACCCCCTTAAAAAGAGGCAACTTTTTAAACAATCTGAGACATTTAACATAGTGTTTACAAGTCTGAAAATAATATATGTATAAGTTAAGGATTTATTCTAGTCAAATTCGCATTCACTTATAAGATTTAATAAACTTTCGCTCGATAGAAAAAAATCCCAAAGCAACCCCTTTTTACTAAAATTTTTTCAATATTATGACGAAACTACTGATAATTTAAATTTAATTCTTGCGCACAATTAAAGTTATTAAATATTTATAGACATATTCGCTTCGGGTTTGACTTGATAAAATAATTGTTTTAATTATAATGTTTAAATACCTATAAAATGCGCGAACGCAACAGCTTGGCAGGCCCGATCAGTCGCACGTTGGTGCTCACGGACGACAGACCTGTGCCAATTTTTTGGATTTTTTTTCGCTTCGCTTTTATCGTGCACCATCAATGACCTTCTGACGTCATGCCCAAAATACTATCATAGTGCCATAGTGTAAGAATATCGGCAGATGTTATACTGAAGATAGCTACGATTTTTGATAATTCATGTTTTGTCGAGCTCGCTAGCGAAGTGGTATAGAGCGCTTGGCCTACGATTACGTAAACTAAGCAATGGTTCCTAAAGCCGTTCATTAGATGGGTGACCAAAATGTTAATATCTCGAGTTCCTTCGTGCTAAGGAAGCACAGTGTGTGTTTGGCAGTGTTGGGCAAAATGATCGTGCTTGACTCAAGCTGATTGATGCTTGAGTCAATCATTATAGGATTTGTGATTTGTTTGACCTAACAACATGTAATGAACTGAAACACATAGAAAATGATCGTGCTTGACTCAAGCTGATTGAGGCTTGAGTCAATCATTATAGGATTTGTGATTTGTTTGACCTAACAACATGTAATAAACTGAAACACATAGAAAATGAACGTGCTTGACTCAAGCTGATTGATGCTTGAGTCAATCATTATAGGATTTGTAATTTTTTTGACTTAACAACATGTAATGAACTGAAACACATAGAAAATTTTTGTGATTTGTTTGACCCAACATGTAATGAACAGAATTTGGTTTTGAATCAATATTAAATATTAATATTTCATATCCTTACTCTTGCTTCACAATACATATACGATTGCATTCTATATGTTTATAAATACATAAATACATTTGTTAAAATTAGTGATATTTATAAACACAACACTAGAAATAAAAATAAACTTGCCTTTACTAGATTCAGATTGCACAAGGTTGCTAATTCTTTTATGGGGAAATGTATACTCTTCTATAATAAGAGACAAGGATCTTTGACTGAACTGCCTCAACACAAATTTAAGCCTTATGTAAAAAAGTACTTATGGCAAAAGGATACTGTAAAATTCAGGACTATCTAGATGACAAGGATGTTTGGAATAAATAACTTTTATTTATATTTTTATAATCGATGATTAATATGCTGTTCTGTCTGTAATGAAGGATGTTGATAGCTTCAGAAATTGTGACTCTAATTATTATTACTTTACGTTAAAGCTATTGACATCTTTCATAAAATTTTCATTGAATTTAGATTATATATTATATATGTAACTAAGGGAGGAAAATACCCGACTATAAGTGTATGACAATACACTTATGAATCGTCAAGACGCTAGATACCGAAAACCCGTGTGTCCAAGAAAAAAATAGGGGAGCGCGCAGCATGCCTCAGTCTGTAATGATAGGTCTCCCAAACCCGCCCACGCCCCGATCCGCAACGAAACGCCGACCCTGCCGCGTTCAATACCAAGATGATACTAAACGCATCAGGACCCAACGCTCCGCTAGCAGAACGTCACGCAAGTAGGCTGTAGAGAAACCCACCATTGTCAACGAGTTATGACAATGCAGGTACATTTTGAATTATGCACCAAATACAATCCCACAACTCGCCAATGACATAAACCGAAACATGCCGCGCACTACCAATCAACCCCCCAACCCCCAACCTACCTATACGGACACACAAGTTTTCAATATCTAGCGAAAAATCTACGCCATCCGTTCGTAAGCTACCGGGAGGCCCTGTTCTGAGAAGAACGGGCAAGAAACTCAGTCGGGTATTTTCCTCCCTTAGTTACATATATAATATATAATCTAAATTCAATGAAAATTTAATGAAAGATGTCAATAGCTTTAACTTCAAGAAATAATAATTAGAGTCACAATTTCTGAAGCTATCAACATCCTTCATTACAGACAGAACAGCATATTAATCATCGATTATATAAATATAAATAAAAGTTATTTATTCCAAACATCCTTGTCATCTAGATAGTCTTGAATTTTATAGTATCCTTTTGCCATTAGTACTTTTTTTACATAAGGCTTAAATTTGTGTTGAGGCAGTTCAGTCAAAGATTCTGGTATCTTATTATAGAAAAGTATACATTTCCCCATAAAATAATTAGCAAACTTGTGCAATCTGAATCTAGTAAAGGCAATTTCATTTTTATTTCTAGTGTTGTGTTTATAAATATCACTAATTTTAGCAAATGTATTTAAGTATTTATAAACATATAGAATGCAATCGTATATGTATTGTGAAGCAAGAGTGAGGATATTAATATCTTTAAACAGACTTTTAAGTGAATCGCGAGGTTTTAATCGGTAAATAGCACGTATAGCTCTTTTTTGTAAAATAAATATATCCTGAATATCTGCAGCTGTACCCCAAAGAAGTAAGCTATACGACATTACACTATGAAAGTAACTAAAATAAACAAGCCGGGCTGTTTCGCGTGCGAACCAGTTTACGGGCTTTCATGCTGACATATATACTAGACCCATGCCATTCTTCCTCTACCACTCTCCACTATCAAAAATGAAATCAGCATGAACTCCCCTCTACCTCATATCATCTTTCACACAAAACATCTCAAAGTAGGTACCCGTACCAAACACCAATTAAGGGTTGCTCCTCAATTATTCAATCATCGGCGCTATTTTCCAACTTCCTCTGACGTTCATTTCTAAGCCTGTCTTTCTTAAGTATGCCACATGTCACAATCCTAACATTAAGATTTTGGTGGTTTGGGTATTTTGGTGATTTTGGTGGTTTGGTGGTGGAAAAAGAATTTCGAAAAATTACGGTCTTGAGGCGGGAATCGAACCGCCAGCCGCTCGTGCCTGACCGCTTGACTGCTCGGCCACCCAAGACACCCGGTGTCTTGGGTGGCCGAGCGGTCAGGCACCTGCCCGGATAGCAGCGGACGCGGGTTCGATTCCCGCCTCAAGACCATAATTTTTCGAAATTCTTTTTATAACCACCAAAATCTTTGTACTAATTTTTCAAACATTTATATAATGTTAAAATTCAAATCGAATAATCCTAACATTCTCATATCCGCTGCATGCATTTTTCATTTATCTCTTGCTTGTGTTGCCCAACATTGTGAATCATACTATTCGATAGGTCTTATCATGTCTTTGTATATTTCTCCCTTAATTTTAAGGGGGTAATCTTGGCTCATACATTAGCACTGAGTCCTGCCGCCATTACATAGATCTATTATTCTACCTCTCACATTGCGATCAATATCACCATCATTGATCTTTTGAAATAAAACAACTTTTACGGATTAGACTCCCTTATATTTAGGGGTGTGGCATTGTTATTATTTAACCCGACCTTTCGATCACTTTACAGCAGTCGTGGTCACGGGTAGACTGACGGTTTACGCGATTCTTATCCGTAAAAGTTGTTTTATTTCAAATGTGTAGTGCTCGTGCAAATATAAGAAAACATTAATCATTTTGGATAAATGATACGAGGTCCCTAAAATCGGAACAAACTGGGTGGGATACACTATCCAACTAAGGCAATTTTAGTAAGACTGGAGGCGCCACAAAAATCGCAGTTCTAATGAACGGCTTTTGTTCTGCTGATCTTTAGCCCCACATTCAACAGCCTACTTTTCCATTTTTCCGGTCTACTCCGGACCGCGAAAGGAAAGGAAAATTTCTAACAAGAATAATGTCAAACACCAAGCATTAAGGTACCTCCTCCTGAATGTCTTATGTCAGAGCATCCATAAGAAGAATGGATATGGGCCTAATGCCGATCCTTGGTGAAGGCTACATCCACATCGAACTTGTCGATTACTACAGCTTCAGATCTTACTTACATGCTTGCTTTGTCATACGTACGCTCATAGCGTATCGTACTTCTCTGACACTGATTTCACTTACAAGGCTTACCATATGACCGTACGGGATATCCTATCATACGCCTTTTAAGGTCAATGAACACACACAAAAAATAATAAGAAAGAATTTCATTAAGCAATGCTTATTTATTTACCGATTGAGTTCATATTTAATTTAAATTCATTACATTAATTCACAAAATTAAGAGTTGTTTTGAATCCAGGCGGTGTAACGAGACACGCGAGCGTTGACGCCAGGGTAGCGAGCTTGAGCGCAGCCCGCGCCCCAGGAGCAGACGCCGACGATGACCCTGTTGTGGAAGAGGGGACCGCCGGAGTCGCCCTGGCACTGGTCGCGGCCGCCCACGTCGAGCCAGCCGGAGCACAGCATGTTGTCGGTGACGCTGAGCCCGAGCTCAGAGTAGCGGCTTCGGCAGGTGGCCTGGTTCACGGACCAGATCTGGACGTGGCGCAGCTGCTCAGACGCGGACCCACCAGACTGCAACCACAAACAATACAGTTATTCACTAGCCAGCCAGAAAGGTTAATACCGGCCAGCCGTCACCAACATTCCACGGGTGTGCTCACGAAGAAGCTTGTCGAGAATACAAATTAAAAAGTGTATACACACCGAAGTAGTGCCCCATCCAGTAGCCCAGACGATTTGGTTGTCGCCAAGGTTGTAGTTAGCTCCAGCAATGCTTCCAGCCCGGACGTTAGTGCCGAAATTGAAGGTGCCGGAGATCCGGATGACTGCTACGTCGTTATCGTAGGTTCGGCTGTTGTATTGGGGATGGTTGATGATCTGAGCCGTAGCGTAGACAGTCCCACCGCTGTTAGCATTAGTGGATCCTACGCGGCTCTGCCATCGTGCATTCGCGTCACCGCTGGGGAATGAAGGTATAATTAAAAAAAATATCATTGGGATTAAAAGTAGTTAAGTCATAGAGGAGGGTACAGCACTAACATGGTGCAGTGGGCGGCGGTCAGGACGGATCTGTTGTTGAGGATGCTTCCACCGCAGGCTTGTCTGTGACCGCTGGTGGACCAGGAGAACAACAGCGCCACCATCTCAGGGTAGGTTTGGATGGTCGTCACTGACCCACCAACAATCCTTTGCGGATTCGATGGGACAGCTGAAAATGCAATACAAGTAATTGATTAACATTCCCTCCATAATACGAATATGAAAAAATAACAAATGAACTAACTAATAATATGTAAAATGGCCCACAAACTTGTAAGCTATGTTAAAAAACACTGAAATTTACAGTGTTTATTATTACTAAGCTTGATAGAATTTGACGGCACATTCTCACATTAGTTGCTGTTGATATAAATGCATTGTTAGGTCGGCTTGGTCGAATTGTCAGATCGGTGGCTATTGGCTTAGAGGTCTCGGATTCGAATCCTGATAGGGTTTTGTGATAAACACAGACATTTGTGACCGAGTCACGCATGTTTATGTAGTATAATATATTTAAAATATTTCAATAAATAGTTATCAAGTATTTTAATATTTGTCCGTCATCTAGTATCCATAGTTCAAGTACTTATAAGGTGCGCATGAGCTTAGCAAGCTCGGCGGCTCGGGCGTTACGATTGCGCAAACTGAGCAATCTTTGCGAAAGCCGGTATTTGGATGGGTTGCCAAAAATAAATATTCTCCAGTTCCTCTTTACTTCGGACGGTACGTTAAGCCGTTGTTCCCGGCTGCATCTGCAGTCGTTAATACCTACTTTTCCGCACTGAGCCAGCGTAGTGGTGTTTATGGCTAATTCTCCCTAATTATGACGAATATATTTTAAAAGAAAATAATTAAAACCTGTCTATCAAACTAACACCAATGAGCCTCTGCTACAAAGATGACTACTTTATACGAATCCATGAAAAGGTCAAATAAAAATAAATCAGAAATAGGTACTTACCAGCCACGGCTGTGAGGGCCAGCACCAAAGCGACGAGGACACGCATGTTGATTATGTTCGGTATTACACTGAATTATTTCGTTCTACTCGTCGCTCTTTATATACACGCTTATCAATTTTAAATTTTATACCATAATCTTTTATTATTATCATTAGATCAAAACTAATCTCCTCCAATACGTACCATTTTACAGAATTGCGCGCGTAGCCGGGGTGAACGGAAGTCGGAATCCGAAGAGATTCCGCTAATATTTTAACCACGCTCAGCCACTTCGTTCAACAAGGGTTTTTTCTACCATGAGGTATCTATCGACATGGTTATTTCTATCACTTTTCTATGGATTTATCATAAAAGGGTGTATGTGAACAGGGCGTGAGTGTGATGTTATCCAATAATTATTTTATGTCACACCTGAGGCGTTACTCTGGAAGTTTATTTCGTTCGATCGAGTCTTTGCGTCTTTGCCGCTCTTATTTTAACACCCATTGGCGTGAGAAAGACGGATAGGTGCGAGTTAATCGTTCGGAGTTTCAGGGAAGACCTCCTGGCCAGAAGAAAGTGGCATTTTCTGCCAATTACCTATGCGTACGGAAAATGTGGATTGGTGGGTATTCTGTATTAACGAATGCTCATACACCAGTGACCAATGGCTTTTAGAAGCACAAGGAACTCGAGATATTTGATTTTTAATTTTAACATTATATAAATGTTAGAAAAATTAGTACAAAGATTTTAGTGGTTAGAAAAAGAATTTCGAAAAATTATGATCCGCCTCAAGATCATAATTTTTCGAAATTCTTTTTCTAACCACTAAAATCTTTGAACTCGAGATAGTTAATTTTTGGTCACCCATCCAATGACTGGCATTAGGGAACATTGCTTATTTCAGCAATCGCAGGCCGAGCGCGTTAATCGTAGTGCTTTAAGTATCGAGTTCCTCTAAACATCAATACCGGTAATTAGATAATACACATCGAAGTTTCACTTACTGATGACCAATTCATACGTTTTCGGAATACGGTGATAAGCGTGCCTCCACCAAAGTTGACTGCGGGAACCATCATTTTGAAGACAGTTTTTTAAATCACTAACACTTTCAACACACTTTTTTTTTAATTTCACCGTAACCACACATTGGAGTTTTATAAATAATAATAATATATTCTTTATTGCACACATAGAAACATACAAAAAAAAAACAACATTAAATGAGAACAAGTACAATAGGCGGCCTTATTGCTAAAAAGCAATCTCTTCCAGGCAACCGAGGGTGATAGATAAAAAAACCGTAAATGGAAACGAATATTATAAATAAAAAAAATACTATATAAAAATATTATAAAAAATATTATCCGATTTATCCAGGCGAACAGTCACTGCAAATGTGGCATGGAAAACTCCGTGCCCCTAGCACGAATTTTTCAAAGTTTCGAATCGTGATCGAATCGAGAAGACACTCTCAAAACTACAAAAGTTACTTGTAAATCGCGATTTTATTAACATATATAAGATTGTTGTCATCCCAATAACTCTCTCTGTTCATCTGCATCGGTCTCTCGACAAGGTAACTAGCACATTTCGGGTTTGATGGATAAATTAAAGGGGAGTGGATAGTTTGATGACGTCTGTTCGATACTGCACCGACACCAGCCCGGCTAGCATGACACCAGAAACACGATATGATATAGCCATTTATCGGTTTAAAGTTTCAACTAATTAATTATAATGCATATTACCATAATTACATACATACATAAATCATGCCTATATCCCCGAAGGGGTCGGCAGAGATGAACTAGCACCCACGTTTCGCCAACTATGTCAAGTCCCATGTATAAACTATGCCAATCCTAATCACTGGTTTATCCTTAGCCGCCCACGGGAGAGATTTGGGGAGGTGACAATTGTATTCTACTCTGCCGTCACCACACGGATTACCATAATTACATGCTTATAAAAGTTTTTCTTTCATTGTTTACTGTTGCTTGGACTCGTATGTCATAATAGGTTGGGGAAAAAGTTTCTTCGCATTTTTTAAGAAAATTCAAAACATTTTATAATATAGTTTATTTACATTTAACTAAAGTATGTAGGTACCATTTTGTTCGATAACTTTTTGCCATCTTGTAGGTAGGGACATGATCCCATTGCTATAGAAATTTTGGGACTTCTGGTCAAAATACCGCGACAAGTGGTTTTGGCAGTCCTCTCGTGATGTTAACCTGACACTGCCTAAAGAATTCTGAAGAGACCGAAACAGGTGGAAATCTGAAGGTGCAAGGTCAGGACTATACGGCGGATGCATTAACACCTCCCAGCCAAACTCTTTAAATTTTTGCTGAGTGGCTAAAGATGTGTGAGGTCTAGCGTTATCATGATGAAAAACCACACCCCTTCTGTTGATTAATTCCGGCCGCTTTCTCTCAACTTCTTGCTTTAATCTCATCAGTTGTTCGCAGTAGAGTTCAGTTCTTGTCGTACGTGATCCACTTTTCATCACCAGTTATCAGCTTCTTCAAAAATGGTTCGGTTTCATTACGTCGTAATAAAGAATCACAAATGAGTACACGGTTCATTAGGTTTCTTTCAGTGAGCTCGTGAGGTACCCAAATGTCGAGCTTTTTTGTGTACCCAGTTTTTTTCAAATGCGCCAAAACTGTTTTGTGGTCAATTCCCAGTTCTTCAGCTACGTCGTAACTACTGACATGCCGATCTTGCTCCACTTTTTCAAAAATGGCATCCGTTTTATCTGTAATAGGGCGACCAGAGCGACGTGCATCTTTGTCATCAAAATTTCCGGATTGAAAACGCTTAAACCAAATTTGTGCTACTCTCACAGACACTGCACTAGGTCCATAAACATCGCAAATTTTTTTCGCGGCTTGCGTTGCATTTTTACCTTTTTTGTAGTAAAATTTTAAAATGTATCGAATTTCTTCATTAGATTCACTCATCTTGGCGGTACGAAAAACAAATGAAAATCACACATTTTCCTAATTTGAATTAGGAATTATGTTCTTTAAAATTTAAACTTTCAATGATACCAAAACCAGCCAGATACAAATAGTATAGCTAAAGAGATTTTATTACAAGTTTATACATACTATAATGCGAAAAGACTTTTTCCCCAACCTAATATTATTACGGTTTACATAGATTCCAGTGCCAGGTCCATATTGTGACAAATAAGAAGTCAGGTCAGGAGCAGCTCTTGGGACGCAACGTGTAGTTTTACACAAAAAGTTTTTCACAAAATGTCAACATTCACCTTAGTCATAGCGACTACTCTCTCTGCCCAGCCATTTCAATTCAATTCATCATAAGACATTAAGCTAGTAATACTAACCTAAACCTGTAATAATAATAAACAATGAACATTTCTTTGGCACTGCGGTTTTTTTTTAATATTATGATCAATTTCATTTTAGCTAGTACGGTAAAAATAACTGGCAACCTTACTGAGCAATATTATGATGCAATAGAGAAAAATAACGTCTAAATAATAAACCAGCCCACGTAGTGGATATGCATAAACATCAGGCAACAGGCTTTTGACGTCTGGCAAGCAAATATAAAGGTAAAATATTCGCGACCATCGCATTGAGACGAGCCATACAAATAAATGAAATTTCAAATCTACAGTATAACCATTCTTTGCAATGTTCTGAATAATATTAGGTTGGGGAAAAGTCTTTTCGCATTATAGTATGTATAAACTTGTAATAAAATCTCTTTGGCTATACTATTTGTATCTGGCTGGTTTTGGTATCATTGAAAGTTTAAATTTTAAAGAACATAATTCCAAATTCAAATTAGGAAAATGTGTGATTTTTATTTGTTTTTCGTACCGCCAAGATGAGTGAATCTAATGAAGAAATTCGATACATTTTAAAAATTTACTACAAAAAAGGTAAAAATGCAACGCAAGCCGCGAAAAAAATTTGCGATGTTTATGGACCTAGTGCAGTGTCTTTCTTTGGAAAAATCTATAGTAAAAATGTTTAAAAATATTGAGGTGTTGTCTGAAAAAAAATTAAATTACCAAAAAATATTATGTAGGGATATGGAAGATATGTGTAATTATAATGCTGACAGGTTTGATGCATTTAACATAAAACAATGTAGTATTTTGTTACAAAAAAATAGTTCTCAAATAGCTGCATGTCCACTGCTGAACCAGCTGAGTTCCGCGGGTGAATGTCAAAGTTTGACTAACTCAGTCCCAGCAGTGGGCAATCAACTAATACCAAATAATGTAGATTGTGTGAAAAGTTGTCAGAATTCTAATGTTACATTGACTGGTAGATATTTAATATTTAGTGATGACATTGGTAAAAACTTTAGTAAATTATTCTCAGAACAGTGTGGCCAACTAGCATTTAACTACTGCATGCCAGGCAGTAGCTTAGAGAACGTAATGGATAAATTACTATAACACCCATTCTTACAAACTGACACAGTTATTATATTTATAGGAAATATGAGCCAAGAAAATACTAACTATATTAAGAAACATTTCAATTTACAGTGTTTGTTACTAAGCTTGATAGAATGTGACGGCACATTCACATTACATTCACTTTTGTTAATATAAATGCGTTGTTTGGTCATCTTGGTCGAATGGCCAGATCGGTGGCTATTGGCTTAGAGGTTCCGGATTCGAATCCTGGTAGAATTTTGTGATTTACACAGACATTTGTTCCCGAGTCATACATGTTTATTTAAGTGTTAATGTTGTATAAGTAGTATATTAAAAATATTTCTATATGAATAATTAAGTATATTAAAATTTATCCGTCATTGTAAGCTATGTTAAAAAACACTTAAATTTACAGTGTTTATTACTAAGCTTGATAGAATTTGACGGCACATTCTCACATTAACAAACACTTTTAAAACATTATGATATGAAAATTAATAATATTGATATAAATAAAATAATCGTATAGTAGACAATAGAACAAAATAAATGCATCACGATTTGCAACGTTCTTTAAAATACAGAATATAGGAGAACACAGCTTCGACGTGAAGTTACGACGTGTTAAATTTGTTTTATACTTTAAGAGAAAGTAGAAAATAAAATAAGTAAATAAATATTAATATTTTAATATCATAATAAGTACTCGTATTATTATGATGCCGTGTGGTGACCGCAGAGTAGAATACAATTGTCACCACCCCAAATCTCTCCCGTGGGTGTCGTACAAGGCGACTAAGGATAAATCATTGATGAGGAATGGGCAGCAGCGTTCCTCTTATACCACCTTGCAATGTACTGCGACTTTTGTGCCCGATAAATGGCAATATGCTCGCCACCTATAACATGGGACCTAGCATAATTGGCGAGATGTGGGTGCTAGTACACCTTTGCCTACCCCTTCGGGGATACAGCCGTGATTTATGTATGTATGTATAAGTATTATGTTTCAACATATTTAAAATATACTACATAAACATATACACACACAACCATGACTCAGAAACAAATATTTGTGTTCATCACAAAACTTGCCCCTGTCAGGATTCGAACCCGGAACACCCTGCGATCTGAGCATTCGACTAAGCAGGCTCTCAAAAACTGTTGGGTTTTTTAATCTGTCACAGGACATCCTCCAATTTTCATACATTTTTGGTCCAAAATCAAAAGTGCCGGCCAATCTAAAAAAAGTGCTGTATTCGAACAGAACACGTCGGCCTTAGCATTTGTTAATATGGCACCAAAGCTGTAGCACCAATATTAGTAGTGCTATACGGAGTGTAAAGTTGAGATGGGGCATTAAGGGCAGCTACCAGATCCCTTGTTGCCACGTGGAAATGGTCCCTTTCCAACTTTTTGAGTGATGACAATCGACATTCACAGATTTTAGATAAAATGTACAGTTAGCTAGAAAATCGTCAGGATTGAGAATTTTTTTTAAATGCCATACGATCCTATTCCCATAGATTAGAACACTCTTTGCGACCAACTGAGGTTAGAGTAATAGAACACCCACAAATCAAAGAAAACTTATTCCAAATATTATCGTAGGATAAAGACGACTTTCTCACTGACTGTACATTTAATCAAAAATCTGAGAATGTCGATTGTCATCGCTTAAAAAGTTAGGAAGGGTCTCCTAGGACCATTTTCACGTGACAGCAAGGGATCTGGTAGCTGCCCTTGATGCCCCATCTCAACTTTCCACTCTGTATAGCACATTTTAGGCCCAAATGGAGGATGTACTTTGTGATAGAATAAAACGTCAGATAGACTTAGATAATGACAAGTCTACAACTTTTTTCTTGAAGTGTCAATTCGCAGATATTTCGCACATGTTTCGGATTCGTATGCGAATGCGTTGGTGTACTAACGGCGTTAATAAAGAAAAAATCTTATTCTAAACAAAAAAATCTTCGAAAATCATAAATACAAACATATGTATGTTTGTATTTATGATTTTCGAAGATTTTTTCCCCTCCGCTCCGGTTATTGATAAACAAACAAATGTCATAAGTGACGTTGTCAAACTTTTTTTAGGCCGTAGACACGTGGATTTGGCATTTTTGTCTATGGATTCATCAGAACGACAACTTAAAAACGCTAAAATGTCTCATAACGAGAACATAGCTATAGCGGGTTTATTGAACGTTTGTGAATAGAACATTTTATAATAGGTTTATTAGTACTTATGAGCATTTTAACTAATAAGAGTTTTATACCACCTAGCAATTTACTGCGACTTTTGTGCCCGATAAATAGCAATAGGCTATATTACATGGGACATATTTGGCGAAACGTGGGTGCTAGTTCACCTCTGCCTACCCCTTCGGGGATATAGGCGTGATTTATGTATGTATGTAGTATGTAGTGTTTTAAACCTATTTTAGAAAATTTTTTGAATAAGACTAAGATTTTGGGGTTAGAAAAAGAATTTCGAGAAATTATGATCTTGAGGCGGGAATCGAACCCGCGTCCGCTGCTATCTGGGCAGGTGCCTGACCGCTCGGCCACCCAAGACACTAATTAACTTGCCGAAATTCTTCTAACCTTTACACTTCATGTTGTAAGCCAACGGGTACCCTCGCAATGTAGAAATAAATTTCAAACATTCCAAAGCAGATATTTTTACAAATACCGTGCCTTCGGTTAAGCTTGGGTTTGCTTTATAAACTATTCGATTTTAATTTTAACATTATATAAATGTTAGAAAAATTTCTACAAAGATTTTGGGGTTAGAAAAAGAATTTCGAAAAATTATGATCTTGAGGCGGGAATCGAACCCGCGTCCGCTGCTATCCGGGCAGGTGCCTGACCGCTCGGCCACCCAAGACATTAATTAACTTGCCGAAATTCTTCTAACCTTTACACTTCATGTTGTAAGCCAACGGGTACCCGTAGATTTCTTTATTTTTAAAAAGAAAGAAAACAGCCTTCATAGATTTTCGGAAATTCGCCTGCCACACCCGGAAATCGAACCAACTAAAATCTGTAAAAATAGGGATGATGACAGTAACAAAGAATCAATGCAATAATGATCTATAACAACAATATAGGTTAAAGAGATACGATAAAATCGCTTTGGCTGTACTATTTGCATCTGGCTGGTTTTGGTATCATTGAAAGTTTAAATTTTAAAGAAGATAATTACATAAAATACATACATAAATCACGCATATATCCCCGAAGGGGTAGGCAGAGGTGAAACTAGCACCCATGTTTCGCCAATTATGTTAGGTCCCATGTAATAGGTGGCGAGCCTATTGTCATTTATCGGGCACAAAAGTCGCAGTACACTGCTTTTGTTAGGTGGTACAAGAGGAACGCTGCTGCCCGCTCCTCATCATTGATTTATCCTTATACCGCCTTGTACTACACCCACGGGAGAGATTTGGGGTGGTGATAATTATAAGATTGACAATTTCAACAAATGCATATTAAACCTTTACAATAAACATGCTCCTGTTCGCACAGTTAAGGTTAAGCGTCCACCAGCCGCGTGGATCACGCCAGGAGTGCGGATGGCCATGAGGAAGCGAAACAGAGCGTTTATTAGATTCAAAAGGAATAGATCTGATGAGAACTGGTGCCTTTATAAACTTAGCCGTAACCGCTGTAATCAGATGATGAGAGCTGCTAAACGGCGATATGTTCACGATAGTATAGTGGATTCTTCTCCTAATAATATTTGGAAATTTCTCAAATCATTAGGGTTAGTCAAATCACAGATAAATGTTTCTTCCTTTCCCAATTCTCTTAATGAGCTTAACGTTCACTTCTCAGCTCACACAAATTCTTACTCTATTGACAAACCTAGTGCCTTCCTTACTATCTCTAAGTACTGTATGCAGCCAATAAACAGTTTTTCTTTTACTGAAGTATGTGAGGAGGACGTGCTTAAATGTATTAAATCTATAAAGTCCAAAGTGACAGGATGTGATGAAGTAAGCAGACTCATGATTGTTCTCTTATTGGATTGTGTGATCCCTATCGTCACTCATAATATTATCAACTCATCCCTTCTCTCTGGTATTTTTCCTTCCGTTTGGCGTAAAGCTTATGGTTTGCCTCTTCCAAAAATTAGTAACCCCAGTTTTTTAAATCATTTCAGACCAATTTCCATACTCCCTTTTCTGACTAAAATTATTGAGGCAATTGTACATCAGCAGTTATCAAGTTTTATCAATAAAATCAAACTTCTCAGTCCCTATCAATCCGGTTTTCGAATCGGCCATAGCACTACAACCGCTCTTCTAAAAGTTACTGAGGACATACATACGTAAGGGCATGGAGAGTTCCCGGTTAACAGTTTTAGTACTCATAGACTTTACAAATGCCTTTAATACTGTTGATCACGATATACTACTTGTAATATTATCACTTCTACGCATGTCTTCTTCGGCGCTTGATTGGTTTTCTTCCTATCTTCGCGGACGCTGCCAAGCTGTACGGGGTAAAGACACTTGTTCGGACTGGTGTGACCTAGCAGCTGGGGTACCGCAAGGCGGTATTCTTTCTCCTTTGCTCTTTTCTATATTTATCAATATGATCACTCATAATCTTCGCTCATCTCACCATCTGTATGCAGACGATTTGCAAATTTATGCCCAAGCGGAATTTGCAGAATTGAATTCAGCGGTTGAGGCTCTCAACAATGACCTATTACATATTTGTTCCTGGACTCAACATTTCGGCATTCAGGTTAATCCTAATAAATGCACAGCTATAATTGTTGGCAGTTCTCGCACCTTGGCGAAGGTAGACTTTGCTAATGTCATGATAATGACATCATTCCATTCTCTCCACAAGTCAAAAACCTGGGTCTTAATATTGACAGCTCTCTTAGCTGGCGAACTCAGGTGGATGTTATCAGTAATAGAATTGTGGCTAGTTTGAGATCATTTTACTTATTTAAAAATTTCCTTTAAGATAAGATTCTGCTGGTCCAGTCTACCATACTGCCTATACTGGATGATGCTGATGTCTGTTATACAGGGTGACTTTAAATAGGTGTAATTGTTTTAAGGGGGTTAGAGTACAGCCCATGGGATGTTCAAAAATGTGTGGAACACCTGGTCGAAATCTACTGGTTTCGGAAATACACGATACTTTAACTTTTTTAGGAAAATTACCAAAATTCAAGAGAAACCCTTAAAAATAAAAATAAATACTGGATGCATGGATTTTATTTTTATTTTATCTGATTGCTGGATAAATTATCCATAAAATAAAAACATCAAATGTTATGAATCAGTTAAAATTTTAGAGTTATGAGAGCTAAAACTAGTAACAATAAAAAAAAAATTTGCTTTATCGAAATTTCAATTGATTTTAGTGAAAAATATTCACTCCGAACTGGTCGTACAAACGATGTCTTTAAATTCCTTGTTTCCTTAGCTTTCTAAAAAAGTATAATAAGTGTACAAAATTCTCAGATAGCGCCCAACATACTCAGTTAGTCCCGAGCAGGTAGTTTTGATCCCTATTGTTAATGTATTGCAAGCCGAGCCGATACCTGGAATTCTTAAAACCTTTCTCACGGTTTCACTATGCGAGAATGAGAGAATCGATAAATAGCACAACGTGTGTGAGTGAGATAGCAATTGTTGACGGTTGGCCGTTGCCTTGCGCTTGGGCCCCAAGTAGCGCGACCTCTGTCTAGTACTACTTAGATACTTACGCGTGCCGGACGTACCTATTAATCGTACTAGTTGTTTCATCCGTTTCTTTGCTTTATTTCAATGGCAAGCTACAGTAGCGAAGAGTACGCAGACATTGTGTTTGTGTACGGATTCTGTGACGGTAATGCTGCAGCGGCCAGAAGGGAGTACATACACCGATTCTGGTACGTCGTCACGATGCTGGTAGACCTCGTCAAGTGGATACAGAGCACGAAGAAGAAATACTGGATCGTTTATCGAGAGATCCCACTACATCTACACGCATAGTAGCCAGGCAAATGGGATTATCTCAATGCAAAGTATGGTTTACTTTACATGCAGCGCGACAGTACCCATACCACTACACACCTGTTCAAGCGCTAGAGGAGGGAGACCCTGCAAGACGAATAGATTTCTGTCGCTTCATGCAGCATATGGACGCTGAAGACGCAATGTTTTTAAGTAAAATCTTATGGACGGATGAGTCCAAGTTTGACCGAGACGGCATAACGAATTATCACAATCTCCACTACTGGACTACACGGGGAGAAAATCCAAGAAAGTCCAAGAAAGGAGCTCATCAAAGAAGATTCTCTGTAAACGTATGGATGGGCGTTATTGACAGATACTTGGTGGGGCCATATTTCTTACCAAACAACTTAAATGGCGAAGCTTACGAGGATTTTCTTCGAAACCATTTATTCAACCTTCTCGAAGATGTTCCTGTTCGGGAAGATTTTCCACTAACTAACCGGGAAGAAATGATCTTCCAGCACGATGGCTGCCCAGCCCATTACCGGGCTAGTGTTAGACAATGGCTGGATGAAACGTTTCCACTTCGTTGGATTGGCAGAGGAGGCCCGACGCCGTGGCCAGCGAGGTGTCCAGATTTGACCCCCTGTGATTATTACCTATGGGGTCACATGAAGACATTAGTGAATACAACTCCCGTCAATAATGTTGAAGAATTAAAAGCTAGAATCATAGCAGCTGCTAATCAAATACAGCAAGATCTTACGGGAGTTATTACTAGGTCCAATTTTAGAAAACGACTACGGGCGTGTATTAGGAACCAAGGAGGTCAATTTGAGCAAGATTTAAAATAATAAGGTGTTTTAATTAAATCAAGTGTTATAAAACGTGTTTTTCCTACTCTGTTTTTGTTATTTCTTTATGTAAATAACTTGAGTATTTTAATTGTAAAGATAACTTGCGTTTTTTCTTATTAAATCTTATTATTTTGTTATTTCATCTACATTAGATATTTTTTTCATACTACTCTTAGTAAAATTAACCATAGTCATCCTTACTTGCTTGGAGAACCAAATGGGCAACAATACACAATGCATTCATAAAGTCCACTAAAGCAAATCAATGAGACGTCTTACGAGGTAAATTAATGATACTTAAAGAAAAAACCTTAGCAGGGTAGTATGGTAAAGTGCTAATAATGTTATTAATGTGCAGTTTACGTATTACCTACTCGGCAATAACTGAGTTTGTTGGGCGGTATCTTAGAATTTTGTACACTTATTATACCTTTTTAGAAAGCTAAGGAAACAAGAAATTTAATGACATCGTTTGTACGACCAGTTCGGAGTGGATATTTTTCATTAAAATCAATTGAAATTTCGATAAAGCAATTTTTTTTTATTGTTACTCGTTTTAGCTCTCATAACTCTAAAATTTTAACTGATTCATAACATTTGATGTTTTTATTTTATGGATAATTTATCCAGCAATCTGATAAAATAAAATCCATGCATCCAGTATTTATTAATTTTTTCTCTTGAATTTTGGTAATTTTCCTAAAAAAGTTAAAGTATCGTGTATTTCCGAAACCAGTAGATTTCGACCAGGTGTTCCACACATTTTCAACATCCCATGGGCTGTACTCTTACCCCCTTAAAACAATTACACCTATTTAAAGTCACCCGGTATGGATATAACTCAGGAACTGGTTAGTAAATTTGATCGCTTGCTTAATAACTGCATTCGCTTCATATTTAATCTTCGCAAGTTTGACCACATTTCGTCATATAGGAAAAAATTAAAATGGCTATCTATCCGCCAGCGTCGGGATCTGAGGGTTCTCACTACTCTCTTCTCAGTTTTATTTGATCCTCATACACCGCAATACTTAAAATGTAGATTTGACTATCTGGGTAGTGGTCACGATCGTAATCTCCGTTCTAATCACAATCTTATACTCCGCACCCTCTCTCAACGTACTAGTTTCTCAGCGAATTCTTTCTCCGTCCTTGCGACTCTGGAACGCTTTACTTCCTCACATCAAACGGGCTCCCAACAAGGTGGCTTTTAGAAGTATGGTACGTAGTTACTATCTGGTGTCCTAAATTAAAATCAATAATGTTTCTGTTATAAATTAAGTTTGTCTTGTTTCTATTATATTATTATTTATTTATTTATAAATGTTTACTGATTGTTTACTGATATATGTGTATTGTTATTGTTAATATGCGACGTCACAATCACAGCAAGGAGGCGGGATAGTGAATGGTGTGCGAAGAGGATAGCTGCGGTGCGAGAAAGAGAGACGTTAAGCCCAAAAAAGAAACGGTCAATCATCATTCTCTTTGAACAACCACTAGGCCACCACCGCGACTATTACAATTATTTTTCTATTAAACTATATCTGGTCAAGTAATTAAATTCTTACAACTATACACCAACTTTTACTTCATATCAATCCCTACGAACACTGGAGGACGAATACGGACAACAGTTATTATAATATTATTATGTATTATACGTTTTATTTATTATGTATAATATACCTATTTTAATTACTTATATCGTACTTTCGTAAGTATAAAGCATTATTAGGGAATTATTAATTAGTAAATATTACTTAGTCGTAATTGTGTTTGTGCCCATGCCACCCTTCTGATTCTTACTCAGCTCTTCGGTTGACTGGTAGAGAATGCCTCATGGCATTAAGTCCGCCATTAGTACTATATGTGTGCAATGAAGTTTAAATAAATAAATAATTGTCCAAATGACGAATAAAATGGTAGTCCGTTGGAGAAAGGTCTGGCGAATACGGAGGATGACGAATGATTTCTAACTGCAATTCCTGAAGGGTCAAAACGGTTTCTCGTGCTGTACGAGGTCTCGCGTTGTCATGGAGCAATAATGGTGAAGATCGATTCATGAGTCGGGGCTGTTTTACTGCTATTTTGCCAACATTGTTCGGAGTTCGGCACAATAGACATTTGCCGTTATTGCTTGACCAGATCGGAGAAAACTATAGTAAATACACCATGCTGAGACCACCAAACAGTTACCATTACCTTTTTATTGGTAAGTTTTCCTTTAGGACACTGTTGATTTGACGCAAATAAGTGAATATTGTGGGTAAGGTAACGTTAAACCATGCCGCCAATTCCTTGGTAGTTTGACTAGGATCGGCTTCCACCATCTCTCTTAATTCATTTCACCGGTTTGGGCGGTCTTCCTCGTGGCTCGTTCTTCAAGTCGAAGTTTCCATCACGAAAGCGTTTAAACCAAAATAATTTCATTAGCAGACCCCTCACCAAACGCAACATTGATATTGCGGGCTGTTTCTGCCGCGTTACTTCCGCGTCGGAACTCGTATTCAAAAATCACTCGAATTTTCGCAGTATCTTTCTTGTCTAAGTTGAATAACAAAAACAATTGAAAGTCGATATTCAAATGTTTCACATTTTTTTAAAAAAGAACTATATAGAAAACATGTGAAAAAAGTTCATTCGAAAACCTCAAACCATGAAGATTCTATGGCAATTCAAAAACCTATTACAATTAAACGGCAATTTTATACTTTAACCCCTATTATTAGTGTAATCACACGCTACTTAACTATATTGAGTAATACGTACTTGTTTAATTCGTATAGTAAATATTAAACTCTTGAGTTAATCTTCATCTATAATAATATTATAAAGCGGAAGAGTTTGTTTTCCTGTTTATTTGTTTGTTTTTTTGTATGGTTTAACCATACAATCAAATAAGCGCGCTAATCTCAGGAACTGACTCAAATTGAAAAATTATTTTGGTGTTGAATAGTCCATCCATCGAGGAAGGCTATAGGCTATATATTAACCGAGATAAACACGAGCAAAGCCGCGGGCGACAACTAGTTTATTAAAAAGGCTGTAAGTATTTCACAAAATTTTAAGCGTTGTTTCGAATCCAGGCAGTTTACAGAGACCCAGAGTCATACATAGCCTTACCAAGCTGAGGCGTGGCGTGAAAGAACAAGTTAGGCAAGCCACAACTATATGAAGCCTCTTATGGTTTAAGCATTAACTTTTAACACCGCCTGCTAGGACACGGCTACAACTGTTCAACGCCATCTAGTGACGAAGCGGAGAACTACGTTGCCACTTTTGCGTGCTTGTGCTTTGTTTTATACAGCCAGAAAGACGATTCAACCCGGTCCGGAGCGGCTTGCAGGAGCGGCGCACGACCGCGATATTGAGTGCAGTTCACAAAAGAAATTCCGCTTTTATGGCTATTGCAATAAGATCTAAAATATTTACTTTTGACGGAACTTGTTTTCGTGGGAGTTTATTACTAATGTGTGCGTGTGTCGTAGTGTATCGATGCATAAGCGCGTAGGCTGCCGAAATGCCGGCTTGATGCCGGCTTGTAGGCAAACTTTAGGTACTATTTCGCGTTGCGTGCGCCTGACAAGACTACGCTTGTCTGTGTGCGTGCAGGCGCTGTATAGCAGGCGTCCATAACTCGATATTTAGCGAGTTAGTTGAAGGAATCTAGAGAGCGGGAGCGAATTGTATGTACCTGTGTTGCATATTGTTTCGCGCGCGTTTAATACTGTTATGATAAGATTATATTGATGGATTTTTTTTATTTGCTTATAAAATGGTATTGTACTTGAATTATGGTAATGATTTTTTTATGCTCGCTCGTTTGGTACGGCTGTTGGGAATCGGGTTATATGGACGCTCCGCCACTGCCAAGCTCTACAGAGTAGAGTCTACACCTACTTCCTACTGGTACTGTTTTCACTTTCATAGCCTACCATATAACCGTACCTACAGGGTATCCTATCTTACACCCTTTACGGTCAATGGACAATAAGAAAAAATTCAATTGTTTAATGTGAATTTTTTATAATAAATTCATATGCATTACATTAATTACTTCATAAAATTTAAGCGTTGGCTTGAATCCAGTCAGAGAAACGAGATACGCGAGCGTTGACGCCAGGGAACTGAGCTTGACCGCAGCCAGCGCCCCAGGAGCAGACGCCGACGACGACCCCGTTGTGGAAAAGGGGACCACCGGAGTCACCCTGGCACTGGTCACGGCCGCCTACGTCGAGCCAGCCGGAGCACAGCATGTTGTCGGTGACGCCCATCCCGAGCACAGCGTAGCGGGTTCGGCAGGTGGCCTGGTTCACGGTCCAGATCTGGACGTGGCGCAGCGTCTCGGACGCGGGACCGCCAGACTGCAAACACAAAAAATACAATTATTCACCGACAACTTCGTGCGCGACCGTCCTGCAGTATGAGGGGCGGTGGCGGGGACAGGGCGCTCTGGATGTTAGCGTGGGCGGATGATGAGTAGGGAAAACTCGCTCCTCGTGGAGGGAGGGAGAGGAACTTCTCGGACTATAGCAGGATGGTTAAAACATCGGCCCGCCGTCACCAACATTCCACGGGTGTGCTCACGAAGAAGCTTGTCGAGAATACAAATTTTAAGGCTATACTCACAGAAATGGTGCCCCATCCAGTAGCCCAGACAACTTGGTTGTCACCAAGGTTGTAGTTAGCTCCAGCAATGCGTCCAGCCCGGACGTTAGTGCCGAAATTGAAGGTGCCAGAGATCCGGATGATTGCTACGTCGTTATCTAAGGTTCTGTCGTTGTATTGGGGATGGTTGATGATCTGTGCAGTGTTATATACTGAGCCACCGCTATTGGCATTGGTGGAACCTACGCGGCTGCGCCACCGCGTTGTAGGATCTCCGCTGTTGAATAAAAGTAAATAATTGTTTCAACTGTTGAAATTAAAATCGCATAGAATCGTATCGCACAGAATATGGCATGCCGTCTTACATGGTGCAGTGAGCGGCAGTCAGGACGCCTGTGTTGGTGATGATGGTCCCACCGCAGGCTTGACCGAAGGTCACACCATTCCAAGAGAACAACAGCGCCACCATCTCAGGGTAGGCTTGGATGGTCGTCACTGACCCACCAACAATCCTTTGCGGATTTTTTGGGACGGCTGAAATTGTAAATAATTATATATAGCATTTCCACTCCATAATACTGGTTGTATGGGCAATCATCCTCAAAACTAAGGATATTGACGATGTTATAGTCTGGGGGCCGAATCTATCAAGTGCCGAATCTATGCGAACGTATAGAATACAAATATATGAAAGTGACGTATTACAGAGAAAACAATACGTCAGTTTCATACCTTTGTTTTCTATGCGTTCGAATAGAAAAGCTAGACTAGGCCATAGGACTACTTACTTACTACCTACTGTTCATTTTTCTTTATATAATTACTAAAGATGTGCCGGCTATGACTTTGGCCGACTAGCCGATTAGTCGGTTGTAAAAAAGGCCGACTAATCGGCCGAATAGTCGGCCAAGCCGATCATGGTTATTGGAAATATTCAGAAATTTCTGAATTGGATTACGAACGGTTTCCGTAACCTTCGTGATGTCTGATAGCTCTTCAGTTTCGAAAATTAATTTATTCTACGCAATTTATCTCGCCTAAAAATTTTACGTGAAAAATCAAACAATTAATCAAACGATAAAAACTTTCGCATTCCAAATGTCAAAAAACAAGTCACGGAAACCGTTAATAGAGCTTGTACACAAAAAATGCGTTTTGTGTAATTTATTATTTGAAATAAATATTTCTTTAATTTTATAGATGATAAAAATAATCAATTCGTATTCATTCTAAGTATATGTTTATGACGTTAATATTTATTCAATATAATTACCAAAGAATGTTAATAAAGTCCCTGTTTATGATTTAGATTTTTTTTGAATTTGAGAGTTTTTAACGAATTTCTAACCAATAATAAAAGTCGTAGAACAAACCATGTCGTTTATGATATAGCTATACATATATATCTAGTCCCGCGAGGTTGCTGGTGTTTTACTAATTCCGTATACATTTTTATTGAGAAATACATAGAAAGTACGAAGCCGGATAGTCGGCGCTCTTTACCGACTAGTCGCCGACTATTCGCCGACTACAAAAGTGGCCGATTAGTCGGCTTTACCGACTAGTCGGAACATCTCTAATAATCATTGAGTTATAATTACTTTTCTTAACAATAATTATAATAAAATTGATAATGAACTAAACAACATAAAATTCCAGCTGCATTTAGGTCAATGATAATTAGATGGCTAAAGACTATGTAGTGTTAAAGTATTCCGTTAATAATATAATAGGTATTCTATATTTTTGGTAGCAATAGGGATGATGACACTGACACTAACAAAGAATCACTGAAATAATGATTTATAATATTAATAATTTAGCATAAGGAGATTCGATAAAAATCTTATTTCTCAAATTATGCTTGTGGTTGATATTTATTTTATAAAAAAAACAAAGAAAATGTATGGACTCTGGCCAATTTGTTCAAAATGTAGGCAATAATTTATAAAACGGTTCTTAATTGTTAAATTCCTATTTTTAAGCTCTGTTTTTTTGGCTTGTTGTACTTATGTTTAGGCCTAGATTGCAACACAACAGCCTAGCCTACAGTCATGGCGGAAGCAAGATGTCACTTTAAAACATTGACGTACGTATTTTATTTGATAATCTGTAAGTGGTAGATGGGTACCATTTACAGATGTATGTGATTTTATTGATTTTAAAATATGTTTAAGCAAAAAAACTACACATTATATCAATTTATTTGCAATTTTCCCAGACTCATCAATTTTTTCTCAATTTTTTGATATAGTGTACAAATACATGGGTTGTTTTGGAACATTTCCTTTAGTAATCCGCTTTATTTGGTTAAACGCCGTGTGGCGTCACAATTTTTTTGTCGTTTCATTTACCAAACAATATCGCTTTATCTAACTAAACTATAGACACTGTCATAATTTAAGCTATAATTTGCATAACCCAAAACATGTTTTTCTATGAAAATCTTAATATTTTACAAAATTAGTCATCGTGCATATTGAGTATCAAATACAACTTCCGTGACGACTATACAATTTTGATTTATAGGATACGGTATTCATTTATTTACATAATCCGAATTCGGAATTCGAATTGTCCCTACTGCTGGGGGACAGGCATTCCCTATGGATGGAAAAATATAGGAAGAATGGGCCTTAACCCAGCAAGCTGGCCCAGTGCGGATTGGTGGGTATTACATAAAAGTATGTAATTCAGAAATGCTCACCAGCCACGGCCGCAATGACCAGCAACAAAGCGACGAAGACACGCATTTTGGTATGTTCAGGCGCACTGAATCATTTCTATGCATACATGTCCCTCTTTATATATACGTTGCACAAATATATTCTTTGCAACGACCTCTGATAATCTTTTCTTATCAGTAGACAAAATATAATCCTAACACTGTAATCGTAATAGCTTTTGATCGTGGACGATGTAAAGGTTTACCCACCTTATTTATAATAACAAATCAGTTTCTAAACACTGTTTTAACTAAATCACTCGTCTGTCTCTTTGCATCACAGCGTAGGTAAACACAATTTGACAAAAAGACACGGACGTGATTTATTTAAAACAGTGTATGAATAAGGGGGTTAGAAAATACTTTCGCAAAATGATCACAGCACACATACAATGAACCCAGTCGTAGGAAAGCTAATAAGGTCAGATTGTTTTGTTGTCATAGTGTAAATATTATCCTCGTAGATTATCTTCTATTGTATTAATTACATTGCCATATTTTCATGTCTTTACAATTCCTATTGTTACGGCCTCTTTTGTATATTTTTATTAGTTTTATACTTTTGACATATAATATGTGTGAATTAAAAACATAGGAAAAAACAAAAGTGAATAAATAGAGTCTTTCAGTAATACCAAACCAGACGTTGTTGCTTTACTTATTATTTCCACCGATTTAATAATACCACGGTGTAATTATTTAAGGGCCGGTCGGTCAGCGTAAATAGGTATTTAGTGCCGTCCCGGCCGCGCGGAACTTACTTCGCGCCGCCGGGACTTCGGTGAACTCACAAATGCCCTCTCCAGTGACACAGTAGTAGTAGGGATTTGTTCATTCTGGACCATCTACGTCATCTCTACGTCATTAGAGATGACGTAGGTGGTCCAGAATGAACAAATCCCTACTACTCCCGCTTTAGAGAATCTTATATTCTGTAGTCTGTTTTCGTATTTGGTTTTCGTGCTGGCCTGGGAGCGAAAAAAATAACGTAGAATGTGCCAGCCCCGACTCACCCCAGGGGTGTCGTAAAAGGCGACTAAGGGAGATTGTTCGGTGTAAAACAATGACAAGCACCTCGTAGCACCCGAATAACAGAGGGTTAATGTCAGGCAGGCGATCGACTGTAAAACCTAAACTAAATCATTTATGTTAACCCAATAAATACTTAAGAATCTTCTAGAATGACCACCAAAGTACAAGAACAGTATTGTCACATGTTGGTATTAAAACAAAATGCATATAAAACAAAGCACTTGCGGTTAACAAATCAACTGTCAATACACTACTGCTTAGTATTCAAATCTCGCGTTGTACTAAGGTGACAAAGACTTGTATTCAAGACATAACATGACATAAACCTATTTTGCATAATACAACCTCCGATACATCGCGAGTGTTATTGGTTAGTCATCATTATTTATGGGCGAGTTCTTGAGTAAAATACAATCGCGTAAAGATTAACTTCATTCAATATGCATAGCGGATGCTCAGGGTGATTTTGATGTGCACACAGAAAGTGTGATAGGTTATAAAATAAAATGATTAGATTACATTGTTTACACAAGGTGCATCTAAAATTTTACATGCGAATGCCGCCCATACTACAACCCATACTGCTTAAGGATTTTTTGGCTTAGGTTTTACGGCCGGCGGCTTACGGCTGCCTGACATCAACCCTTTTTAGTTACCTATGCTGTAGTTGGTCAATCGTTTGCCGCCCGGATGCCAAAAGTTGCTTCTTATCTTAGGTATTGTTTTACAAGGGAGATAGATCCCTTAGTGGACTTTAACGACAGCCCTAGGGTAAGGTAGGTCGTTCGGCTCTCAGACCAGCATCGATGTATCAAATTAATGAGAAGGCTATATTAACTTGCTTTTATGACATTTCCGTTATTATTAACAGAATAGTCTGCGTGACTCAACCGTAACGGAAACCAGCATCTCATTGTGATAAATATTATGCAAAATAGGTTTATGTCATGTTATGTCTTGAATACATGTCTTTGTCACCTTAGTACAACACGAGATTTGAATACTAAGCAGTAGTGTATTGACAGTTGATTTGTTAACCGCAAGTGCTTTGTTTTATATGCATTTTGTTTTAATACCAACATGTGACAATACTGTTCTTGTACTTTGGTGGTCATTCTAGAAGATTCTTAAGTATTTATTGGGTTAACATAAATGATTTAGTTTAGGTTTTACAGTCGATCGCCTGCCTGACATTAACCCTCTGTTATTCGGGTGCTACGAGGTGCTTGTCATTGTTTTACACCGAACAATCTCCCTTAGTCGCCTTTTACGACACCCCTGGGGTGAGTCGGGGCTGGCACATTCTACGTTATTTTTTTCGCTCCCAGGCCAGCACGAAAACCAAATACGAAAACAGACTACAGAATATAAGATTCTCTAAAGCGGGAGTAGTAGGGATTTGTTCATTCTGGACCACCTACGTCATCTCTAATGACGTAGAGATGACGTAGGTGGTCCAGAATGAACAAATCCCTACTCACAGTATAAAAATAAGCAATAGAATAATGTTATTCAAATTAAACAATGCATTTTTTATGAATCGTTATTTTGTGGCTTTGTTCATTATATTTATGTATGTTTATTAACTATAGGTAATACTTATTTGTGTCTCAATTACTACTAAAATTTGACCCAGTATTTTTTAGTCATTACCGCCAAAATGGAGCTGTTTTGTATTTCGAGTTCATGTATTGTAAATATTATGTATTACGAGAGTTTATTTATTCCACCATTAGTTATTGAGATAAGACCCGATTCAAAACCAAATTCTGTTCATTACATGTTGTTAGGTCAAGCAAATCACAAAACTTATAATGCTTGACTCAAGCATCAATCAGCTTGAGTCAAACACGTTCATTTTCTATGTGTTTCTGTTCATTACATGTCGTTAGGTCAAAATCACAAAACTTATAATGCTTGAGTCAAGTATCAATCAGCTTGAGTCAAGCACGGTCATTTTCTACGTGTTTCTGTTCATTACATGTTGTTAGGTCAAATAAATACCAAAACTTATAATGCTTGACTCAAGCATCAATCAGCTTGAGTCAAGCATGTACCTTTTCTATGTGTCTCTGTTCATTGCATGTTGTTAGGTCAAATAAATCACAAAACTTATAATGCTTGACTCAAGCATCAATCAGCTTGAGTCAAACACGTTCATTTTCTATGTGTTTCTGTTCATTACATGTCGTTAGGTCAAAATCACAAAACTTATAATGCTTGAGTCAAGTATCAATCAGCTTGAGTCAAGCACGGTCATTTTCTATGTGTTTCTGTTCATTACATGTTGTTAGGTTAAACAAATCACAAAACTTATAATGCTTGACTCAAGCATTAATCAGCTTGAGTCAAGCACGATCATTATCTATGTGTTTCTGTTCATTGCATGTTGTTAGGTCAAATAAATCACAAAACTTATAATGCTTGACTCAAGCATCAATCAGCTTGAGTCAAGCACGTTCGTTTTCTATGTTGTTACGTCAAATAAAAATCTTTCAAATGCAAGCGTTGTAGACGATCTAATTCCACTCCAAAGCCACTCCTCCATCTTATATTATTTACATTATTTATAATTAAAAATACAATTATTAGATTATATAAATACAAATATCTATATATCATTTAGTCAATTGTTTGTTGATATTTCACAATTAACAATTAATCAATTGTTATTTTTAATTAAATTTTGCCCAACACTACCAAACACAAAATGTGCTTCCGAAGCACGAAGGAACTCGAGATAATAAAATTTTGGTCAGCCGTTCATTAGATATGAACGGCTTTAGCAATCATTGCTTAGTTTACGTAATCGCAGGCCAAGCGCTCTATACCACTTCGCTAGCGAGCTCGACAAAATTTGCATTATCAAAAATCGTAGCTATCCTCTGTATAACATCTGCCGATATTCTTTTACTATGGCACTATGATAGTATTTTAGGCATGACGTCAGAAGTTCATTGATGGTGCACGATAAAAGCGAAGCGGAAAAAATTCAAAAAATTGGCACAGGTCCGTCGTCCGAGAGCACCAACGTGCGACTGATCGGGCCTGCCGAGCTGTTGCGTTCGCGCATTTTATAGGTATTTAAACATTATAATTAAAACAATTATTTTATCAAGTTTAACCCTGCGAATTTGTCTATAAATATTAGGTTGGGGAAAAAGTCTTTTCGCATTATAGTATGTATAAACTTGTAATAAAATTTCTTTGGCTATACTATTTGTATCTGGCTGGTTTTGGTATCATTGAAAGTTTAAATTTTAAAGAACATAATTCCAAATTCAAATTAGGAAAATGTGTGATTTTCATTTGTTTTTCGTACCGCCAAGATGAGTGAATCTAATAAAGAAATTCGATACATTTTAAAATTTTACTGCAAAAAAGGTAAAAATGCAATGCAAGCCGCGAAAAAAATTTGCGATATTTATGGACCTAGTGCAGTGTCTGCGAGAGTTGCACAAATTTGGTTTAAGCGTTTTCAATCCGGAAATTTTGATGTCAAAGATGCACGTCGCTCTGGTCGCCCTATTACAGATAAAATGGATGCCATTTTTGAAAAAGTGGAGCAAGATCGGCATGTCAGTAGTTAAGACGTAGCTGTAGAACTGGGAATTGACCACAAAACAGTTTTGGCGCATTTGAAAAAACTGGGTACACAAAAAAGCTCGACATTTGGGTATCTCACGAGCTCACTGAAAGAAACCTAATGAACCGTGTACTCATTTGTGATTCTTTATTACGACGTATTGAAACCGAACCATTTTTGAAGAAGCTGATAACTGGTGATGAAAAGTGGATCACGTACGACAAGAACGTGCGAAAAAGGTCGTGGTCAAAGGCCGGTCAGGCTTCACAGACTGTGGCGAAACCCGGGTTATATCGCAACAAGGTGATGCTGTGTGTGTGGTGGGATTGGAAGGGCATTATTCATTATGAGCTGTTACCACCAGGCAGGACCATCGATTCTGAACTCTACTGCGAACAACTGATGAGATTTAAGCAAGAAGTTGAGAGAAAGCGGCCGCAATTAATCAACAGAAGAGGTGTGGTTTTTCATCATGATAACGCTAGACCTCACACATCTTTAGCCACTCAGCAAAAATTAAGAGAGTTTGGCTGGGAGGTGTTAATGCATCCGCCGTGTAGTCCTGACCTTGTACCTTCAGATTTCCACCTGTTTCGGTCTCTTCAGAATTCTTTAGGCAGTGTCAGGTTAACATCACGAGAGGACTGCCAAAACCACTTGTCGCGGTATTTTGACCAGAAGTCCCAAAATTTCTATAGCAATGGGACTCAGAGTAAATAGGACTGGAGTAGCCATTTGTCAATTTCTCGTACATATTTTTCTGCCATTTTTTGCGGGGGGTGAGGTTACTACTACACTGAAAGGCTGCACACAGATACAAAAACTTTTTGCGTATTTACAAACACACACATGCATAAAACGACACACATATTTAAAATTCACGCAAACATACTTAAAATAGTGTGTCAACGTTCTATTCAAACACACGAATGTCATTGTGTGAGTAGTGACATGACATAGCACGAGAATATCAATATCGATAAATTAGTTTCGTTTAATGAATGAATGCATTAATTTTGCGTTAGTATTCTTACATTATTAAAAATTAAATGATGATTTACACGCTTACTTTACAATCAGCCTTCTTTCGATTTTGCAAAGACACTCATATATGAAATCTATCTAAAACTTTGACAGATTTCGAAAGCTATATCAATCAAATACAAATTTATACTTAATAGCTTATTGCATTTAATAAGTATTTACAATAGGTGTTATTATATATTTTCACTTTCAGAAATCACTGTGTGGACCCTTTCGCGTATAATCATAATGGAAAGGAGAAACCCTTAAACATTATTTTTAACAAAGCGATAGTGAATATAGTTAGATTTCTCGTATGATACTGGGAATTGTTAAATTTTAAGGGGAATCAAAAATCAAAATGTGTGGATCTTAAAAGTTAAAATAGTACATTATGTTACGAGTATGCTATGTTGGTCATTATATACGAGGCATTATTGCAAGCGCGAGCCGCAAGCGAACGCGGTAAGGAAACTGAGTGTGTAATGACCAATGCATATGAGTTGCATACGACGTTTTTCAACACAATTGCGAGGAAAAAACAAACTTGTATTCTATAAAATCTTCTTCTATT
The DNA here is from genome assembly GCA_963931975.1 of Cataclysta lemnata. Classification (NCBI taxonomy): domain Eukaryota; kingdom Metazoa; phylum Arthropoda; class Insecta; order Lepidoptera; family Crambidae; genus Cataclysta; species Cataclysta lemnata. The sequence goes on from OZ008355.1 coordinate 10,971,093, forward strand.
GTTAGATAATTTCTGAAACTGAGACGGCTCAAAATTTACGGAACAAATAGTACTTGTTCTTGTAGATGCCCAAGAGACGTGCCTATTACAAGCATCAACCCATTTTTTTCGTGTTCTTTAGGAAAACTGAAAATTATAATTAAAAATTAGCTGTTTCGGGAATGTGAAAGCTTACAGTATAAATACTAGCAATTAGGATACCGGCTAGGGGCAGAGGTATTTTTGCTTGAACTACACATACCGATCATTTCTGATTTTAATACTACAATAATATTTTCCAAAAGCTTCATTTATGTACGGAAGACTTTGGTGCCACATACCTAACTCCTAGTAAATCGAAATATTGCACTTGGACCACCGGGTTTTTTAAAGGAGCTTTTAAATATTAATAAAAAATAAATTTAACTTAAATGTTGACAATGACATTTAGCTATCATCATACCAAATGGCATCAAAATCCGTCTCGTAGTTTATGCATGATGCGTGCACAAACATACATACAGACAAAATGTTAAAAAATTGGAGATTTTACTTCCTCTTCTCTCATACATACATACATAAATAAATCACGCCTATATCCCCGAAGGAGTAGGCAGAGGTGAACTAACACTCACGTTTTGCCAATTATGTTAGGTCCCATGTAAAATGTGGCGAGCCTATTGCCATTTATCGGGCACAAAAGTCGCAGTACATTGCTAGGTGGTATAAGAGGAACGCTGCTTCCTATTCCTCATCACTGATTTATCCGTAGTCGCCTTGTATGACGCCCACGGGAGAGATTTGAGGTGGTGACAATTATATTCTGCTCTGCCGTGACCACACGGCAATTACTAACATCATATATGCCATTTGGCTTAAGGTCGACTTGACCTGTTTTATTCTATATCTCTATAGTTTTATTCTAGGATTTCAAAATTAAAGGAACTTCAATTCATAAAAGTATCATAAATTTAATCCATATTAAAAAATGATCAATTTAATAGTCTGAATAAAGTGCCGAAGTTAATGTATAACCTCAGGAACACAATGTATAGATTTAAATCATAATACATATTTTAAATTCAATGTTACTTTCATTCATTCATTCATTACTCCCTCGTAAAATCGCAATATCGATGACGTGACATCACTATTAATGAAGTGCAATTCAATTAGGGTTGCTGATTACAACAAAAAAAAACAATTTGTGCTGTGGCTCGAAAAAAAATTTAGGTTTCTCAGAAATAATCGGCTGTGCTGGTACCTTTTTACCCTTGCTTTATAAAGTCAGGGACGCTGTATATGCTACAGCATAGGTACTCTTAATGTTTATGAGCGCCGCCCAGCATGAATAAAGGGCAAAATAGTCTTATTCTTATTTTATTTTATTAATTCACTAATGATTTTATATTTCCATGTAGTGTGGCAAAAAATAAGCTTCAAGCGGTCGCAAAAGTGTAGGTAGGTATGTACTTAATACTAAACTAAATATAAACACGCAACGTATATTGTTAAAACGAAATTATAATTGGTAATTAATTAATACGAAATGACAAAATTACAATTATTTATTAACAACAAACTTTTTTAAATTATTGTCTAATTAATTGAAATGCGATAATGTTCAACCCTAGGTAGTCTCGTGGGGAGTGCGCTGGAAGATCGTTTGATGACGTCACGGCCGACTCCCCACGAGACTATGGCTCGAAATTTGAAATTGTAGTATGCTAAAACATGAAATTATGAAGTAAATAAATATCAAATCTTAAAATAATACTTAAAATTGAAATGTGACGCCATCTTTTTGAATACTAGATGTTTTCGAATTTTTTTAACGCTAAAAAACAGCACAGGCAGGCATTTTAGTGGGAGCTCAGCACGGCAAGACGTTCTGATTATTGTGGTTTTAAAATGGCGGCTCAACTAGTTTTATATAACGCACAGGCATCCGATGCTTGTGCGTTTGGCAGAGGGGAATGTTAGGCAAAGGCTACTCCAGTTCTATTTACTCCGAGCAATGGGATCATGTCCCTACCTACAAGATGGCAAAAAGTTATCGAACAAAATGGTACCTACATACTTTATTTAAATGTAAATAAACTATATTAAAAAATGTTTTGAATTTTCTTAAAAAATGCGAAGAAACTTTTTCCCCAACCTATTATTTATTGGCTTTAATTGTGCGCAAGAATTAAATTTAAATTATCAGTAGTTTCGTCATAATATTGAAAAAATGTTAGTGAAAAGGGGTTGCTTTGGGATTTTTTTTCTATCGAGTGAAGTTTATTAAATCTTATAATGCAAATTTGACTAGAATAAATCCTTAACTTATACATATATTTTTTTCAGACTTATAAACACTATGTTGAATGTCTCAGATTGTTTTAAAAGTTGCCTCTTTCGGCCCACAGGGCCTTAATTGATATATTGTTGATTTCTATCAAACCACAACAGCTATGTAAATAGTTCCTTACTTAATCTTGACCTTTCCACTTAAATCGAATAGTTAAATTAACCCTATTCTATTAAAATTATAAAAAGCTATTTTAGAGATTTTTGAATTTGTGCATGTAAATAATTTGGTAAATTATTATTTTTTCTCTTAAAATAATTAATAACACATTAAACTGTAAACAACATTGCATTTTAGTGACTCTACGGATTTTGGACATAATTGTTGTCGATTCAAAATCATATTTTTGAGCAGGTGGTACGAAAAATTTGTAACACATATTTGGTTATTTAGAGATAAGTACTTGAGTTATATCCTGTTAGATATAGAAAATCCTTCGTAAAACATCTCTAGTTTTAACATTTTTAAACAATAAAAAGTAAAGAAAGTTACAAAATAGTTTTTCTTCCCCTTTTCTTTCTTTTTCCTTGTCTTTTTTCAACCACAGAGAGCGTTTACATACAATCATCAACTTTATCTAATCGTCTATCATTCTAAAAATACCATTTGAATACGAATTACGATTTCTAAGCAATTTATTCCATGTTATGTATATCTTTCATTTAAGACCTGAATCATTAAAAACAGTTCAGCCGTTTGGCGAATATAATAAAAATACTTAAAAAAGTTTGATATCAAGAGATCCAGCATTATAGCGCAGTTCAAATCAAGACTGCGACCGTAAGTTGTTATAAAAAAACACACATTGCTAAAGATTCGAGTCTATTGATCAGTAGACCAAAATGCCCATACCCCTTTGATGCGACAGCTCATGTTAAACGTTTCAATTTGCTTTGTCTACAGAGTCGGCCAGAGAAGTGTTCGTTGGCGAGCGGGCCGCCGCCCCCCGCGGCGATAGTGCCCCGCTCGGCGGAGGGGCCCCGCCCCCCAGGGTGGAACGGTCAGCCCCGCAAACATGGCTCCAGCAGATTCAACGTACACAGCCACAACCAGGAGCTAGTCAAACTACCGCCTATCAAAGGTTAGTGGTACTATTGAAAACCCCTATCAAGCGGGGAATTCACTACACGGATATGCCCGCCCGACCTCGCTTCTATAGTCCGACAACTTCGTGCGCGACCCTCCTGCGGTATGAGAGACGGTGGCGGGGACGGGGCACTCTAGATGTGAGCGGGGGCGGGTGATGCGGGGAGGAGGGAAAACTCGCACCGGCCCCCGCTAACATCTAGAGTGCCCCCTCCCCGCCACCGTCTCATACCACAGGAAGGTCATGCACGAAATTGTCGGACAGAAACGGTAATCAAAGTTTAAGTCTTGCTTAACATTCAAATGTTGTCGTTTTGAAATTGACGTTTTTCCATACTAATTCTGACAGGTAATGTTTACTTTTTAAACAGTGCCCCAAATTTGATTAGCGTTTCTGAATTCGGGGGTATAAAAGGTCCGTGCGATGTTTGCCTGGTGTAGGACCGTTACAGTTAGTCTGGCCTATACCAACTAGGTCCACGCGGGCATGTTTGGCGGGCATGTCCGTGTAGTGAATTCCCCGCTTCACTCTCACTGCCGCTCTCAGAGACGTCAATTAACTTTAATCAGTACTTGATGTAAAAATATGTCATTTAAATCTAGACCCGGCAAGAATAGCGACTAGTTTCGCCTATCTGACTGTTCCAGCCAAAACATTCCGTGATTGATTCCTTTGCTTTCCAAAAATGTGAAATAAATTAAAAAAGTGTATAATCTGTGTTCGCGCCAATTCGGCAAAAATTAATTCTCTTCTTCATCTAACTTCTAACAAAATTGTACAACTTTATAAAAAAAAGGAAAATTATATTACATCTTTTATGTTAAATTTATAGCATGGTTTTATTCTAATCATGTTATTGGCGACCGTGACAGGACCTGCAATCTAGTTGAAAATTGGATAATAATTATTGTGGTCTGGGAAAAATTGTCTATCTACCTGCTACAACAGAGGACATCAGGAATTGAATTGGTCAAAGTGAATCGTAATCTTTTCTGTTGTGAGCAGTAAATAAATAAATAATAAATTTATAAATATTGTAAACCCGTCTACCAATTAATAGTGCAATAGTTTATTCAATTGTTTATTCTCCTACTTTCTTTGGCTGTTTACTGGAACTTTAAGGTATTTATATATTTTGATGTTGCTTTCTATTACCTATAATAGTGCAATATGAGTATAGAAACAGATTTAAAACGCCTCATTAAGCAAAGAGCATCAATTAAAGGGCAACTCACTTCGTATAAAAATTATCTAAAAACATTTAAATCATTTGATCAACCTTCTAAATGTCATTTAAATGAATTGCAATTAAGATTATCTAAACTGGAAACATTATTCAAAACCTTTGATTCTGTACAATCCGAAATGGACATATTGGAGGACAATTCGGAGGAGCAGGTTTTCCAAAGGGAAGATACAGAATCTCAATTTTATCGTACCATTTCTGAGTCTCAAGAAATTTTAGATTTATACAATGATTCAAATAAACCACTTGTGGATGCTAATTCATCTTACTCTATTGCTCAGAGTGGTACTGTAAACCATAATAATATTAAATTGCCCGTCATATCTTTGAAATCATTTAATGGTGACCGCAGTAATTGGTTGGAATTTCATGATACATACTGCTCGCTTATCCATAATAATGATTCCATTGATAAAATTAGTAAATTTCATTATTTAAAATCTTGTTTAGAAGGTACTGCTGCGAGCATTATAAAATCAATTTCTGTGTCAACTGAAGGTTACCAAATTGCATGGGACCTCCTCTGTGAGCGCTATAACAATAAGCGTTTGTTGATAAATCATCATCTTAATGCACTGTTTTCAATTGAACCAATTGTAAAGGAATCTGAAAAATCTATTCGCTTTATAATTGATATGGTGTCTAAAAATTTACGTGCCCTAGATTCCCTCGGTGAACCCACGGATAAGTGGGATACAATCATTATATATATGGTATCCGCAAAATTAGATGCCTCTACAGCTAGGAAATGGGAGGAACGGAGAAACACATTTGACAGATCTCCTAAGTTAGAAGATTTTTATATCTTCCTTCGTAATTGTGCTTCTGTTTTAGAAAATATTCAAGTCGGTAGGTCTGATACTAATAATAATATGCAAAAGCGTAAACCAAACTCCTCTTCTAAGCCTGTAGCATTTGTAGCATCAGTTAATAATTCTTCTTCTTCTTCGGTGTTGCAATGCAAGGCCTGTAACGAAAATCATAGGCTATATTTGTGTGATAAATTCAAAGCTATGACAGTAGACGAACGAAATAGCAAGGTGTATCTGTGGAAATTATGTGCAAACTGTTTTCGCACCGGGCACCATGCTGAACAATGTAATTTAGGCGGCTGTCGAATCTGTAAAAGAAAGCATAATTCTTTGTTACATCGTTCATATAATACAATTAATAGAAATAATACTTCAACGTCTTTACCTACCTCAGTGGCTACTACTTTACCTACCCCTGAAGCATCTTGTAGTGAAAACTTACCTTCTGTAACTATGTCAGCTGTAGCTTCTAGTCATGTTCTTCTTTCTACTGCCTTGGTGGAGGTTACCTGCAAAAACAATAAAACAGTAGTTCTCAGGGCTTTACTCGATAGTGGGAGCCAAACTTCTTTAGTAACTGAATCTGCCAAGGAATTGATTGGTGAGTCATCAGCAATTGACTGCCCCAGTAGTATTGCAGGCTTAAATAACATGACACTTAAAATTAAGGAATGTTGCAATATATTGATAAATTCTATTCATAAAAATTTCCGTAGGAAAGTTATGTGTCTTGTAGTTCCACGCATTACTGATCATCTGCCTAATGTGGAAGTAAATTCTAATCTGGGTATTCCTTCTTCTCTGTCTTTGGCGGATCCTAACTTCTTCAAACCTAGTGAAATTGATCTTCTTCTTGGTGCTGACATCTTTTGGGATATAATTGAAAATGACAAAATAAGTTTAGGCAAAAATGAACCAATACTTCAAGAATCGCATCTAGGGTGGCTAGTTTGTGGCCCTATAGGGTGCATACGTCAACCCAATTATAACAATCATCTTTTATGTAATTTTAGTCAGGAGATAAGGGATACACTGGCTAAATTTTGGGAGGTTGAAGAAGTCCCTTCCACTTCAAAGGCTTCTTCTGTTGAGGATGAGACTTGTGAGAAATTGTTTGTTGAAACTGCATCTCGTTTGCCAGATGGCCAATTCTGTGTTCAAATTCCTTTCAAGGAGGATCCTCAATGTTTGGGTGAATCATACCAAATGGCTAAGGGTAGATTTTTGAACAATGAAAGAAAAATGTCTAGAAATCCTTCTTTCAAGCAGCGCTATGTTGACTTTATTAGGGAGTATCAAGAATTGGGACATCTTACTGAAATTCCACGGCCATCATTTGGTTATTTCTTACCTCATCATGCGGTTCTACGTGAACACAGTGAGACGACTAAACTGCGTGTTGTTTTTGACGCATCTGCGAAAACAAGTTCAAATAAGTCTCTTAATGACATTCAATACATAGGTCCAACCATTCAAGACGATTTGTTCTCCATACTTCTTAGATTTCGACAACATCGCTTTGTTTTCTCTGCAGATGTAGAAAAAATGTATCGCTGCATCCAAGTACATCCTTCGCAGAGACATCTTCAACTTATCCTCTGGCGAGACAATGTTACTGATCCTCTTAAATGTCTTCAACTTAATACAGTGACTCATGGCACTGCTTCTGCACCCTTCTTAGCTACCAGATGTCTTAAGCAACTAGCCAATGAATGTCAGAATTCTGAAATTGCTACAGTCATACAGCATGATTTTTATATGGACGACGTAATTACAGGCGCCAACAACTATACCAAAATTGAAAGAAATTTGTAGTGCTGTTTCGAGTCAACTGAATTCTGCAAAGTTCCCACTTCGAAAGTTTAGGACAAATGCTCCTTCAATATTTGATGACAGCCAGACTGTTGATGGTCCTAAAAATTTGCAACTCAGTGCAGAAGCCAATACTTTGGGCTTAAAATGGCATCCTCTAACACAGGGGTTCCCTAACTGTGAGTCGCGACGCCCTGGGGCGTCGCGACAGTATCCCAGGGGCGTCGCGTGTCGATACGTCGATGCGGCTAAGTTGAGTGAGCGCCGCGCGCATTCTGTCAATCATCGCGACGCGAGCGCGGAGAGCGGCTGACCACCGCCGCGCCACCGCGCCGCCCCACCCCGCGACCCCCGTTTCTGATGCAGCGCGCAATCACATCGTTCATTTGTTTTGTTTAATTACGCACCCGGTGTTTTGAGGTTAGACAGATTAGATTGAATAGATTTATTAGGTTAATTATGGATAAATTTATTCAAAAAAATAGAAAACGAAATGAAGAGTCAGGCGAGAGCAGTAATGTTACTGGAGGTAAACGAAATAAATATAGAAAATATGACGACAAATATTTGGATTTCGGATTTACTTGCATTACTAAAGAAGATGTAGAACTTCCTCAATGTGTTGTTTGTTACAAAGTGTTGGCAGCTGAAAGTATGCTTCCTAACAAACTAAAGCGGCATTTGGAATTAGTTCACAGTGATTTACAAGGTAAGCCCAGAGAGTTTTTTGTAAGAAAACTGCGAGAATTGAAACAGCAGTCCATGTCTTTGGTTTCAAGAGCAACAGTTCCTTCAAAAGCATTGCTCGCCTCCTACATGGTAGCTCACCGTATTGCCAAATGTAAGAAACCACACACGATTGCTGAGGAACTGATTTTACCTGCAGCGGTTGATATGGTATCAGTGATGCTTGGAGAATCGGCAGCTAAAGAATTAAAAAATATTCCTCTGTCAAACAATACGATTAGTCGCCGTATTTACGACATGGCAGAAGACATTAACGAGCAAATTGTTGGGAAACTTTCAGGTTTATTCGCCATTCAACTAGATGACAGATGAGGCGACAGATAGTAATGACGATGCTCAATTGATATGTTACGTACGGTACATACAAGAAAATAATCTGTGTGAGGATTTGTTGTTCTGCAAAAAAATATGTGAAGGTGGTAAAGCTGCTGATTTATTTCACATTTTGGACTCATATATGACCGAAAATAATATAAGGTGGGAAAACTGTGTGGGTGTGTGTACCGATGGTGCCCAAGCGATGTCTGGAAAGTATGGAGGATTACAAGCTCTAATCAAAACCAAGGCTAAAAATGTAAAATGGACACATTGTGTCATACATAGGGAGGCCTTAGCGGCAAAGAACATTACCCCTGAATTAAGTAATGTGTTGGATTGCATTATTAAAGTGGTGAACTACATTAAAACTCGACCGGTGAAAGCAAGACTTTTCCATAAACTTTGTGAAAAACTGGGTGCCGAGCATACTACATTAATTTATTATTGCAACTCTCGATGGTTGTCCAGAGGAAACGTTCTCGCACGTGTGTATGAATTAAGAAATGAGGTTTACACGTATTTACAGAGAGAATCACATGAAAATGCGCAAAATTTTAATAATACAGATTTTATTATAAAATTGGCATATCTCTGTGACATATTTAACAAATTAAATGATCTTAATAAGTCTTTGCAGGGAAATAATACCCATATCTTGCAATTGGCAGATAAAATTACTGGGTTTCAGAAAAAGTTGCTTTTTTGGAAACGAAAATTAGAAGATCAAGTAATTTACTGTTTCCCTGCTTTAGAAAGTATTCTACAAGAAAAATCGATAAAAATCATTGACCCTACTTTAAAATCAATCTTTACACAGCACCTGCTTTCATTAAACGAACACTTTCAAAAATATTTTCCCGATAATCTGCAGCAATACGACTGGGTCAGAAACCCTTTCCAGTCACCCACACCATCGACACTTTCAACAGAGGAAGAAGAACAATTGATAGAATTGTCCTGTGATTCCAACCTAAAGCTTGAATACGCCAAAGATAAACTGTTTGAATTCTGGAGCTCAGTATCTCAAGAATATCATGCCATCAGAACTGCAGCTTTAAAGGTTTTATTACCATTTGCGACTTCATACTTGTGTGAAACAGGTTTTTCTGCAGTTGCAGTAATAAAGAACAAGTACAGATCGAAAATAGACGTAGAGAAAGAAATGAGACTGGCCATTTCCAAACTGGAGCCCCGTTTTCAAAAACTATGCTCAGAAAAACAAGCACATCCATCTCATTAGGAGCCAGCCAGTTTATAAATATCTCTTTTTTTTATTATTTGTTTTTTATATGCTCCCATTAAATAAAAAAATAATTTGCAAATTCGTGTTTTACTGATTGCCTGTTACTAGAGTAGTACCTACCTACAAAAATTCGTTAGTATTTTTGTCGACTACGTTGAGGGGCGTCGTAAAACAATAGCCAAGACCCAAGGGAGTCACAGCACTAATAAGTTTGGGAACCCCTGCTCTAACAGATACATTGCAATTCCCTGTCAAATTCGAATGTAATGAAAAATGTGTCATAACAAAAAGAACAATACTTTCAAATTCTGCTAGAATATTTGATCCGCTTGGTCTACTAAGTATATGTACAATTATACCAAAAATTATTCTTCAAAGGTTATGGCTCTTAAAGTCTGACTGGGATGATCCAGTGCCTCAGGATATTTCGAAACAATGGCTCAAGTTTGTTACAGGTTTGAAAACACTTTCATCTTTGAAAATTCCTCGCTTCGCGTTATCAATTGATCCCATCATAATTCAACTTTACACCTTCTCTGACGCTTCCAAGAGCGCTTATGCTGCTTGTGCCTACTTACGTACCATAGATTCTAACGGTGGGTGTACTGTTCATCTTCTTAGTGCTAAAACTAAAGTAGCAAGTGTGAAACCCGTTAGTATTCCTAGGTTAGAATTGAACGGAGCTTTGTTAGCAGCTCGTCTTGCTGATAAGGTATCTAAAGCTCTACGAATAAATATAGATGAACAGTTCTTCTGGACTGATTCATCTGTGGTTCTAAGTTGGATATCATCAGATCCCAAAGGTCATAAGACCTACATCGCCAATAGAATAGAGGAAATCCACACTCTTAGTTCAACTGCTAGTTGGAAACATGTTCCTGGTACTCAAAATCCAGCTGATTTTGCATCCCGGGGAGTTGAGCCTCAAAGGGTTCCTACTGAAACCTTATGGTGGCAGGGTCCTGCATTCCTTCTGAAGGATTCATCTCATTGGCCTAAATTTGAGAAGGTTAAGGCCCTTGCTCTCGTTTTACCCGAGACAGAAGAACTTAACTCTAATAGCAAGGGATTGATTAGTATTGAAAATTTTTCATCGCTTAATAAATTGCAAAGAACTTTAGTTTACGTCTTAAGATTTATACATAACATTAAAAATCCTCATGCAAAACTTACCGGTGCAATTTCACCCTCTGAACTTGAAGAGTCTCTTAATATACTGACCAAACAAGCTCAGCTCGAATCTTTCCCTTCTGAAATAAAAAGTTTAAAAAGTAAACGAAACTTACCTTCTAAATCTTCAATACTGTCTCTTACTCCTTTTCTCGACGATGATAATGTGTTGAGAGTAGGTGGCCGTCTTCAACAGTCTTCTTTCACCTGGCACCAAAAGCATCCTGCTATCCTGCATCATAAACATCATTTTACAAAATTACTTTTTTCACATGAACACAATAAACTATTACATGGTGGACCTCAATTGCTACTCTATGCGATTAGAGATAGATTCTGGCCAACACGAGGCAGAATTTTAGCTAGAAGTACAATTAATAATTGTGTACGTTGTAGACGATTAAAAGCCAAGCCTTTAAGTCCAATTATGGGTAACTTACCAATTGAACGTGTGACACCAAGTTATCCATTCCAAGTATGTGGCACTGATTTTGCGGGTCCTTTTTATATAACTGATCGAAAAGGTCGGGGATGTAAAATTTCTAAATGTTATTTATGTTTGTTCGTCTGTTTTTCTACTAAAGCCGTGCATTTAGAAGTGGCAAGTGATTTATCGACAGATATATTTTTACTTTGTTTAAAACGTTTTATCAGCCGCAGAGGACGTCCCATTCAATTATTTTGTGATAATGCTACAAACTTTGTTGGTGCTAGCAACGAAATAGCAAAATTTCTTGAAAGTAACTCCGATAGTATAACCGAAAAAGCAGCCAACGAAAGTATTAATTTCATCTTTTCTCCTCCGTATGCGCCCAATTTTGGCGGTATTTGGGAGGCGGGGGTAAAATCTGCGAAATTTCACATCAAACGCGTATTAGGTTCTACCCACCTTACATTTGAAGAATTGTCGACCCTCTTTGCTCACGTAGAATCCATCTTAAATTCTCGTCCTCTTACTCCCCTCACTTCTGACCCTCAAGATCTTCAACCATTGACACCAGGCCACTTTATTATTGGAAGACCGCTTACTTCGATGCCTTCACATGACCACAGAGACCAAAATCTAACAAGATTAGACCGCTTCCAACGAATTGAACACTTCAAACAACACTTCTGGGATCGTTGGCGCAACGAATATTTAAAAGAACTCCAACAACGGGGCAAATGGCGCACCACTCAAGGGCAGCTGAAGATTGGTGAAATGGTTCTCCTGAACGATTCCAACTTGCCTCCACTGAAATGGCGTCTTGGGCGGGTCCATAAACTTCATCCCGGCCCAGACGGAGTTATTAGAGTCGTGGACATCTTAACAACTAATGGCATTGTTCGACGATCACTCAACAAATTGTCACCTCTGCTTCCTGCTGAAGATGCATCGTAAATCCTCGAAGTATACTACCTGTGCATCTACCAACTTCGAGCCCGGGGAGGATGTTCCAGCCAAAACATTCCGTGATTGATTCCTTTGCTTTCCAAAAATGTGAAATAAATTAAAAAAGTGTATAATCTGTGTTCGCGCCAATTCGGCAAAAATTAATTCTCTTCTTCATCTAACTTCTAACAAAATTGTACAACTTTATAAAAAAAAGGAAAATTATATTACATCTTATATGTTAAATTTATAGCATGGTTTTATTCTAATCACTGACATCACCCCTTTGGATATACTGTTGTTAGTGGTTTTCCCTCTACCATTTGGGCGCCCCAAAACTTAATGGTGTACACTGGACAAACTCTCGTAGTTAACTTTTACGACATTAACTGCCGCACTCAGAGACGTCAAATAACGTTAATGAGTACAGAATGTCAAATAATGACAATTCAAAACTAGACTCTATTCTTGTCAGGTCTTTGGTCTAAATTTAAATAAAAAAATTTGACATTATGTACTCATTAAAGTTATTTGACGTCTCTGAGTGCGGCAGTAAGGGCCTGTTTCAGAATCGACAAGTTCTGAGTAGCTTACTTGGCAAGTTCTATTAACATATATTTCATATTACAATTGTCAAATGATCTGCAAAGAAGGCTATTCAGAACTTACTTGTCGATAGTGAAACAGGCCCTCAGTATGCTATTTTACGACATTACGTATGCGATGAATGAGAGCTGGCACATTGTACGTTATTTTTTTGCTCCCAAACATGGAACCATGGAAGTGTTTAATTATTTGAAACAATAAACAGATAGACTCATATTTTTTACGATAACTTAAATTATAATCTTTTGTTGATTTGTAATCGATTATCTACGGGTTTTTGTCTACATTGATTAAGTAGGTACTTGGCGTATCAAGTACGTAATTGTTGATAAGTTCCTGGGTTTTACATTACAGTGTAATTAATTAATTGGCACCTGCATAATAAACACTAATATATTAATATCTTTGAAGATAATTTATGATACTTATAGAAATGTGGGTATTTCCATTATATTGATTGACAACAATGAACATTGCAGCTCGCCTAGCACGACCACCTAAACACGATATGATATAGCCATTTATCGCGTTAAGCCATAGATTTTTGACAGTTCAACGCGATAAATGGCTATATCATATCGTTTATCGGGTCATGCTAGCCGGGCAGGTCTCCCATAAAAACGTTGATTGTGCCAACCCTTCCTGACCCCAAGGGTTTCGTAAAAGTCGACTTACTGCCGCACTCAGAGACGTCAAATAACTTGAATTAGTACTTAATGTCAAAAATTTTCATTTAAATTTAGATCATAGACCTGACAAGAATAGAGACTATATTTGAATTGTCATTTTTTGACATTCAGTACTCATCGTTATTGACGTCTTTGAGTGCGGCAGTAATAGTAATTGCCCAGTGTAGACCAACAAGCACCTTGGGTGGTGGAGCGCAAACCACCAATAACAGTATACCCACAGAGTGTTAGTTTCAGGCAGACTGCCGGCTGTAAAGCCAAAACCTTGAGCAGTATCGGATTCATAATTATGTTGTCATCCCAATCACCCCTCTCCTTACATTGGTCTCTTGACATGGTCCTATATAGTATTTCATTATAGCACCTTTTCAAATGTATTTCCGAAGCTGACCACGATTCTTAGACATGAGGGACCGACCAGAGAGATACATTCTTGTAGCCGTGTGGTGACAATAGAGTACCATGGAACCACCCCTATTTGCTTCATAGTCTTGCATAATGTAAGGGTTAATTTAAACTTCTGCCTATCCCTATAGACTGGCCGGTTGGTCGAATGGACAGATTGCTGGTAATCGGTCAAAAGTTGTATGTTAAACACAGACATTAGTTCCCGAGTCATTCTTATGGTTTCTGTAGTATATTTTAAAATAATATATAATATAAATTTGTCTGTCATCCAGCATCCATAACAAAAGTGCTAATCCTTGTAGGTATGGACAATAATGGACATTATTAAAAAAACAATAATATGATTATAATTATGATGAAGACTGACATAATATTGGTCCTCAAATCATAACTGCTTACACGTTTGTTAAATTAGACCTGACACCCATGCCATGACATGACGTGCCTTAGTTGTAATAAGGACATGACGATCGTTTTTAGGTACAGCACCGCAAGCTAATCAGCCCCGTGAATATATTACAGTAAGCGCCAATTTAGCGCAAATCCTGCGCTAGAAAGGCTGTTAAGTGCCGTGTGTCCGTCTCTCCCGCTTTGTACGCTGTTCCGTTTCCGGCTCCTTTGAGAGGCAGCCGTCGGCAATGCCGAAGAGGTATCTATTTGCAGTAGCAAACTAGAGCACAGATAGAATATACCTACTTCGGTGTGTAGGGAATTCACTTGGTCGCTAAACTGTTTAGTTACGTGAATTAAATTCAATATCAAAAGATGCCTCTGATTTCTCTCTCGCCGTGGTCATTTCCATCTCTGTTCTATACATTCATTCATGGTCTTTCTGGTGTGATGGGTGTTAATGCATCGATAGGCACGCAACGTGTTATGAAACCGTAGACTGTTATGGGTTTTCTTAGCTTGTGAATGTTCATTTAGAATGTAGCATACCCGTTCAGTGTCTCTAGGTATATCTTTGTCCCATAATATGAGATGGTTTAACAAACATTATTTATCTCGAGTTCGGAGGCACATTAAGCCGTCTACATCTGTTAATACCTACTAATCCGTACTGGACAAACGTCGTTAGCTATGCTATGGCCTATTCTGCCAATATTCTTCTATCTATAGGGAAGGCCTGTTCCCCATCACCACGATTAAACGATGATGATGATGATGATACTTTAGTTATTAATAGGTTGGGGAAAAAGTTTCTTCGCATTTTTTAAGAAAATTCAAAACATTTTTTAATATAGTTTATTTACATTTAACTAAAGTATGTACGTACCATTTGGTTCGATAACTTTTTGCCATCTTGTAGGTAGGGACATGATCCCATTGCTATAGAAATTTTGGGACTTCTGGTCAAAATACCGCGACAAGTGGTTTTGGCAGTCCTCTCGTGATGTTAACCTGACACTGCCTAAAGAATTCTGAAAAGACCAAAACAGGTGGAAATCTGAAGGTGCATGGTCAGGACTATACGGCGGATGCATTAACACCTCCCAGCCAAACTCTCTTAATTTTTGCTGAGTGGCTAAAGATGTGTGAGGTCTAGCGTTATCATGATGAAAAACCACACCCCTTCTGTTGATTAATTCCGGCCGCTTTCTCTCAACTTCTTGCTTTAATCTCATCAGTTATTCGCAGTAGAGTTCAGAATCGATGGCCTGCCTACCTGCCTGGTGGTAACAGCTCATAATGAATAATGCCCTTCCAATCCCACCACACACACAGCATCACCTTGTTGCGAGTTAACCCGGGTTTCGCCACAGTCTGTGAAGCCTGACCGGCCTTTGAACACGACCCTTTTCGCACGTTCTTGTCGTACGTGATCCACTTTTCATCACCAGTTATCAGCTTCTTCAAAAATGGTTCGGTTTCATTACGTCGTAATAAAGAATCACAAATGAGTACACGGTTCATTAGGTTTCTTTCAGTGAGCTCGTGAGATACCCAAATGTCGAGCTTTTTTGTGTACCCAGTTTTTTTCAAATGCGCCAAAACTGTTTTGTGGTCAATTCCCAGTTCTTCAGCTACGTCGTAACTACTGACATGCCGATCTTGCTCCACTTTTTCAAAAATGGCATCCATTTTATCTGTAATAGGGCGACCAGAGCGACGTGCATCTTTGACATCAAAATTTCCGGATTGAAAACGCTTAAACCAAATTTGTGCTACTCACTTGTCTCTATTTGTGCTAGACACTGCACTAGGTCCATAAACATCGCAAATTTTTTCTGCAGCTTGCGTTGCATTTTTACCTTTTTTGTAGTAAAATTTTAAAATGTATCGAATTTCTTCATTAGATTCACTCATCTTGGCGGTACGAAAAACAAATGAAAATCACACATTTTCCTAATTTGAATTTGGAATTATGTTCCTTAAAATTTAAACTTTCAATGATACCAAAACCAGCCAGATACAAATAGCCAAAGAGATTTTATTACAAGTTTATACATACTATAATGCGAAAAGACTTTCCCCAACCTAATATAATAAATCTTGTTATGTGGAGTTTGCTAGCGTAGTGGCATAGCGCACTTGGCCTGCGATTGCGTAAACTAAGCAATGTTCGCTTAGGCCGCGCGATCATTAGATGGGTGGCCAAAAATGTATTATCTCCAGTTCCTCCTTCGGAAGGCACGTTAAGCCGTTGATCCTGGCTGCATCTGCAGACGTAAATATCCACCAACCCACACTGGACCAGCGTGGTGGGCTATAGCCCAATCTCCCTTTATTCTTCCATCCTTGCCTTTAATGTGCCCCAACAGTGGGGACATTAAAGGACTGGTGATAATGATGATGAAGAAATATTAAAATTCAACAAAAAAAAAAATATGGCAAAGTAACGCTACTACGGCATCGAGCACCTCACATACACGAATCACTAGTTTTTATGAATGGATTATTTGGGATTTATTTACTTAATCTTTCGGCGACATGATCGTGTTTAATTGTAGATGACGTGGTTTCAGTGTAATGATACGCCATAATAAATAATGATTAATAGTCCAGATAAGGTCATGCTTTATATTTTATAATTTTTAGCTTCGTTTATTATTGTAATTACGCTGCTCAATCGCGTAGTACTTTTGACTTGTGCAATGTGCATCATATAATAGACTTGCCTTTTTTTATATTTATGTATATATAATGTTTACACTATGTAGCAATTTAGAAAAAAAATTACACAATCTTCATCTGAATTAATTACGTGAAGGTTACATTAATCATTATAATACTTATTTCAGCTTCTGATCATAAACCAATTACATGTAGGTATGTAAAATATATAAAAATCTATTTGCGGCGGATGGCATAAACACATTTAGATATTTGTCATTCAATGATTTCACTCGTGCGATTCGCGTGAGAATTTTAAAGTGATGAAATTTTTAAGCCTTCATTTGATATTCTAAGATTTTTTATCGTATTAAAAACATAAAAACCCATAAACACTCTTGTAAGTACGTATTTAGCATCCGTCTAGTTGTGTTATTCGGTTTTACAGTCGACCGCCAGCCTGAAACTCTCTTTGGCCGTTATAGGGATGATGGATGACACTAACAAAGAATCACTGATATAATGATTTATAATAATAATTTAGGATAAGGAGATTCGTTAATAGTCACTTGTTATCCGATTATACTTGTGATTGATATTTATTTTATAAAAATAAAAGTACAAAACTTAGCAATCCACCATATTTTCTATAACGCCGCGTGACGTCATTATTTAGTTAGCTCCATTTTGACATTTTATTTGCCAGTCGAATTCACTGGTTTAATATAGAAACTGGCCTTTTTACGTAATAGTGACGTCACACAGACGTCATTGCTATTTTGGCGTTTAGGCGGAAATTTTAAATTGCATTATTGTCAAAACATGTTTTTTAAATCAAAATCGAATTTTTTTACAAAATTATTATTTATTTTGGGTAAAGTATATCTGTGGGTAAAGTAGACACTTAAGAAAAACATGGTGTAGTTTTTCAAAATTAGTCATCATGGCTATTTGTTGGTGGTTTGTTCTCCACTATTTGGGTGTCTAACCACCGAATACAGAAACGCTACTCAAAGTTTGAGTCCTGCTCAACATTTTGTATTGTCAATATTTACGTTTTTCTATTCAAATTCTGACAGGTCCGTCCGTCCAATTAACTATAACAAAAGCAGTGCTCAAAATTGGAGTTTTTGTATTCTGGGGTAAGGTGCTTAATTGGTCTACACCGGACTATCTCCCGTAGAACTGGCACATTGTACAAATTTTAAAGAAGTATTATTATTTAATTCTTCTTCCTGCCCTGTTCCCTGTTGCTGCCTTGTTATCTGAAGTCGGCGTAGTATGTTTTCTATTGTATTAATATCTGTCAGAAGTCATCAAGGCATCCACTCCCTTTTGATTAGAAAGGTGCTAGTAATGAAGTAAAGTAAGTAAGACCATGTCGAGTGACCGATGAACGAAGAGAATGATTGGGATGACCACATGCTGCCATAGTACTGCTCAAAGTTTTGGCTTAGGTTCTACAGCCGGCCGCCTGTCTGACATTATTTACTATGCATGGTTAACCCCCGAATACAGAAACGCTACTCAAAGTTTGAGACCTGCTTAACGTTTAATTATTGTCAAAATTGACGTTTTTCCATATAAATTCTGACAGGTACTGTCCACTTAACTTGTTAAGCATTCCCCAAAATTTGAGTAGCGTTTCTGTATTCGGGGGTAAGTGTCTTGGCTGAGTAACTGTGATATTTTTTATCGTTTCTTTTGTGACAAAGTTGATACCAGTTTTCCCTTAAGTATATCAATAATAACTGCCGCACTCAGAGACGTCAAAAAACTTAAATGAGTACCTTATGTCAAAAAAATTCAATTAAATCTGGACCATAGACTCATAGACCCGTTATTTGTCAAATAACGTTAAAGAGTACTTAACGTCAAAAAATGACATTTCAAAACTGGTCGTTATTCTTGCCGGGTTTATGGCCTTGATTTGAATGAAAAATGTTGACATTAAATACTCATCAAAGTTATTACATTACAATATCTATTTATGCCGTGTGGTGACGGCAGAGTAGAATCTGTAATATATTGTACAACAAAATTAATAAAAGAATAAACATTTACCCTCTTTTAAAAAAACAATGTAAAACCTCAGTTAGCAAGTGGCTTTTAGGTCTAGATTATGATACCGTGGAGTCTTTGATTAAATAAAACTCTCTCTCACACACACACACACACCCATACATACTCACACACAAACACACACACACGCGTGCGTGCGCGCATCCCCACACACACGTACTCACACACACATACACACATCATGTTAAGATTGTTAGTGGCTGTAAACCTTATTTCAAATTTTAATATTGTCTAGTTTTATTTTCATATACATAATATATAAATATATTCATATTAATTGATTGTTAAATGCTAATCATACTGTACCTATGCATTGTATAAGCCGAGGTGGGCGCTAATAACTGTAACACAGTCTTTGACTACTGCAGTTGTTAACGTTAAATTGTTCATGATAAATTGTATGATTAACTCTTCTAAAATAAAAAAAATAAAAAAAATAAAAAAATACAATTGTCAACACCCCAAATCTCTCCCGTGGGTGTCGTACAATGCGACTAAGGATAAATCAGTGATGAGGAATGGGCAGCAGCGTTCCTCTTATACCATCTAGCAATGTACTGCGACACTTTTGTTCTCGATATATGGCAATAGGCTCGCCACCTATTACATGGGACCTAACATAATTGGCGAAACGTGGAAACCATCATAACCATGTCTAATATTTATTAGTTAGGTTGAAGCATTTAATTTATTATCGCTCTGCTTTTGCTCCAAAAAGAAATGTTATGTTTTGTTTGATTTACTACGTTCCTCACTGTTCTTTCACTCAGATGAGTCATATTAGACGCCGTGTAAATAACAAACAGTCATTGTAAGGACAAATTGACGCCATCAATTAGTGTAGGTCACTGCTACAACACCGCTAATCGCCTTAATTACACGTCTAATCATTACAACGGACATTATCACAACTACGGACAGATGTATAAATGGCACCCACTGGAAGTGGGAAGTATCTTCAAAAACCGATCTTATCACAGTGGAGCATGGTTCTTTTAAAATGTGGCGTCTTCACGAGGCGATATAAAAATCTCATGGCGCACAGTAGCCGTGTGGTGACGGCAGAGTAGAATACAATTGTCACCACCCCGAATCTCTCCCGTGGGTGTCGTGTCGTACAAGGCGACTAAGGATAAATCAGTGACAAGGAATGGGCAGCAGCGTTCCTCTTATACCAACCACCCAGCAATGTACTGCGACTTTTGTGCCCGATAAATGGCAATAGGCTTGCCACCTATTACATGGGACCTGACATATTTGGCGAAACGTGGATGCTAATTCACCTCTGCCTACCCCTTCGGGGATATAGGCGTGATTTATGTATGTATGTATGTCTCACAGTGTTTGTTATCAAACTCCTCCGAAACGACTTGAACGATTTTTATGAATTTTTTTGTGTGTGTTTGCTAGGTCTTGGAAGAGGTCCTACGACCTATTGGTAGATAAGGGCAGAACAACGTTCGGTTAATATACTTAATATGGCATGTTAAGTATATTAACTTAGATGAATTCAGTGTAAAAACTGGATTTGCATGCTATCATGTAGGTATATTGCTGACTGATGAGCCAATAATTTTATAAAAAAATGTAGACCTACAGTGAACCACTATCAAAGACAAGTAAATTACTTATTAATTATTTGTCACCCATTTTCGTTCAAACGTAATATTACCGGCTTTTATATGTAAAGTTACTTGGATTGGATAACAGTGTTAATGTTTTGATGACACGGCCTGTTTTCCGAAACGGATTAATTAATAAGGCCCGGTCGCACCCTCGCACAATGTTATTATTACTCAACAATTGCATCTGTCTACATATTTATATTTCCTTTGCCTCTAAAGAGACCAGAACTCAGTCCACCTAGCTTAGTAATGTATATTCCATTTCTTGCGTGACAAATACATACGATCACGCCTTCTTTTTCTTCCTGCCCTGTTTCCAGTATATCTCGGGTATTTCTTTATCTTTAATCTTTCAATAATATCGGCCAGACGTCATCAAGCCGTCCATTCCGTTTTGTTTTTGACGAATGATTGTATAGAAAAATGACCTTTCTATACATTCACTTTCTATAAAATCACTTTTCTATACATTCACTATGTCAGGAGACCAATGAACGGAGAGAGTGATTGAGATGACAACATTCCAATCCATGCTGCTCAAGGTTTTACAGTCCGCCGCCTGCCTGTCACCAACCCTCTTTGTGAAAGTGTGATTTGATTAATACATACATACGTCACGCCTTTCTCCCACAAGGGTAGGCAGAGATCACTTCTTTCCACTTGCTACGATCCTTACCTCTTTCGCTGCATCCAGTATCAATGTCCACATGGATGCCCGTCGGTTTCGGGTACTCTTGCCCAGGTCCTTTTTAAATAGCCTTTCAATTTAATTATGAAAGATCCGCCAAGGCTTTACCCTGCCATTTTCTCCATTCACTTCCGACATATAAATCCTTTTTGTCACTCTCCTTTTACACATCCTTTCTAAGTGACCAAACCATGCGTGCGTGCTCTTTCTCAATTCTTATCATTACGTCTTTTTTCAAATCTCACCTGATTTAATAATTAACTACCTTTCTGAATTCATATCATTACATCTTCTTTCAAACCACACCTCGTTTAACTAGTGGTAGCACGCGGCCGGGCTCGCGTCAATGATGATTACTTATTAAGGTTCGAGCACACTATGCCGGGCCGCAACGGGGCGGAGCGGGCCGCAGCGCAACGCAAAATGCGTACCTAGCACATTTGTGACGGGCCGGGTCGCATTGCATTGACGGATTTTAAGTAGTGTGCTGTCGGAATTTGCGTGCATTGTACGTTATGGATAGCTCTGATGAAGAACTTTCGTTTTTTTGCCTGCTGTTAGATGAAGAACAGCATAGACAAGAGGTTCGTCAAAAGAGAAAACGTAAAATATGGATACATCCCATTTGTTCCAAGAGAAAGATATTCGGCGAATACCATCATCTTTTCCCCGATCTTTTAACAGACAAAAACAAGTTTTGGGGATATTTTCGGATGACTCCTGATCGATATTTTCAATTACTTGAAATAATAAAGGCGAATCTGCATAAAAAAACTACAACTTTTCGTGAGCCTATCGGACCAGAAGAGCGACTTGTAGTGTGTTTAAGGTAAGTTTCACTATATCATACCTAGTGATTTTTAATTACCCTTTTATCTTCCCATTTAATGCAGCGTAAATTGTATCTTAAATTGTTAGTGAAGTCGTACGTTAGGATCTTGTGTCTTTGTCTTTTTAATAGTTAGCAGCGGCGCTAGTTAGAGTATGTTTTTATTTTAAAGGAAAAAAAACATATACATAATGTCAATATTATATTGTAACAAAATCACAGAACAAAAATCTTTCTATCTTAAACTTTAGTAAAAATCAACATCTTGCATTTCTCTTTATGTTTGGCCTCTTATTTGCCCATCACTCAAAATACCATTCATTGGTTATTTTTCTTTTGTTGAATAGAATTTAAAAAAGCATTTAAGTTATCATCAAGATCAAGAGCTATCTCTTCTTCCTGTTCCTGTATGTCAATATCATTTGGATTCGTGTTTGTTGAAGTTGGTGTTATTATTTGGTTTGGAGGTTGTGCATCAACATCGTTTGAATTAACAACGATTATGGGCGGTGCGCTCTCTTGAGATAATTCCAATAAATATTGTGGTTTAGACTTCTCCCTAAAAACCAACTCTTCTGCATCGGTAACTATTTTAAAAACTTCACGTTTTACACGAATTTGTACATCTTTCGGAAAATTTGAAACAGTTTCCCCCATGTTCTTGAAAAACTCAACTATTTTATCGGTTTCATTTTTCTTGGCACTATATTTTTTTTCTAAATACTCTTGCAATAATGAGTGTGTTGGTGAAAGTTGTGGTGGAGTATTTAAAGTTCTAGAATTTCTTTTATAAGGACGAGGTGAATTGTCTTCTGAAGAACCAGAACGATTTCTTATAGTGCTTTGTGAAGGACCAGCACTTGAACCAGGGCTATCACCGCTATGAATATCATATAAAAGACTATTATCCTCATTACTTGAGTCTTGCGAAACATTTGGTGGAAAATTTGAAAAAGTTTCATCTTCATTGCTGATATAGGGGATAAGGAATGACAATAAATCTTCATACTTTGGTTTCTTCATATTTGTTGCAGCTTGTCCACTTTTTGTTTTCCTTAACTTTTTAGCGCGTCTGTAATTATCTCTAATACGTCTCCATCTGTCTCTGCAAGTTTTAGCTGTGGAAGAAAACATATAGGTATTAGTAAAGTTAGAACATAAAGCATAAATAGGCTGATAACTATGCCATTAAAGACTCCATGGAACATAACATTATTGGCTTGCATAAATGTAAGGATCAGTTAAAAGATGTAAGATGTTTCAACCACATTGTTTTTATGTTTCAGATATTTGGCAACAGGAAATTCAATGAAGTCACTCGCCACTACTTTTCGTCTTGGTGAATCAACTGTTAGACAAATTATTTATGAGGCATGTACAGCCATATTTAAGAAGCTGTCTCCTAATGTCATGCCCGTACCGACAGAAGCAGACTGGAAACGTAAAGAACAGCGTTTTAGAAGGCAATGGAACTTTCCAAATTGCATTGGGGCACTGGATGGAAAGCATGTTATTATTGAAGCACCACCGAATAGCGGTTCCCTTTATTTTTCTTACAAAAAAACGTTTACTATAGTTTTATTGGCCTTAGTCGATGCAGACTACCGTTTTACAGTCATCGATGTTGGTGCCTTGGGTAAAAATTCTGATAGCCTAATATTCAATAACTCTAATTTTGGCAAAGCTTTAATCGATGGACAGTTTAATTTGCCTGCTGATCGTTTAATACCGGGTACTGAAATAAAGTTACCACATGTCATCGTTGGAGACGAAGCTTTTCCATTAACCAGACATTTGATGAGACCATATCCAGCAAATCAGTTGACAAATGATGAAGACAAGAAAACTTTTAATTATAGGCTGAGTAGAGCTAGGCGTGTGAGCGAAAATGCGTTTGGTATATTAGTAAAAAAGTTTAGAGTTTACGAAAGACGTTTTTCGTTATTGCCGAAACATGTTAATGTTATTATATTAGCCACTTGTTGTTTGCACAATTTACTGCGAAACGACATTTGCTACTGGTCTGAAGAGGAAGCTCAGAGAAATGTGGTATCAGAAGCTATAACAGATTTGCCTTATATTGGAGGTCATGCAGCACTAGACGCGATGTGTGTCCGTGATCAATTTAAAAGATATTTCGTATCTCCAACTGGTACCGTTGAGTGGCAGTCGAGGGTTATTAGAAGAGGTATGCGAAGAAACTAATATCTTGACACTAAGGTGATTTATTCGATACTGCCTACTTACAAAAAACCGGTCAAGTGCGAGTCGGACTCGCATATGAAGGGTTTCGCATCACAGATAATACGGAACCCAAAAAAATAAATAATACTGTTTTTGGGCATTTTATACGGAACCGTCCACAAGTGGTACTAATTGTCCCGAGACTGGGTGTTTCTATGTATCATAAGTATGTATTTACAAACAAAAAGTATATAAGTATTTGTTTTTCCGTTGTTTAGTACTCATATTACAAGCTCTGCTTAGTTTGAGACTAGATGATGTGGTGTGAACGTGTCACATATTATTATTATTTTTATTACTTATTTATGCTTATTATGATTAATGTCACTATTAATAAAGTAACACCTACTCTAATAATGAAAGATACACTATGGTTGTTGGTGTCAGTCAGTCTGGCGGCAATAAACATTTCCTCAGAAATCCGTCAAATCAGTGATATTAAATATTATGTTACTTGGTCTAAATACGTCGTAAGTTACAAAAAATGTATTTATAGTACATCACGAATTCACGACACAAGTGCGTTATGATGATTATAACATAAGAAATAAATACTTGACAGTGTTACTTACCAGAATCTTTCATTATGTCCCCTATTTCCTTCCAAATATTATCTCTTCTTTGTTGATCATCGTAATGAGGATCTTGCAAATCATAAAGTTCTTTGTATCCTTGAACTAAATTAATCAAAAGTTCTTCATTCATTTTTGTGAACACCAAAGGAACACACTTCTTCCAAAAAATGCAAATATCGTGAATATAAACGCGGCTCGCGTGGAGACCAATCCGCTTGCTATAGCAGACTGTTGACGGGGCGCAGCGGGGCGGGGCGGGGCGCATCGCACAGGCGGAATTCCGCCGCGCAATAATGCGAGCCGCTGCGGCCCGACACAGTATGCGTTATTTCATACAAATTGTATTGAAGCGGTTTAAGCTGATTTTTGCGCTCCGCCCCGCCCCGCCACGGCCCGGCATAATATGCTCGAACCTTTATAGAGCCTTTATAGCCTAAAAATATTTTTTCAATTTGAATATATAGTTCTTGAGATTAGCGCGTTCAACCAAACTTTCGATTCCCGCCTCAAGATTATAATTTTTCGAAATTGTTTTTCTAACCATTAAAATCTTTGTACTAATTTTTCTAACATTTATATAATGTTAAAATTAAAATCGAATAGTTTATAAAGCAAACCCAAGCTTATTTGGGGTGGTATTTGTAAAAATATCTGCTTTGGAATGTTTGAAATTTATTTCTACATTGCGAGGGTACCCGTTGGCTTACAACGTGAAGTGTAAAGGTTGGAAGAATTTCGGCAAGTTAGTTAGTGTCTTGGGTGGCCGAGCGGTCAGGCACCTGCCCAGATAGCAGCGGACGCGGGTTCGATTCCCGCCTCAAGATCATAATTTTTCGAAATTCTTTTTCTAAACATTAAAATCTTTGTACTAATTTTTCTAACATATATATAATGTGAAAATTAAAATCGAATAGTTCTTCACTTTCGCTTTATAATATAAGTATAGATATGTGTACATTTTAAATCACCTTAATAAATTTGAAGATTCAAAACGCACACAGTGCAATACAGTGTAGCAGTGCACACCACGTGTTCATATGGAAATGTGACGCTATTCAGGAAGTGACTCAGACAATTTGAAGTCGATTAAACGATCGATTGCGGGAAGGGGAAATGGCACGTCTGGCACATCTGGCACAGAGGCGTTCGAGGGTTAACTCCCCCTGCGCTCGTGAAAACAAACTTCGTCCGCTCCCTGTGCGCGCCTTTGTCCTTTGATTTCGGAGGAATTTTTCGTCTAGGCAGTAGGCAGTTGTAGGGTTGTCTCGTCTCAAGAACTGTGGCCGCATGTCTTACGAACTGATAAACCAGTTTTTGCAGTTTTGGCACAGATAGAGGTGACCCAAAGGGGGCAATATGCTTCCTAAAGTGTCTATAAATTATTGTCAATAAAAGTGTTTTTATACGCAATTCAATGGGTGGGATGGGAACTTTGGTGTCTTCCCTCCTCCTAATTATCCATTTACTCCGCTGGGAGGGATTGCTGAGAGCAATTAGGTGAGGCAGCCCGCCTCACCTAATTGCTCTTATGACTTCAACTCTAGGTTACGGGGTTCAATATCATCAGAAATCTTAGAAGATGTTAACGATCATTGTAAAGTCAAGATATACATAATATAGCCATAAATGGAAAGTAGTTTACATTGACACTGATACATTTTATGAAGTCCGTTTATGATAAGGATTTTATATACTCTTCTTCTCCTTCTCCCTGCCCAGTCAATCTGTGGTCGGCGCAGTATGTTTCCCCTTCCATTTATATCGGTCACTCGTCATCAAGCCATCCGTGTGTTATGTATCTAGATGACGCACTAATTTTTAATATACATAATAACAATAATTGACCCTAAAACAAAAATCTATGTTCACGACACAAAAATTTGGAACAATTAGAACCCCTAGGTTCGAATTCTAGTAAAGGCCTATCCTGGTATATCGTGGTATCATATCCTGGTATCGCCCAAGTACTGACTTGGTCGATAGCCAGCGGTCTGACCACCCGTCCAAACCGGCCGCCGAAAATATAGAACTAGATAGTAAAGTCCCAATAAAGACTAACCGTGTCACAATCACTAACAACACAATAAAAGTAACTGCCTGAACTAGGTTCACATTGTTTTGCCCGTACCAATTAGACGGTCTGTACTAATCTTACCAATTAATTAAAACTGTTGTATAACATTTAAAAATATTAAAGTCCGCACGCCGTGTGGTCAACTGGTGTGGTGACGGCAGAGCTGAATACAATTGTCAACACCAATTGTTAATTGAGCAGAATACAATTGAGGAATGAGCATCAGCTGCACTCCTCGTGCACTATAAATCAAATTACTGCGATCAAAGTCGCCAGTGAATGGCAATAGGCTTGCCCCAATTACATGGATTTTTACATGAGTGTTATTAATACAGAGGGTACTAGTAAAAGTATTTAAGTATTATTTACAGAAGTTGCCGGCGTTGTCTACGTGCTAATGGTCAAACGTTTGCGTGGTCGTTCGTTACTACGCAAACTTTACGTTTCTGCGACGCGTATAATATGTAGTTATGTAAATCGCGGATGCCGCTATGACGTGGCAACCCTAACGGAGGTTGTATGTATAGAGCGAAGGCAGCGGCGCGGGCGGGGGCGGGCGGCGGTGCGCGCGCACCCGCGGCGACACGCGGCAGTTGCCGGCGCGTGTCAGTCCGGCCGCCCCCGCAGCACGCTCCGGTCC